>OY744475.1:6945416-7545416 GCA_963556175.1 Tipula confusa
TATAAGAACCCACGAATTAAATCTGCTTGTTAATTCGCTCTCAGTAAAAACACTAAAAAATGTCCACTTCTTTGCTTAAAATCTAGACATTGAAAATGGAAAACCCTATATTATTATATATAAACACAAAAATAAATAAATAAGCTTAACTTCTGTTATGGTTTTCTTTTAAAAGCTGCTCGTTAGAGTATATATATTACGTAAGTAGATGGAATACCTCGACAAACTGGTAACAATTTTCTTTCCAGTAAAATATGTACAGCGCATATATATGTATATACGAGATAAATTATTTATTTATTTTTATGTTTAATAAAAGAAATAAATAAATTTATTTATGTATTTAGAGTTTTTGGTTTACCGTTTTTTATTATATTTTCATTTAAAAACGGTAAAAGTTGGGTAAAAAATGAAAAAATGCGCTGTATGCATATATACGAGTACGAAGAAGATGTCGAGAAAAATTACCTAGCGTTGGAGAACAGTATTTCATCAGTCAAATGTTTACTGTTATATTTCTTTAACTTTATTTATTAATGTTTGAAAAGTACAACAATTTTTTTTACTATTTTTTTAACTTAATTCATTAAAAAAAGGAAAATGGAAAAGAAAATTAACCTCTAATGCATTCATTGTTGGGTTGTTGGTTATTGTTTGTATGTTGCTGGTGTTGCGATAAAATTAAAAGTACACAACAACAAAAACAACAAAGAAAATGTTTAAATTAAAAGAATAATTTAAATTTTTTATTTGTGGTTTAATGTTACGTTCACCTTGAGTTGAGTAATTGAAGCATCTTAAGTTATGAAAAATTAAATTTATTTAATGTTTAAAGATTGCAATCTTACGTAGCATAATTTAATTTAGATTAGTTTTGTTTCGGTTACAAAGGTAAAAAAAAAATGTTTTTAAAAAAAATTTCAACAGGTTTTAACAACTTAAAGAAAAAATTAAATTAGCAAAAAGTGGTAAAGAGGAAATATTTGGTAAGTAATTTTTTAATTATGTGTATCTTTTAAAACGGTAAAATTTTCTCAAGTTATCTTCACATTTTCTATAACAATCAACTTAAAGTGTCACATAGCTAATTAGCGGTTCGATCGTTTTCTTTTCTTATCGGTAACAATTTCGCATCTTTGGAAATACTTAGGGAATATACACCTTGAAATACGGACCTATGTGAATTTAGTAGATGTGCGAGCTTTTCGATTTTTTCATTTAGCTACTCGTATTAGAATGACTGATCGTTTGTAAATTAAGTTGTTGGTTTTATACGTATAACAATAACGTGCTTGCTGGTAAAGTAGTATATTAATGTAGAATTTACTTTGTAACGAGTTGAATACTGAATCATAACCAATAGCTTAGATGATGATGTGACTGAAATTAAATTTTATACCTTGTATGTAAAGTAGAATATATGATGATATCGTTCCATTTTATTTCGTCAATAGTTTTATTCCCACCATAGTGTATTTTTAGAAGATAATTTTAAGTGAGAAAATATAAAGTTCCCCACTGCGTATTGAAGCACAAGAGTACATCAGTAAAATCGTCGCGTCGGTTCACTTTGATTTCCAAAATCTCAAAAATGTAATGACAAGTTCGTTTTGAAGAAGACTAAACCTACATGCAACAGGCGGCAATCTAACCCATCTAATCCATTTCAACTTTTCTGACTTCAAACCGTGTTTTATGGTACTGCAACTGCTTAACTTCTCGTTATTTGGTGTCTGTAGTATGTTGCCCAAGAAAACATTTCAATTCAACTCCCCGGTGCAAAAGCGGTATTATAGAAGATTTATATGTTGATGATATGATCTCCAAAGCAGACACCTTAGACTAAGTAAAACAAATTTGATGAAAAGTGGCTGAAATATTGACTTTAAGAACATTCAAACTGAAAAAATGAGATCTAATAAGAATTTTTTAGGTGAGTTTCAGGTCGACGATCACATTTGTACATTTCATATGATTATTGCATTATAGGTCTGCCCCTATTGTAGGGTGCATTTTAAAACGTCAGATTGCCTTAAAGTTTGACTTAACCTAAAATGTTTGCTTATTGTGTTCGTAAATATAAAAGTTTTATTACAATCAAATTATTCAAATTTTAGCCGAAATAAATAAAATAAAACATTCGATATTTTTTACAACTTGCATTTGTGCAGTTAAACAATCTGACTGCAGTCGTGGAATTCTTGAAAGCTTCCTACTTGTTAATCTATTTCATTTATGCAATTTTATCATAATTTTTTATTTTTTCTACTGACCTGATACAAAAATATTTAATGAGTTGGAGAATAAATCACCGTCCCTACTCTCTACCTCTTTCTTAAGCAAGGTGGACGGCAACTAAATTCTGGCAGCGGTATGTTTAACTTTAGTTCTATAACATTTCATTGAAGTACTAGTTACATCCCGAGACTTTTTCATCACACGAAACTTTCACCCGTCTCCAATCGCGATCTTGCAGCTAAAGCAAGTTTTCGGCCTGTTTTCGGCCTATCCCTATGCCAACTTGCTGATCTAGTGAGAGTACAAAGTCGCGGTCAACAATGCGATTTGTATTATTCAAATAAGACTTCTATTATACACCTCAGTAGTTTTAGAGTACATAATGAAAAAAGTACAAAAATCGATCGGTTTCTCTTATTTTTAAAAAAACTTTAAGCTTACTAGCATATTCTTGTATAAGCATACAAACATAAGCTTGTAAGAAATTCGGCAATTTCTAAACTACAGTGAACATTTTTTGTCAGAAGGACAATCAAAACCTGCATGGTTTGTTTGAATGTATCATACAACGATTTATACATTCATATACAGCCAGAGTTACATGTTTCAGCAAAAAGGTGCTACTATAAAAGAACCAAAGCATTTTTCCGTAAAAAATTGGAAAATAGTACATATTTAATGATGAAAAAAATTATAGCAAAGACAATGAGACAACCCTCTCATGTTTCTCAGAATAAGCAACTTAAATCCTGTTCTCAGTCGATATGCCTCTTAGTTGCCGAAATATTTGAGATTATTAAGAGCTAGCAACCGTAAAAAAAGCATTTAAAAATAAATTTGATAATTTTCTCAAGAAAGCTGAAAAAGTGGGTAGATGCTCCACGGTTAATATTTACGTGTTATTAATGAAGAAAGAATGAAAATATAGGCAGTGTCAACCAATATAATTAATGACGGAATATTTAGTAACCAAACCTTGGTCAAAGTATCACTAAACTAAAAATAATGAATGTAAGTTCAATAGCAACTATGAAAATTCTTGTTTACGTCTAAATTGGCTAATAAAAGCGATGTAGGTAACCTGGTTCAGACCTCTCAAGTTCAAAACAAATATTACTGCAACATATCTGTTCATTTTATAAACATAACTTTTACATATAAAGAGTTTATAAGACTGTATGAATTTTGAAAATTTCAATGCTATACAGTTATAGGTTTCCATAAGCCACCTTGTAAAACTTATGTTACCAGATTTTTTGAATTAAACATTTAAAAAGTTTACGATCCAGCGCATACTAATTGAATCAAACAACCGTAAAAACTATTTAGACGATTGCTATACATTTTGGCAATTCAAAATATTAAATCGAATATTGCCATCAATAATATGTTTGGATATCAGTAGATGAAACTACGGATACCACTGGGCGTTATATTCCCATAGTTTGCTAGTTGTAAAAATGTCTAAAAATGAAGCTACGACACCATATTTATTGACATGTAAAAAATTATACCAAACTAACCATGCAACTATTGCACGATTTGTCAATACTGCAGAAGTGTTGCAGAAGATTAACGATTTTATTTTTATCAATAAGCGTCAATAAGCGAATGCATTAACTGTTTTCTAATTTGCAAATTAGTTGGACATATTTTGCATACTTTGTACATATTACATGAATATTTTAGTTGCATAAAGATACGAAGTTATAGTTATAGTTTTAAAATATTAAAGTACTACTTTATCCATTAAAATTCAAGAATCTCACTTTAAGAACTCAAAATTAGATTTCGACTGTCCAGTCCTCTATATGTAATTTATGATTTTGGAACGGTTCAATTTTTTAGGACGCAATTATTTTGTTTTTTGTGAATCAACCAATGACTCCACAAAATGCGTCTCAGTCTAATAAGTAAAACAATCCCTGGACATAGATAACGAACGTCTGCTGAATTCCAATCGATCATCTAATTTTAAGAAAAAAAATTGGATCCTGTTTAGGTTTTAGAAAATTGTAGAACATTATCACAAAGCCCTCAAAAAACAATAGTAATTAAAAAAGAAATAATTTAATTAATGTAATTAAATAATAAAAAATAATTATTACTCGGTTAGAATCAACCAAACAATAAAAATCTTAAAGTCATATAAGATGAAAAAAAAAATAAAGCAAAAAATTCCAAACCATAAAAACCAACAATTTAAGGTCAAATCATTTTTTTATGAAAAGCTTTAAAATATAAATGTTTAATTTTAATCAAATCATTATCATAAGTAAAAAAATAATTTAGGAATTTTTTTTTTTCCGTAATCCTTTTTCACCAAACCGAACCAATTTTCAATTTGTAATCGTTTCGATTTAATAAAACACCGCACATCACCCCCTCGAAATAAAGTAACATTTTTTAAGGATTAGGGATCAATCGGTTTATTTTAATCAAAATTTGTGTTTTTCTTTTTAACATTTTCCTAATTTTTTTTTTTTTTTTATATATTTCAAAAATTGTTTAAATTTTTCTTTTGTTTTATTAATAAGAAAAATATTAGATGGAAGCCGTTTACCGCTACCCATTTGCCTAAATGGTTAGGTTAAGACCTTTTGTCATTGGGTTGGTGAAGGATTAAATTGAACCGAAAATAAATTAATTTCAATGTCCTTAGGAAATTTAATTAAAAATATCAAAAAAAAAAAAATTCGTCCTGAATAATTTAAAAGTGTTTTATTGTTTAAGTTCTGTTGGTCAAACTACACATCATGCATATATAAGAAATATTTACACTTGTGTTAATTTGTGTGTATATGTGTGAAAGCTTAAAAGTTATATTTTTAATTTTAAAAATGTATCTCTTATTTAACACCCAGTATTAGTGTTTTGTGTCATTCCAAAACAAAGAATTTTAAAGATTTAAACTATTTTCTTATTTATCATATCATCAATATGCAAATCATTTATCATTTATTTTAATATTAAATTTTAATAATAACAAAACAAAAATAAAGAAAATAAAAACAAAATATATAACAATAATTCTTCTTAATCTTAAAACTTAATCAACCCTTAAATTAAATATTAAAATTTAACCCTAAATTATGTAACCAGAAAAATTGGAATTTATTTAATACAAAATCATCTTCCTCGCACCCATACACATACACATACACACCCACACAAGTCATTAACTTTATCAATAAAGGCTATAAGAAGAAAATAAAGAAAAATTGGAAAAATAAACATTAAACCAACACCGATTGTAATTAAAATTTAATTTTAAAAACTATTTTTTCTATAATAAGCCTCTTCCTATCCACACGCCTCATACTCTAACCGTATATAACGTAGAGTAAAATTTATGAAATTTTCCAAGTCACCACACTATGATAACAATATTTCATAGCAACACTATATACACTACTATCTAAAGTCTAAACTGTTGTTGGAGGTTTTTCCTTTTTCTCTCCCCAAAAACGATTTTTTTTTTGTTTTGTCGTAATATTTTCCAATGAAGTATACATAATTAGTTAATCAACATAAACTATGCTCTATATATGAACACTATAGTTTTGGTTTATAATACTCCGTATCGTCTATGTTGTTGTTGTTGTTGTTGTTGTGGGTAATATTTTTTACTAGTTCAGTTCACTTCATTTAATAATGTCATTAATAATTATGAAGGAAATTATTATAAGACATTTGGGAAAAGCAAAAGGAAATTCAAAATTTTGCATAAATTGAAGAAGGATTTTTTATTGTTTTTTTTGCACAAGGAGCAGAGCACCTAATATCACGAGTTATTTGCGTTTATCGTCTTTTATGAAAAATAAAAGTATGTAATTATAGAAAAGTTCGAGGAAAACTAAAGAAAATTAAATGCATTTTAATTAAATATTTTCATTGGAAATAAGAAATTAGTTAAGGAAATGAGATGGGCGATAGTTTTTTTTAACGTTATATCTTTTGTCGTTACATTCAGTTATGTGTATATGCACTTTGTAAACACTATGAATTATCAGAAGGAATTATTTCGCTTGCTTGTTTAATGTATGTACGAGTATCTATACCATGTAATTGGGGAGCCTAAGAAGAGATCTGGATCAAGTTTATTTATTTATTTTATTTACTAGCTGCAAACGTTGTTTTGCTTAAAATAATTATTTTGTTCATTAAAAACGGAATTTGCCCAAAGCGATTCTCACGCCGATTATTGAACGGCACGTAAACGGGATTTTAAGCTTTTGGTGAAACCTTCTGGATACACCATATTGAATGTCCTTCTATTTGGAGCTAAGATGTAAAGATTGTAGGTTTTTCTATCTCTTGATCAAACCTACGTAAAGTTAGCCATGGGAGAAACATGGTTTAAGAAGATCGAGCCTAATTAAATAAACGGGAAACTGATGGCGTTTGAAGTTAAATGGCAGATCAGAAGGGAGATTGGGATCATTGGTATGAATACATTTTCCCCTGCTCAATGGCCAGTCAGTGGATTTGATAATAGTAAACTTGAGTTTTTTGATAGAAAGTCTTGTTACATTCCAGAGTAAAGGAGGGTGCAAATTCCTGAAAAGCATGATATGTGCCTCAATTTTCAGTTTCAGCTTGTGCGAGGGTATTCCTGGTGGTTTCAACGTGTTTAGGAGAATTGTCTTTGGTACAGTCAAGCGTAATCGGTGAAGTGCTATGCCATATTTGGAAACACCGCAAGTTCTTTTTGATTTTCAATAATTTTTCCAATGGTTTTCTTCGCTATGCATCCATCTCAAGGATCCAAAGTAACAGCACCATTTCCTAGTTGAAGTTGATTATCTACAAATTGCTGGGCAAAGGGATCTCCGGTTACATAAAATCACAAGAATTGTTGATAGACGATAGTCCATTATTGCAGGCTAATTTCATCGGCCCTCGTGCCACGAGGAATAACCAACCGCGTCTGTCAAAAGTTACCAGCCAACAACATAGTGATACCTTCCATTCTGACATTGTAATGTCTGAGATCTTTCAACGTGACATCGTGTGCTTCGAATGCGGCTTTATGGGACATAGTAAAATCGTCCAGACGCTGAGCTTGCAATCCTATTGTACTTTGGCCTTTGCTAAATTTCTTGAAATATTACATTTTGAAATCTCAGTGCATTCTAGATTTAATGGTAATTTAAAGGCGGAATGAGCTGTCTTTTCTTCTATGAGAAGTGAAGCGCAATGCCGATTGAAGCAACAGCCAGGGCAATCTCGCTTCTTTGTCAAACTTTCGCCAAAAGAAGAAAGAAAGTCTTCCCAAACCGCCAGGAGCATCCAAGAAGAAAATGCTACCCAGTCTTTTAATATCTGCTCTTGTGTTCCTCTTGTATATCTGCTCTTGTGCTCTTTTCACTGCGTTTTGGTGAAAGGCACTTGCAGACAAATCGTGACGATCCTGTGATTTTTGTCTATTAAACAGTTGCTACTGTATTTCTGGCCAATTCATAGTATCTTGAGGACACTCGTGCATATACCTGGGACCCCCAGTGAATCTCGAAGGCGAGATGATCAACTTGCCAATGTCTCAACTATGTCTCAAAAAAGGATGAAAGGCTCTTCCTATCAGTCGATGAACAAAATTTTGAACCCTATTTACAAACGAGACACTAAAGATACTCTGATGGAAGATACCATGTATTTCTACCAATGCACGAGAACATCACACTCAGAGATTCAAATTCTCAAATTCGAAAAGAAATTAAATTCAAACCCTGAATAAAAGCATGAATGAAATATATTTAAAAGTTAAATATATTTCATTCATGTAAGAAAACCTCCTTTTAGGGCATATGAAAGTTGAGGGTCGCATATATGATGATTGATGAGACAATATGCTTGTTAGAGCAGATCTATTTAAAACCCATTACCAGTGCGGTAATTATATAAGTGGAACTTGAAACCTCGGCAATTCAAACTGAAGGAACTCTGAACAACTTACCTTTAACTCCTCTGTCAGATGAATCAAATGAACTCGCATTGATTTAACTTCAACCCACTTCTTAACTACTGGTGCTCCTGATATATCATTACATGAACCGTTACTACCGGACGTTCCTGACAATCATTTAATAAATTGGCAAAAAATAACTAAGATGACTGAATCTTTTTGGAAAATATATTCAATCGAATACTTGCACGCACCTAGCAAAGATGAACTAAATGGAAACCTGAACTTACAAGTTCCCGCACCCACACCTGAGATGCTTGTGGTTTAAGACCTTTTAACACGAGTTTTTAAACAACTTCGTTTCGTTTTCCTGAGATTCCTGACTAGCATAATGTCTCCACTTTTTGACCATCAAATTTCTTGGGGCGCAACTAGTTCCAAGCAATACTCTCTTATAGCTGCTATAGTGCCATCAAACACGATTTTGTCGATATTTTTAACAGTGTTAAGTTTTTTGCACTGTGGTAGAGTTCTAATGTTAGTATATACTCGTTTAGAAGTTTTTTTACGAAACGTGGGAGTTCTCACCGTAATTGGATTAGATAACAGTAGAATATCTCATATACACATGTAAACGAATTATACGAGATAAACGTGATTATATCGAATCCTAAATTCGGATTACCCAAACTGACATTAAAATCCCATTTCAGCGAGTCAAAATTAAATTCTTGACTCGAAACCAACCGACCACAAGCAAAAAAAAAGAACCATTTGATCGTAATATCATCATCATTATACAGTTGTCATATACACACATATACAAGATTACATTTTAAACGCATCACCAACAACAAAAAAAAAACATCACAAATGTGACAGATGTCCAGTGAAAAATCCAACCAAAACATATATACACACACACATACAAAAAACCGTATATCCATTCCGTAATTTAAATGTTGCTATCATTTCGGGTTGGCACTACGAAAATCTCATTTTAGGTTTTATTTTGTGTTGTGAAATGAAAAATGGTTAAATTTCCATTCGATTTGATTTTCTTTGTGTGTCGTCGTCGTCGTAGTCGTGTTAGATTTTTTTTTTTGTTTGTTTTGGTTTGTTTGTAATTTAAATAAAATTGATAAATTTTCCGACACCAACAAATTGAAATCGTACGATAAACCTTTCGATAAAAATCATCAACATTGTTTAAAAAAAATAATATCGGCTTATATCTCCCTATATAGTAGCGATATATCCACACAAGTGAAACATAACAATAATATCGAGGTTTTTCGATGTACACACATTAACGTTTTGGTGGTAACCATAATGTTAAAGCCTAATCTGTTTCAAACGGATAACAAGTAATTTGATAATTGAACTTTATCTCGTATCCTATATACATATATACCGTACGATCTCCATCGAGATAACCTAGATTAAAACGTCTGGCATAAAATTAATACCATGGTATATTCGAATTTGGCTATACCGACATTTTTATTTTACATTTAGTACATGGTTTCGTGTACAGAATCTACATTTGTTCGAATGTCGTTTGTTTGTTGTTTTTTCGTGGTTGTATATGGTTGGTGTTCGATTTTACACAGTCAATGTTCTCGTACATAAATAAAATCGATGATGGCACGATTCCAATAAGTTAATTAGAAAATGTTGCTTGGCCTCCGCTACAACACATCAGCACCAATATAAAACCAATTGAAACGTCAAAATTAATCATCATTTTCTCAATTTGTAATAAAATCGAAATTATTACGATATTTATAGCGCTTATAACAATATAAAGCTTTTAAGAGTTTTTCGATTAACTCTTGAACAAACTAACTGGAGATCATAGGGAACAATTACGTAGAACCAAACTATCAAAACCGACCAAACATAAAAAAAAAAACTAATAAAAATTTCTGTTCAAACACAACAAAAAAAGGATGAAAACGATAAAGAAATAAATCAAATAATTTTCCAAAGTACATAATTTTTCGTTCTTCTTGATAATTTTCCTTCTCTTCGGCTCTCTTTTGTAAAAAGTTTTATGAAGCTTTAAAAAAATAACGATATAGATTTTCATCGTTTGCCGTTAGAGAAAACAGTGGATGTACAGTGGAGGAAATTAAAATAGTAATGGCCGTAGCAGTCTTTTGGTCTCAAATATGGGTGCCCATTAAAAACAAATTTTATTTATAAGGGTTCGTTCCACTGACAATGGTTTAAGTTTTTTTTCATCTTTGCGCCCCTATAAGGTTAAAGGCGTTTTAGGGTTGCAAAATATAATTCTGATTCTTATTGTTTACATTGCTGTGTTTATTATTACTACTTACAATTGCAGAACTTCTTGAAATATTACATCCAATTTTTAAATCTATTAACGCTGCCAACCATGTTCATAAAATACTCCAGCGAGCAGTTAAGATCATAATAATTTCCAGTTGCTTTTAATTGTCACGACAATTAATTTTCAGTGCAGTGCATTGTAATTTCAAGATCAAAGTAACATTTTCAAAATATATTTCCATTGTTTTTTTTTATTCAGTGAAAATTCTTTGTTGTGCACATTAACATATTTGCATATTTTGTATTGTGTACATTTATTTTTAAGTACTGGAAATTATTTGAATTGCCACCCAAAAAGTCAAACATTGGAAAATCAACCAAAAATGCATCTGTTAGCTAGTAGAGTTAGTGAAATATTTGAAGAGCGAGACGCACGCCCGAAAACTGATCGGATCAGAACCTCAACTTCAAGAATTTATACTAAGTCAAGAATTGAAGAGCGAGATGCACGATGGAAAGCTGAAGGTTCACGCAGATATTATGATAATGGGTATGAATACGGAATACATCATGATGCTATCTTGTACTTTTATTGTCACGTTTTGAAGTTTAAAAGAAACACCTGGGATATTTTTGCAAATATATTTCATGGACAATGTGGATAGATTAAAATACGATGCGCATTAATACCAACATATCGGAAAATGATTGCTGACTTACGGGCATTCTTTTACGAGAACAACTATTTGGTTCGAGATTTTAAACCCACATTTGAAAATATAAAAGTGGATGACTTTAAAGTCATTATCAGAGCAGACAAAACGCCGTGAAAGACGCGATTATCCAGCGATATAATCAGTGTCTTCACCTTTTTCAACAAATTATCGTTGATATGTACACTAAAGTCAAAAGAAAACGACTAAATTACATTAATCAAAATCAATCGAAGCGAATCGAAGAGTATATTCAGTTTTCCCTATGCTATTGCGAATGAAGGAACAGTTGCTAACATAAGACAAATGGATATACTTCCGACTTCGTATAATGTAAGTTCAAAACACTTGAAGAATATGCTCACGATGCTCTGGAATGTGTTCTCAAATACGGATGTCTAGAACTATTCATCACGTTCACATGCAATAAATCTTGGACTAAAATCAAAGCTTTTCTGCCTAGACAACAACTACCCCATCGAGATAATCTCACAGCGAGAATTTTCAAACAAAAATTATTTCGTTCAAAAAATAAAACTGTCCCTACTTAAATTGACGGTGCAATTACTGCTAAACTGCATAATCTAGAAGAAAAATCAGAACTATTTATAATTACTAAAATTTAAACAAAATCATATTGGTGATCCCCCAATCAGAACCTTTACCACTTTTTTCTAATTGTGTAGAACTGATAGAATCGCAAAAACGTTGCTGTATCCCGAATTCCTGCACTATTACGCTTGGAATCTATCGACGAAGAAATTTTACAGAAGAAAAAGAGGCGCCAGCATCTTCGGTAGCTTACATATTTTCTAAAGGCACATTAATTGGGACGAGTATATATTGTTCGTCCGCGAATAATGGGAAATGCTACTATGTATTTGCAATCGGTCAGCTCAATCAGCTTGGGCTAGTTTCTGCAGAACGTGACAGAAACGATGTGGTCGGTAGAAATGTATTGTGAGAAAAACAATATAACTTCGATCTGTCTTAAGTTTATGTTGAGGCTCAGAGAAAATCTTAACAAACGATCAACGACTCGCGTACATTGGAAATTGCAGTAACTTTGATGGATTCGGCTCGCAAGCTGCCATTCAATTTACATCTAGCAGCCAATGCTCTTTGAAAAATTAAAAAAAACATCAGGAAAGGCAACTACATTTAAAACATGCCAAATCGTTATTTGAAAGCCCATCAGAAAGGAGTTGATGCACTTATCGAACTCTGAAAGATTTTCGAAGCGTTCAATTTCAAATGGGTGAAGCTCTGATATTGTTTGCTGGTGATTTCCATCTTTCTTTTGCGATAACAATCAACAAAAATCGATGAAAGCCACTGCATGTTGCCGGATTAAAATTACCGATTCAATTATGTCGCAAATGAAACGTAATCAAAGCTGCAGGAAAGTATTTTCGGTGCGACTTGCATTCGCAATGACAATAAACAATTGTTTATGGTCATTGAGTGTTTGTGGCGTTAACCTTTAAAATCTATGCTTTTTGCATGTATGTCGCTTGTTCCCGTGTCGAAAAAACATCAGCTTTGTTTGTTTACAGCACGTTAGACAACAAAACTAAAAACGTAGTGTATCATAAAGCATTGCAATGAACGAAATGGCGATGTCACAACAAACCAACCGAAATAGAATTGATTGAAATTGACTTAATTCAATTGAAACTTAAATGTAGGAACTTTCCCGCAAGATTCCAATTCGATCACATTTAAGGCATATCACACAGTTTTAGCATTTCAGCTGTGTACTGCCAATAGAATTTATAACGCATGTACAATTTTCCATTGGAGTACTTCTAAATGAACTCCTAACCAGAATTGAATATTCATGACCACAATCTATCATTGGTTGATAGAATATTCACTTAGAAATAAGTTTTTTTAGTTTTTCTTTGTTTACACATTTCCAGTAGCTTTTCACAAATTTACAAAATGATCACTAACAAATTTTTTGAAATTTGCATAGGACAACATTTGTTGGGTCATCTACAGTACAGAAGTACTGTAGATTCACGTTGCATAGCGGGTAGTTTATACTTTTTAAAGAAATAGAAAAAAGTCTAAAAATTCTGAATAAAGACAACAAGTCATGCAACATTTATGGGCTTTTGTAATCATGATTGAAGAGGCCAACTTAGTATCAGCTTCAGAACGACTTTTGCTTTCTAAGGTTTTCAGTTTCCAGTTTTGAGATTTTTAATTACTATTTGAAAAGTATTTCATTATATTCAAAGTGGAATAATGATTTGATATGCGTGTTATGCTGTCTAAATGCTCAAACAGGTTCGTTATTGAAGTAATTTATTCGAAACGTTAACTTGTGAAGATGGCATGTGCAAATAATCTTAAAAACGCATTAAACTTCATACTGTCAAAGAATAAAAAAAATACTTGCATCCCTAAGTGGCGTGGTTAGAAAAACCAATTCTTATATTTCCTTTACTCACACGGACTCGACGGCTAATTTAATTGATTGATCTTAGAATGGTTTAAAGACTTAATTTTTTTTTTCAATCTTCATTTCAATGTGTTTGGATTAGAAGTTTGCCATTGTTGACATTATACTGTTGCAGAACTTGCTTTGTTAATCTATCAATTAACCGAGCTTGTTAAAAGGACATTTTTTGACCTGTACCGTAATACCAAGTCTTTCGCCAAAATCAACACCAAGTCAATTTACAGTATTAGCCTTCTTAATTTTCACTTCATTCACAGACTTTATATAAACACTAAAGGATGGACCGTTGATACCGAGTGCTTCTTGAATTTGAACCATTCCTGTTTTGGCAGTAGAAAGCTCCAACTTGTGGCTGCATTACAAATCTGTAATTTTTTGATAGTACTCTGCGTTAGTTCCTGAATGCTTTGTTCAAAAATGCCAGCAAAGAGTACCTTTTCGTCCGAGAATGATATTTCGAACATTGCAATCTATACTACTAATGAAGACTATGTTCCAGAGGAGTGGGTCTAATATTTACCCTAATTGTGGACACCCTTTTGTCAAACTTTTTTAAAGTATACCAAAATTAGTGACTAGAGTTGAAATTTTTTTTTTTACAATTGAGTAAATTTTCAGTAAGTGAATGATATTTGCCCTATTTGCACAATGATTACTCTTTAAATTTAAAGTATTAATATATTTTAAACATTTGATTGCAATTCATCTTTAACTTTGATGTCTCATTTCTACTATTAGCACATTAAAGCTAACAGGAGGCGAGGTTTTTAAAAAAATACATCTCGAGTTTGTCGGCAAACGCAAAAATAGAGTGTTACCAGTATGTGCATAACAAACGGGGTGAACTCTCACTAACTTGGTCCTGATAATGATGTTCCATTCATATTTGTAAGGAAAAGAAGAAGCGATGTGCCGTCATTGCGAGAGAACCGCAACAAATTCAGGTGAATCGAGCGTCACGCCCCATTGAAACTGACTTAGTTATTTAGCAATGCGACCTGGCATTAAGCGTACTTCTCTTTAGCACTGGCCTTGCTCTTACACTACAAAAAACATCATATTTATATCGTATTATGCATACCACATTCCATTGCTGTATCGTTTGCACACCGTCGATGGGCAAATGCTAGTAATATATTAATCGGTTTTAACAAAACCATACAGCATATAATTTTTGACACCACCTGTATACGGCCTTGCAGACGACGCGGTTCCTACCCCAGATTCTCTTGTAACCGAATTTTTCACTTTTTTTCTAAGAACTGCGTTTCACTATATTTTCCAATCCTCTGGAACACGCCTTAGTTCTTGTTTTTGACCATCCTTACTCTATGTTGCTCCTAACAAGCTATCAAACAATTTGTACGTTTAAGTGCACCTCGGAAAATATTGGCAGAAGAATTATTATACGAGATTGAAAAGTTTAAAGTTAGGACTATCGAAATATCGGGCTATCTAATTTTTGATTGGGTGACCATTTTTATTAATATCTTTAATTCCCTTCTTCAAGCTCTTCAACAAGTTTCTCATTTGAGAACTTACAAATGTAATAACGTAAAATATTTTGCTTAAGCCCTAATCTACCCTAATCAAAAATATAAAATTAGGAATAAAGCTTAAGTTGAAACCAAAGAGTAAAGTTTTGTCTCAGTCCTGTTTGTTTGGACTACAGAAGTGTTTACAGAAGAATAATCATTTAGGTTCGAACATGTTGAAATGAATTTCATCCACTGTATTTATATATGGATATATATATATATATATATATATATATATATATATATATATATATATATATATATATATATATATATATATATATATATATATATATAAAGTTCAAGTACACACTCGTATACCTGGTGGGATGTCATATGTGAAAACATTTATTTTATATTTTCCAACCTGCATAAGTTATGTATCCTCGACACTATCATTATCTCGACCACTATTTACAACAGCCACAACAACAAAACCATTTTCTATTTTCACCACACTAATATTCATAATATTTGTTGGAGCAATCTACCATAAGATACGAGTATATGAGAGGAAATGCAATAAATCAAAAGAAAATTTTCTTTCATGTCGTCATTTTTTTTTCCTTGTGGTTCTCCCGCAGCCAATCTCCTCGTTTACATCTTATTTTTTATTATTTTTATTGCTATTTAATGTATGGTATTTAAACTAATATTTCTCTATAAGATTTACTATAGTTTTCTAACACGTATATGTATATATCTGGGACGAGTGTTACTTGGAAAATGGTTGGCAAAAGATTTTACGAAGCAAAAATGATTTATATTTTTTGAATTATATATGGACACGTTTTGACAATATATTGATTTGTTTTAACAAAATATTGAGCGGTGATTAACGAATAAAAAATGAGGTTCAGCAACGAACGAAACATATGTTGCCACACGTATATCTAAAAAAAAAAAATTAAATCGACTAAAAATATTGTGACATAAAAACTTGATGTCACACTACGTCTACCTACACAGCTATTGGAAATCAATTACGAAAACTACATTTTCTATTTGACAAGTCTATATATTTGTAGTTTAATAGAGCCACAGTATATATACGATCTAAATGTACTCACATTACACCGTTATCTATATATCGTATACATGTACGCTTAACGAGCGAGTGTTTCTAACGACTGACACATCTATTGCACAAACTTTACATTCGCGAACCAAGTAAAATATGGACCTACCATTTAAACATCTGTATCGATTTTAATAACTGTATACATGATGATAATAATGAAAATTCAAAAAAAAAACCATGAGAGGAAAATTGAGTTGAAAAAAATCGAACAGAGAATACATCAGGTGCATTTTCCAATGTACTTCACGATTTTTTTTTTTTTTTTTTGTGTTTTTCAATAAAATTTACGAGCTTCGTACAGTTCATACGATATAATAATGAGATAGTTGGAAATGTATGGTGAAATTTTATATTTTTTTGGAAATTCAATCACCAAATGGAGTCGATCAATCGTAAGTGGACAACAGATTTATTGATGAAACCTGTACAACAACATGTCACAGGGGTATTAAATTAATGTTAGCAAAATGAAGAATTAAATGGTAGATTGTTTGTGAAAATAGAAACAGTCTCAATCCACTTAGCCGGAATAAATTTTGGAAATTCAACGGAATTAATAAATTTAAAAAAATAAAATTTGGCTGAATTTTAAAATTGTTTCGGAGGTTGGTGCCCTTATCAATATCGAATATTAAGTTCAGATAAGAATTTTTATACGTTATGTCTTTTTAAGATGAAGGTTGGTGTTGCTAAAAACTTTGTTTTGAGAAGATGAAGCTACTTCGATATTAAATAACGTATCCTACTATAGAACAACGAAAACGACAAGTATAGCCTTAAAAAGAGACCTCACTTAACCTACCTAATGGAACACAATCGACACAATTGGCAGGAGCGCTGAGCCAAGCGAGGAATATGTTTCAAAGCCCAAATTAAACTCGAGAATATTTATAAAACACGAATTCAAGAACAAAAATTTACGGCTACAGGGAAATTAGAGCCGAAGGGATTGAGTCCATCTTGTCAAATGGTGAGGATAGCCAGGAACTTAGAGATTTGGGCTTTAAAGTGAAAAATGTAATTAGCATTATAAATTGAGCCAGCAATTGTGAAGAAAGCCACACCGCAAACTATACAGTGTAACTTGTAAACAGAATAGAATCATTTAAAATTCCTCATGGTGACAGACTGACCTCTTTTGATATAACGAACATGTATAGTAACATTCCAATAGAAGAAACTATTGGAAACACTTACGACCTGCTCGTCAATCAGGGAGAAACGGAATGTGCAGAGGAAATTAGAAATCTTTTAAAGGTGATTACTAAACAGAATTAAAAAAGACGGACTGCCCATGGGAAGCCTTTTGTCGGGAACTTTAGCCAATATTTTTTTTAATCATTTAGAGAATTCGAAAATATTAAGTGAGAGTACCCCTTATTGGAACTGTGTGGTATATTAGCATAGATATGTAGATGATGTACTTATACTGTTTAGAGGAACCAATCGGCAATTGAAACAATTTCACGACTATCTTAACAATATACATAACAACATCAAGTTCACTTTGGAAACTGAAGAAAACAAGTGTATTAATTTCCTGGATTTAACGATTCGGAATCAAAATTATGAACACAAGTTTAAAATCTTCAGAAAACCAACACAAATGAACCATACAATCCATAACGACTCACACCATCCACAACAACATAAGATTGTGGCGTACTTGCACATGATCAACAGACTGAATACGATACCAATGGACCAAGAAGACTATACAGAGGAACTGAATACTAGTAACATATCGCTAGGGCTAACGGATTTCAACCGGCAAGGATGAACCTATTGAACAGAAAACACAATAGCAAGAAACTTAACGAACAGTACACTTCCCTAATAGGGAAAGACGACAACGACAACAAATACATTACATTTGACTACGACAGAAATACAGCGAATATCATAAGGAAAGTACTGAAAAATCATGGTATACAGGCAGCATTCAAAACTAGCAACAAAATAGATCAAAGACTAAACCCACCAAGACCGTCTTCTCAAGATACGGGAGTTTATAGACTATCATGTGATGACTGTGATGGGTTCTATATAGCCCAAACCGGTAAATCTTTCACAAATCTAACCAAAATGTGAAGGAAATCGGCAAACCCAAACAGACTCAAACTACGCACAACACATAACTGACAATAACCACAAATACACAGGCATCAACGAAAATCTGAAAGTGTTGCATAAATGTCAAAAAAGTAGCATGATGACAACACTGGAATATTACGAAATTTACAAAAACAGACATAACAAGGACATAATAAACATTCAGGTACAGACTAAAATCAACCACCTGTTTAAAAAAAATAATGGAAAATGAAAATAGAACAAGGGGGCGGAGCCAAAATCATACCTGAAAAAGGTATATAAGAACATGGGTAAGGTAAATTCGGGTTCAAAATAGTACAGCCTGATGAATCCTCTAATATATACAGCAAAGTTACCAACATCAAGCTACCAAATAAGCAAAACAGGCTAATTTCAACATTTGCAGATGACACAGCAATACTAGCTAAGCATCATTATCCCAACATAGCTTAAGAGGATTTGCAAGCTCATTTAGGCGAAGTAGAAATATTTTTTCAACTGAAGTATCCCAAGTAGGATTGTCCAACGGAAAATCGAATAAATAACATCAGCTAAGTCCCAGCTACAACAACAATTAAATGTTAAAAATAACAACTATACCACCGTTAAATTCAAAGGCTCACGTCCTCCGTGTTTTAAATAGAAAGCTCTAAAACAAACAGCGTTTACGTCAATCAAACTTAAATAAACCTCTAAAATAAGCAGAGTTATGGGAGCTACATATAACACAACTCTCGAGTCAGAACAGCTAAAGTACTACAACCAGTTTTTGGAAATCTCTAAAATAGTCATAATATATTAAGCAAAAAAATATTTCGGTTATTTGGCCGTAAGTCGAAAACTCGAAACTCAGACAAGCACAACTAAACGTATAACCATTACTCGTAAAACCATTACTCGGTAACGAGAACGCTAATTCTTGGAAAAAGAAATTAGATTGCTAGGACAGGTTATACGCCGAAAGAACTGCATCGAGCGTATATAATAGCCCAAGAACTCCCCGCAGAACTTTCTAAAGAAGAATTCCCACAGAAATATCAAACAGGATTCCATACACAAAAAAAAAAATGAGCAAACGAAAGACACAACATAAAAAAACCACACTCGAGACAAAATCGTACCAAGTGCGTGAGACATGTCATTACCGAGAATAAAGACGAATCAAGGGCCATCACAAATAGAGATTGTCATAAGTAAAATATTAGAAGGCACTCTATCATTCCAGGATTGCCACTGGTGCAATCGAAATCACATACTTCACAGAAAACAAAGGAGTAATCTCAATCGTCTTAGGATATGCAAGAATATTTGTAAGCAATGTCGAATTCTTGCACGACATAAATATAACAGCCTATACCTTCTGAAATCAACGGACAATACATCCAACCTTTGCAAGGTACACACTACAAAACGAGATAAATTTAACGAACAACACAAAGATAAAAATATTATTTACCACCAGAATACGCATGCTACGAAGAGAAGCTAAAACATTCATGGAAGCAATACTGACTTTACAACCCAAAATACGAGGAAAAAAGGAATACACATTTTCTTTGTTGACTTGGTCAAAATAGTCACAGATCAAATGAACACAGCTCTTAAAACAATAAACACAATAATGAAAACTTACTTATATTCAAGGTCAACGAAACAATTGAAATAAACAGTGCGAAATCAACCGATTCTGAGAAATCTAGAATTATATACATCAATGGGGAAGAACAATTAATGCAAAACACTAAAACCACAATGCAGCACGACTAGACGACACAGAAATAGCACTTAAAACAAAACAAGCAATTCGAAACCTGTAACAAAACATAGACGAAATACTTAACTCAATGTATTGGCAAGACAAGGATCCTTACACACTACCCTCTTTTAAAGGAAGAAAGCATTGTTGTTTATAAAAATCTTAAATTTCAAATTGTAAAAATTAATTCGAAATATGAATCACAATTTTCAAGCATCCGTTGATAATATTTGCAGTATCCATTTCTCAGTATTATATATCCATTCCCCAATCATATAGAAACGTTTACAATTATATTCATATACCTGCTTTTTTCGAGTGCTTTCTTAATAATATTATTTATCCTATGCATCTGGTCGTAAGAGGAGCTCTTATTTTTGAATCAAAGTTGGATTTTAAACACTCCCTTTTTTTCAACTATAGAAGTTTTTTCAGAAGTAACTTTTTAAAAAATTTATAAATTACTGGTAATAGTGATGGTGGTGGTTTTCTAGGTTTGAGAATCATATTGACTTCAGCTACCTTCCGTTATTTAGCTTTATTGGTGAGCTTAATAATTACATTTTTTAGAGTTCCTTAAGCGGCTCTCCTGCAATTAAGTCAAAATCTGCCTTTTTTATTTATTATATCTATAATTTCAAAATTTTCCTTCATTGACTGTTCAATGGTTAACTTTCCAAATTTTCAGTAAAAAGGCTTTCTCTTTATCTTTTCTTGCTTAATTTTCATCTAGCTTTTTACCTGCATCCTGTTGGGTAGTATATCTTTTTAAACTTTTGACGGCCTTCCATAACGAAAATTCAAATAAATAGCTGTTTGAAAGATTTTGCCATCCTTTTTACCATCATTTTTATTTGCAAGTGCAACTGGGCTAGCAAAATCTGAGTTACTCACCGCTCCCCTTCATAATAGATGACATCTCTTAAATTCTTTAAGCCAGTTACCTGAGTAGGCATTAGAACCCCTAACGTTTGCATGGAGACTAATAAAATTATACTTAAGATTGGCACGAATATCTCTCTAGTTCTCTTCACAAGATATACTGATATCTTATGTTCAGTCCAAAATTATGTATTATATCGAATCGTTGTAAATTATATTGGTTCCTTAACGCCGTTAACCACTTTTTATGTCACAATCACGTTTTAATACGTAAAATAGAATCAATTTCACAAAGACGTTTAGCACCACAACATTAAACACGGTAGATTAACTCGATCGAATTTTACTTTCAGCGATACCAATTAAATGAACTTTCAACTTTACAACAGACTTAGTGCATTGGGAATGACTTCTGAAGTTATCTAGAATAGAAATTGTCAGTGTTCATTTGTTCTTAGATGGAAAGCGTTGTCAAAAAGCGTTCTTAGATTATCAAGACGAAATGGTGTTAAAATTGCGGAGTCTCTTCACCAAAGGTCAATCGGTTAGAGATTAGCTGACGGATTCACTTTTAGTTTAAGGCAGAATTGGAATCAATAATAACTATATCTTCTTGATCGAAATCACATCTGTGAAATTACATTGCTATGGAACAAATGTTCCATTATTTGTGAGATTCAAAGATCCATAGAAATCATTTTGCGTTATTTTATGGAAAAACGCCCAGAATGTCAATAAAGTAATTCCACATTGCGTAACCAAATTAACTAAAATTTATAGCGAATGGAGATCGATTTAAAAAAATTGTTAAAGAGAAACTGAAACCAATCGTAAAAAAAATAGGAGTTTGAAAAAAAAATTGACATGCTATTCGATATTACTCCCGAGTTACGCAGATGCATTACAAAAAATCACAATCGAAGAAGATTAAAACATTTTTAATAAGCCAACGGCAGACTTGGTTATAACAAGAATGTGGTATAGACAAGAAATTAATAGAAAAGGCTTCTCGCCGAAAAGACACGTGAAAAGAAAAATTTCAAAGGTAGTTGTGATGCTAAACAGGTGTATGTTAATTAAATTTTTGTCCAATTATGTTATAGTTCACATGGACGGAACATTGTAACCAGCTTTAAATATTCGGAATAATGCAACTGAGTATTTATCTGGACTGTTACATGCGGGAATATTTAACAACTGATACGTTTTAAAAAGCATCAAAACTCTACAGGAAATGATTAAGCCGCTGCAGTTGGGCAAAAATTGGGGACTATGTGAACGAGTATACAAGAACTTTGTTGTGATACTACAGCATCCAATACTAGGCGTCTTAAAGGAGCCTGTGTTTTATAGTTAATATAAGATCGCAGTATAGCATCCTTATCGTCATCATATTTATGAGGTAGTTTTGCGATGTGCTTTTGAGGTCAAACTTCCACAAATTACTACAAGCACGAATATTCCAGCATTAAAATATTTTCAAGATAATTGAACCGAATCAAGATTTAAACTTTCTAACATTTAAAAAGGTAGGAGCATATTTCAAAAAAAATATAGATTCATCCAAGTCTTCAGCAACTATTAATAAGTTTTGCAACCACCTCTGGTATATATATATATATAAATATATATATATATATATATATATATATATATATATATATATATATATATATATATATATATATATATATAAATATATATATATATATATATATATATATATATATATATATATATATATATATATATATATATATATATATATATATATATATATAACGCAAATTAAATGTGATGAAAAATTTATCTCTATCAAAAATGTAAAAGTTGAAATTGCTGCAACTTTTTTGTAAACTTTCTATTTAACATTTTGTCACAAACTATATTTCTACTCGTATCTAACGAAACTAATTTATAAGCATAATTAAAAATTACTAATTTGAAAAAAAAACAGCAACAATTTGAAAAGTATTTTGTGTGGTTTTCACAATTTTTCCAATCAACAAATACATTATACAACCCGCAGACTATATTAGACAATGTGATAAAGTGTAAAGCTTTCAACGAGGAAATTGCATAAGGAAATACCAATATGTGTGCACAGTGTTAGCAATATATATGTTCGCATATAACAAATAATAAAGTGGAAAATTTAAATTTATTTTCGTTGCAGACTCATAAATTTTCAATTTGATCTGTAGATTTATCCGTGTATGCATAAAATAAAATAAAATTTAAATTAAATGTTAAGATGTCAGACATTTTAATCGATATATGGATATAAATTGTGTACCGACATATTGAGTTATACGTGAACATCGATGGTTTAAATAAAAAATGGTGTTGCCTCAAGTCAATTAATAAAAGAAAATTCAAATTAAAATATACATTTTTGTATATAGCCATCACCTCGGAAGATATAAGATACATAACTGCGTACAGTAAATTTACTAATAATATATTTATGTCAATAATTTATTAGCCAATAACATAACCAGCCCCCGAACTTTCCTTATACATATATATAGAAAAGTTTGGAAATTTATTTCCTTCTGATAAAATAACAAATCTATAAATATTAACTGCAAAACTCACAAATAATAATAAATTGTATCTGTCTCCGTCGTCAGACATTTTATTTTACCAATGTGTTTGGTATCTGTGTCAGGAAAATAAATGGAAATTGAACAATAAAAATTGAAAATTTATGACATTTCGTGAATAAAAATTCATTTGTATTTCGTGTGTGCGGATAAAAAACATTTTTTACCTTTTCGGTAAGTGATAGGTTGAATTGGTTTTAGCACTTAAGAAGGGCATGACATGGCAATTTAACGGTGAGTTCAATAAATCTTTTTTTTTTCCAAATATTTTTTTATCTTCAAAACGATATATTTAAGCCTCTTATGATGACGTATACACAAAACAAGATTATCCAAAAAGGATATATGTAATTTCAATATTTTCAAAATGAAAAATTTAAATTAACACATTTGTGTATGGATTTGTACCAAAAGCTTCCAAAATCATTTCCAATTATTTTTTTTTTTTTTTTTGATATATGAAACGGGTTCACCTCTCGCATTTCGAGAGGGAGTACATTTTTTTACAATATACGAATATAAATCCTAAAATTTGATAAAGGATATTTTCGTTTCAGATTTAAACAGGAATTTCATTCATTAAAGTCACATATAATCCGCAATAAAAGAAAACATATTTTCCCATCTTTTATCCCGAAACTCATTTCATATTCATACAAAATGGTATTCATATGCTACATGTATCATACATATATCCCTTATTTAGGATACAAAAAACGATACATAAATATTTAATTTAAAGTGTTTTGCTTCTTCTGGAAAATTTCTTGTATAGCACACATTCAAAAATTCGATTTATCAATCTGGTATCATTTTAGATAACGCCTTACACACACACACACATATGATGTTCGTATGTATATAACTTTTATTAATGGTTTTTACGTGGACATTGTCATAATCCCTTTGAGAGATACTTATATGTTGATTAATCAAAAAATGAAGCAAGTAATAGATGCTCATCTTACGAATACAGCATGTCTTTACATCACATACTGCACACACGAAATACCACTGTTAACAATCTTAAGAAATTACGTGAAACATTATGTCATCAACAGTTACTCGAACTATGGGAAAACTTTTGTTACATACGTACCGATTTTATTTTTAACGTATAAGTTCATTAACCATGTATGTATGTATGTGTGTGTGTGTGTGTGTGTGAGTGTGTATATGTAAACTAAAATAATAACCAATAAAAGTTTAACGATATTATTATGATTGTAACCTAACATGAACTTTCTACCTTCTCGCATAACAAACATAAAAAAAAATTGAATACGTATACGTACCCCCCTTGGATAGTTGTGTCACTATTTAATTAACTTAAGATGGCAAAGGTTGTGTTCTATATTTAACCTTCGTCCTCATCATCAACATCATCATCATTATTATCGGATATATGTGTGTGTATGTATTTTATGGATACACATAAAATTTTAAAAATTACGACAAAACTATTTTATGGGGACAAAGCCATGGCTACCATATTTCTCAATACTCATTTAGTGAATTGCTTGGGATTTTCAGCAATTATATGACGTATTGGTCATAAAACGGTTAATTCAATTGATTTGTAATATTTAATCAATTTTTTTAAAATCTAATTTGTATTAATTTTAAAGTTATGTGTCAAATCAATAGGACACTGATGCCCCTATTACGGTTCTCACCGCAACTCACCTCACCGAAAAATACGTCATAAATGTGAATTGAACTCACCACTTTGTAAATTTGGTATTATGGTTATTTCGGTGAGGTGAGACAAGTGTCAAATATACTCACCGACAATATGGCGGTGTCTTCATTGTAATTTTAAATATGGACAAGAACACGTAAGTTTTTTTTTAAAATTAATACATATTGTAAAACATATTGTAAAATAATTATTTAAAAAAAATAGACACAAAGCAAAATTAGCAATAGTAGCCAGATGGCAAAGTTATTCGAGAAGCTTAAGAAAACTCCCGATATTTTGCGTGGTTTTCCCGATGTGGGCAAAACTAAAATGATGGTTAGTCATTTTTGGAAGGATTTAGCTATTATACTTAATAGTTTAGGGCCTCCGGTAGAAGAAAGTGCAGAGTGGAAAAAAGTAAGTATAATATTCCAATATTGTGTCTTTTGAAGCGTTTATTGTATTCATGCTTTTTTTAATAGGTGCGTGGAATGATTATAAGCGTAACCTTAAGCAAAAAATTGTGCGGCTTAAGAATGAAATTCAAGCGACAGGAGGTGGTCCTAACGCGAATATTATTTTAAGCCCACTGGAGGAAGAGATCGCCACAATTTTAAATTTATGCCGGTGCACCTAGCGAAATAGTTTTATTCCTTAAATTTCTTCTAATTCGAACGACATTATTGATGGACTCTTCTTCCATGTCGTCTTCGAAAAATAAATTAATGCTGCTTAGCATATTATATTTATTAAACACAAAAAATAAATGCACAACACTCCAAGAAATTTAAAATATTACACCGTCAATTAAAGACAGAAAAAAACAAATTAATGAATAACAAATGGCGCGAGTTCTATTATAAATTTATATTTAAACAAAACAGAAACAAATTTACAAATAAAAAATGGCGTGGCGTTTACTATTCAGAATAAAATCAAGAAAATGTTGAACAATATACAGCAAGAAAATATTTACTAATGACAGAACTAAGGGATTTGTCTTAACAAACATTTTGTTTTTTGCAGTCGTGCCAACTTAAAAACTAATAGAAATTGTCAAAATAAACATAGAAATTGTCATAATAAACAAAAAGACGCGTAGGGTCTGCGCATTCAACTCACCAAAATAAATGTGAGAACTATAATACAAAAACCAAACTCACCCAACTCCAACTGGTGAGGTGACTAGTTTGGTGAGGTGAGTTGCGGTAAGAACCATAATAGGGGCATTAATTCATTTTAGAAGCATTAAGTTGAAATAATAAATTTAATTTTTACAGGTGAAAACTAATGCCATCTGGTGAAAACTAATTACAGCCCATATGGCTTGGAGAAATTTCTTCATTAATAGCTTTAATTCTTAGAAAACCGTTATAGATTACATTTGAATGGTGGCACACTGGAGTTACTGATAAGAGACGTCAGAATGCAGAACAGTTCTGAAAATTGTGATTGTCTTGTGCTAATAATAGTTTAACATTGGCCACCGGGAAACTAGACCAATTCTGTCATTACTAACTTACCTTTCTTTTCCCTACACCACAAAAAAAAAATACTGATTATCGATCGCTTAGGTGTTAGTTACCGGGTCAAGTCTATCATAACTGACATTCCTTCCACTCCTTCGGTTTTGTAATATGTAACACGGGTGTATGGTTGTGCGTGGCATTTTGGGAGTTCCTGTTTGGTCCTTGCCGTACATTCTAATCAATCTATCAATCAAATACTCATTTATTGAACTGCTTCATTTGGATATTCATTTGGACTACATTTACTAGTTGTGAGTTAAATCTTAAAAATATAATGGTTGCGCTTGAGACCACGGCGTGGTAAGCTAGTATCATACCCATCGATGTACGGTAAATAAAAACGAAGGTTACTGTTCTTGAATGATGCTAAATATTGACATAAATACATACATGTCACAAATTTGTTTAGGGCTGGTTTTTGTCATTTTGAGTTAAATAAAAACAAATCGTCGGTATATATCTGTATTTTGGTTTTTTGTTGTTGGGTTTTAAGATGATAAAAGAATGAAGGCAGATAATGGTTTAGATCTTGAGTGAATCTTTCAGCTATTTATTGGTTACTGGAACGTTTTTAAGTGAAATGTAGAATTTTCTTTTTGCAAAGTAAGGCTCACTTAGTTTAATGTGTTCACTACTTTACTCCTCTCGTAGAAGACATTTTTGGCTATTTGGATAATTTATCCTGACTCCATTTATGTAAATCTGAAGCAGCAATGCAAACAGAAACTGTGGTATCTTTCCTAAGATCGAAATTTTGGATTTCTAAACTTATTTTTAATTTCGTATTCTTAGGTCATTTTAATTGACTTGCAAGAAGAAAGGACCACCATAAATCTAGTTTTAAAAATTCACTTGGCCTTAAATCTGGTAAAACGAAATCTGCGAGATGTTAGACCAACTGTCTATTGAGAAAAGTTTTTATATTGATAAGAGATCCGATACCAAAAATGATGCATAATTTGTACGGTTCGCAGAAATTTGAATCGCAGAAGAGTGGTTGCAGAGTAGGCTGGGCTGAAAAAGGATGAAACAAATAATTTCACTAATTTTTTTTTCTATTTTTGACAATATTTAAATATTGTAATATACAATATTATATATTGTAATATATTGAGTATTGTTACTCGAACTGCCAAATTTGAAGAATTTTCTGTGCTAGTATTTTCGAAATTTCCACAGTATGAGGTTCCTTGCTACCAACGCTTTTCAATTCTAAACGAATACTATGATAGCATCTCAACATGTCTTTATACGTCAGGAGCATAACAGGTATTACAGAATCAAAATCTTTTGCCATTCCAAAAACAATACATCTTCTGCTGGACCGAGTATTAATAGAAGCTTTAGCCATAGCCATTATTAAATTACTTTCCAGTTTCCACACAACAATACACAAAACAACGATAAAATTTAAAATAATTGTAATTTAATACAAACGATAACATACGAGTAAAATAACACACAACTGAGCTCGAATACAACCATAACACTACTAAATTACTAATATGCATGCGCAAAGCATGCACAATAATGCATCATCCGTAATTTGGACATGCGCAGTAGATAATTAACCAAAAATCGGTGATTCACCACGTTATATAAAAAAAAAAAAATTTTGGGCTGAGGGGGGCGGCTAAAAATTATATATATATATATATATATATATATATATATATATATATATATATATATATATATATATATATATATATATATATATATATATATTATATATATATATATATATATATATATATATATATATATATATATATATATATATAATATTTATATATATATATATATATATATATATATATATATATATATAAATATATATATATATATATATATATATATATATATATATATATATATATTTGTATATATATATATATATATATTAATATATATATATATATATATATATATATATATATATATATATATATATATATTTATATATATATATATATATATATATATATATATATATATATATATATATATATATATATATATATATATATATATATATATATATATATACATATGTGTGTATAATGAGAAATAATTACCACAGCTTTTGTGCACTACCGCCAATCAAATTTAAAATAAAAAAAAATTCAGTCCAACCTATTGCAGAGTCAATCCAAATATAAATATGATGTTTCTGAACTCTGCAATCTGTTCTGGGGCTGAAACTCTCCCAACTCTTTCGCAGTTAATTTTTAACGTCCTACCTTACGCCGTCACCAGCCAAATTGAGGACGCACGAATACAGGTTCGACATCTGCACATTGCATTGCTCCAGCCAGCCTGCACTGACATGGACGATGGTTCGGCCCATGGATTCTGCACTCCAACAGAGAGTCATAGTTGTGTTCATCGTCATCACCGATCGAAATCAGGTGATGAAAAATTGCTCGGTATGAATATGATGAAACTGCATATTAAGGCTTTTATTTAATTTGTTTAAGATTTATGTTACTAGCAAAGCGCTAAGTTCCCCGGTTTAAATTTTTTATTGGAGCTACCCATAACTTTGCATAGATCAACCTTAGATAATTTATATTTTTATGTTTTGTGGTTCTTAAATAAATAACACATCTGAAACCTTTATTAGAGGCATCTGAAAGACCCATGAAACTGTACAATTTTATTTTGTATAAAAAAAAAATCGTAAATTTGCAAAGACTTACCCCTTTGCTGATTTAGGAAAAAATGATTTGTTGAAATGTAAATTTATTTTATAGCAGTTATTATACTGATGTCCAGAGCTTTTGATTAAGGTATCATTCGTCATAATCGGGCCACTATTACGAGTTTTATCCAATATTCAATGAAATTCGTAACTTTGCAAAGGCTAACCTCTTTGCTGATTTACAAAAAAATGATTTGTTGAAATGTTTATTTATTTTATAGCAGTACTGTTTGTCGACGATTCAAAATTAACAGATTCCTTTGCATGGATTTCAAGTTATATTTATCAGACAACAACTGGAACCCACCAAAGTTTGATTCAATTACTCCAAGAGTTGCATGATCCAAAATCTTATTTTTGAATTGTGTAAATTGACGTGCTGTAACATATCACGTCTCGGCCAGTTTTATACGTTATTTTTTATAATTCTATTTTTTCTCAAAAGTAATGTACTGACATTTGCTGACGACATAGTATTCGCTTATAGACAGAATCTCAAAATCAAGGGGAATTGTCATGGTATTGTATTGTAGGCTACTGTTTGTATATGTGAAAAGGAAAGGTCATCGGCAAACGCAGTAAAGGAAACCATATAATTGCTGACTGAATATACCATTAATAAAGATTAGGGTGTCCTTAATTGTGAAAATCATAAGAGAATCTTGTCACACGATCAATTGGAACTTTTTATCATCTTCATGTACTAGAATTTGTCGATTATAGCACAATACGTATGCGTGCGTTCGAAAACTTCATTAAGGGAGTTTCTGCTCGAGGTTTTGGCCAATCCATCAAAACTCCACTTAACTTCGTCTGGGAGCTTTCAATTTTTATTACACAATGATGTAGAAGGTAAACATTCGGTGGCTTAACGATATGTTTTCTTCAATAAACCTCGCTTAGCTGATTGATAATTCTTGCGGCTTGTCGTCTTTCCAGATTATATAATCGACATGTAGCAAAACATTTTAAATCCTCCAAATTAGCTGGAAATTCAGGACAGTCTAATTTTCTATTCGACTAATTGCCAAGATTTTATGTTGCAAATTGATAAATTCGGTTGAAAATTCGTAAGTTTTGGAAACATTTGAACATCCAAGGCTGTAACATGCAATGGATCTGGTTCCAATTCCATGAGTTTTATTCCGCTGTTTCGTCGTGGTAGCTTCAAAAACGACTCAGTCACAATATCAGGCGGTGACCCAAAGTTCAGCAGGGTTCTTCCAATCACAGTTATGGAACTGAAGTGTTTTGCTTTTTGTATTAGTTCTAGTCAGAACTGATGATGTATCGGTTTTCACATCATTAGAAAGTAGTTTTTGGAGTTGGATTATAAGATTTATCATAACCCTTGTGCAGCAGCTAATGGTGTTGAGAATTACAATTGAAAGTAGGTTACTCGACTGTTGAAAGCTTAATTTCTTTTGGTTTCGCCTCAGGCTCCGACACAATGATTTATAATCTAAGTTAACAATGTGAAGTTTTTGCTATTTTGGGGATCTACCTAACTGCTTGGTTAAACAATAAATAATCAATCAATAAAACCATGACTTCTATATTACAAACACCATAATAAAACATTTTTTTCTCTTTATATTACAGCATCAACATTGGGCACAACATACGATAGATTAACAATACAGCCACAATTATCTGAAGTGTTGCGTTACATAAACGATACATATTTCGTAACGTGTAGTTCGCATAATGGTACAAAAATACGATGGTTAAATCCACGCAACGAAATTATAACAAACACAAAAGGTCGTATACACATTGAGGAGCGTGAAACTATTAAAGGGAAACGTTCATTGGCGCTAGTGTTTACGCAAATGATAGTCGCCGACCATGGAAATTATACGTGTTCTGTGGAGGATGGGACGATAAAAAAATCATTTTCACTTTTAATCAATGGTAAGTTTTGTTATTGTTTATATAATATATAGGTATTCAATAATTATACAGGGTGACCTGTATTTACTCCCATTAACATTTATTCTCGCAGGCTAGTGAAGGTCGCCCGATTGGCATATATCTTTCGGGTTCTGACTCACAATCCTATAGGTAAATTTATGTACACAACATACTAATAAGATATAGCAATAAAAGTATCCATCGTTTAAATGCAGCCTACACATTTGTGTATATTAGGTAAAATGTGTTCTTTCAGATGTGTTCATCATTACCACAACCCGAGTATCATGACTGCTAGGTCTAGTTTGGGTTACTATTCAGGGAAAAAATGTTTTATTAAATTTTTCAAGAAAATTGACATCCACACGTTTGTGTAAATTGAACTGTTTTATATTGGCAGAATGGAAAACCGATCGAAAGATGTATCGATAGTTCACGTTATTACCGCTGATCTCATAATCCTATATAGTTGTTTAGCAACAAAGTTTTAAACTTATAATGCGTGGATGCTTCTACCATTCAACGTTGATTCTGTATAAGGAACGGGCAGATTTTTGCAAATAGTCTCTTAATGATTCCTGAATTAGTTTTTAAAGTGACGACTGCCTGACTAGACCGTCATGTCCTGGATATCTTTGTAAAACGATTCCTATTTTCCACTTTAAGGGTGGTAGGTATCATCTTTAGTTAGTACGAGTTTATCGATTTCCATATTTCAGGATGATGATGTCTATTTCCTTCATTTCCAATTACAGTTAATGTATCTTTTCTTCTTTTCTTTTTCAATAATGTTGTAAGTGGCCTTCCAACAAAATGACATGGTATGATTGCCTCTATGTTAATTGGATCTGAGTGGATGTAACATTCTGAAATTTAATACAACTTGTAACGCTTGTGTGTATAATTGTGCACATGCTTGATACTATAAATCCTGAGTGCTCAGGGCTGGGCGGGTTCAATGAAATTTAAATAAGATTACACCACAGCATCACAAAAAAACTAAAATCATGTGCTACGCCAACCAACAACACTTCAACTGGTCACCCATAACATGACAATTACTTCATATTAATGATACTTCCCCACACAAATAATTTATCTCGACATTTCTAAGTTAATAATCAAAACGATAACCGGTATGCAATGACAAAATAAGCATTATATTTAATGTTTGAACTTAATGTACTACAGATTATATTACATATGTTATGGACAGCCCATAATATTAACTTTAACAGTATAATTATTCAATTCAATATCGGAGTGTCTAAATCAACTCCATAAGAAAGTCACGTGTCTTTATATATATATGAATGATAGATAAATTTATTATTTTCGTGCAATAACTATATAAAAAAAATTACCAAAAAACACACTTACCCACAAAATCCAGAGCGCTCAGGGGATTGCGGTATGTACGATTCATATAACTTGACCTAAAACAAAATTATTAGCACTATAAAGTTCACCATATCATTCACCACAATAAATTCACTATTCAAATTCATTAAATTTCTTAGATAAAACTATAAGCTAATCACACATTATACAAACATATACTTATATATCATAAATGAATTCATAAAAAAAATGATTTATCCCAAATCTTGTGTTTGATAAGCAGAGCAGTGGCCCTATTTATATAATATATACATGTGCGAAGAAGAAGGTTAATCCAATATTTTCCCGTTTTTTTTTTTTTTTTTTTTTTTTTTTTTTTTTTTTTTTTTTTATGTTTTCGAATAAACCAATACCGCTGCTGGAACCCAATGAACTTCCAATTTATTTGTTGTCACCGTTCATTTATATTAGTCAGCGATTTATAAAATAACGCCAATAAATAATATAGCCGGTCGGCTAGGCAATAGCGTGGACGGACCCACTACCTACACCACCCCAAGGTCGTCACCTAAGGTTTCGGAAACCCAATTGTAGGAGTAAAAACCGGCTATAGTTTGACTTTGGTAATTTTATAACAGGAAAGGCGGTTAAATTCCCTCTAAAGGCGATTACCTTAATCTACGATATCACTCTTGGTCCACAATTTAACTATATTTAATAATACCAAATTTATAAAAACTAATTTCCACTCAGTATATAAATCTATAATTACCCGTTTATATTTTTTCGTCTATAAATAAAAATGTCCAAGCAAACACCCGAATATTAGCGCATTTGCGGATGGCTCTATTCAATTCAATATGGCTCTACAAACTAACACTGATTTTTACAAATATGTAGATTTAAACAGATATATCCATATATCAATGATAATGTTGTTATGATGACTGCTGCTCATCAAAAAGACTGAAATCAATTATTTGTTTTTGGATATCCACGATCATAAAAAATTACTTTATGATCATATGGTAGGAGGAAAATCAATACCACCACAATATTGGTCAATGAACAAGCGAAAACCAGTCCATACAACGGGTCAGTTAATGCAATAAATTGATGACGGGTCAGTTAAAGCAATAAAATGATGTTAGTGTTCCTATCATAATCATCAACAAAAACATTATAGCTACAGTGCGACGACAGCAATCATAATGCGAATTATATCTTATATGACGTTAAAAGTACCTACAAATATTTTTGTAGAAACCTTAAAAAAAATATCAATGCAAGACGCACGTTACAACACAGATTTTCTTGATAGCGCTTAATCGTTAGTGAAAAGCGATAAAGTCGAGAAAACTCTGAAAAAAACCTTAAACGGTCTAGACTGAAATCTATATGTTAACCATTCACTCAACGTTTAATGTCTTTCGCGTGAAACATACCTATCAAGCATCCCGTTTCATCCTCTAGCTGGTAATTGACCTTCCCAATTCTACACTTCACTCGGGCCTTGATAAATTTAGGAGCGAATTTTGCACAAAAGTAATCAATTGCCCTGCTTTGTGGGTGGTTACGATAATAAACTATTTCACCAGGCTGAAAATCAACCACTCTAGAGCGTAAGTTATAATGTGATGCATATTTTTTATAGGCTTCTGCCACTTTACTTCTCACCTCTTCGTGAATAAGTTGAATTCTTTCCGGAAGAGATTCCACTAAGACACTATTTTCGTGTATACAACCAATTTCTCGAAGCAATTTGTATTCATCGCCATGGTTGGTTCGGTGATATCCAAATAGGCAGAAATGTGGGGAGACAGATAATGCGTCATGAACCGAATGTCGCAATGCACTACTAATTGCACTTAAATAAGTATCCCAGTCGCGATGGTCTTTGGATACATAAGCTCTGATAGCTTCAATTATAGAACGGTTTAAACGTTCTGAGGCATTAGACTGTGGAGCATACAAGGCTGTTTTCACATGTTGTACCCCAAATTCCTTTAATAGCTGTTGAAACTCCTTACTAACAAACTGTACACCATTGTCTGAGTGTATCGACTCTGGAACCCCGTAAACTAAGAATATATCATCCCTAATATATGTTACGATTTTTGATGCAATAGCTTTATTTAATGGTTTTAAGAGGACGAATTTAGTCAATTTATCCAAAACAATGAGAATCGTCGTCTTTCCATTCTTTGATCACGGATACGGTCCTAACAAATCCACATATAATTTTTGGAATGGCCGTTCCAAACAACGATTGGGAGTCATGGGTGGAGTTAGCATTTTGTTTGCGGCCTTGGAAGTTTTACATGTAGAGCAATTAGCTATGTAGTCTGTTACTTCTCTCCTTAAATGAGGCCAGAAATAGAATCGTCTAATTCGATCTAGAGTTTTACGAATGCCTCCATGAGCCGCACTTGGAGTATCGTGTTCCTGTTTAATAAGCAGATTGGTTAACTTAGAAGGGACCCACAGCTTCCATACGGGAATGTCAGTTATAATTTGACTCCGCAGTGGTTCTAATCGTATATAGATTTTTCCATTCGCGATTCGGTGGTTCGGATAAGTCGATGGGGATGCCTGGAATTTATTTAACAAATTTACATACTCTGAATCAGAAAAATGGTTCGAGTGCAGATCAATAGACCCCACATGCAAGTGTTTCTCTTTTCTCAATTCGTCGAAATTGTCACAGAACGCTCGGGAGAGGGCATCAGGAACAACATTGAGTGAACCTCTTTGATGTTCAATGGAAAAGTCGTACGATTGAAGTTTCAAGCTCCAACGAGCTAACCTGCCGCTTAGGTCCTTTTGGGACATTAGCCATTTCAAACTGGCATGATCTGTTATCAAGGTAAAATGGTAACCCTCGACGTATGGTCTAAATTTGTGTACACTAATCAGTGCTGCTAGACACTCCAATTCTGAAATTGAATAATTACGTTGAGCACTATTCAATTTTTGTGAAACGAACGCTATCGGACGTTCCTGGTCATCTTCATCTTTTTGAAAGAGGACCCCTCCGAGACCTTCTGTACTAGCATCACACCTAATATAGAAGGGTTTAGTATACACCGCATTTACTAATACGGGAGCCGTTGTTAATAGTGATTTTAATTTGTCGAATGCAGATTGAGCGTCACAGCTCCATACGAATTTTTGTCCCTTCTTGAGCAAGTTGGTAATTGGAGCGGAGATTTCTGCGAAGTTCGGAATGAATCTCCGATACCATCCTGCCATGCCTAACAGTCTACGGGTTTGTTTTACAGTAGTTGGGTTTGGGAAGTCACAAATGGCTTCAACCTTTCCAGGATCGGTTCGGAGACCATCCTCACCTACTATAAATCCCAAATATTTTATCTCCCGCATTACAAAATTACTCTTGGACAAGTTAATGGTTAAACCAGCATCAGATAATAATTTCGCTACTGTCTTCAATAGATAAAAGTGTTCCTCAAGAGTGGCTGAGATGATCAATAAATCGTCCAAATACACGAAAATCCTTTCGTGGTATTGGTGGGGTATAACTTTGTCCATTAGTCTGCACATACTCTGGGGCGCGTTACATAAGCCAAACGGCATCACAGTAAACTGGTAGAGTGGTCTACCAGGTACCGTGAATGCCGTTTTCTCCTTAGATGCCGCCTCCAGAGGTATTTGCCAAAAGGCATCTTTCAGGTCTAACGAACTTATAAATTTAGTAATATTTAGACGACCAATTAACCCATCAATGTGAGGGAGTGGGTATGCATCCTTTTTAGTGACCGAGTTTAGCTTCCTAGAGTCTAAACATAATCGCGCTTTACCATTCGATTTTCTGACTAACACCATGGGGGAACTCCAGGCACTAGTTGACTCTTCAATAACTCCCATTTTTAGCATGCGGTCTAACTCGCAGTATATTATATCCTGGATAGCAGGTGATACGTTGTAAAAACGTTGCTTAATAGGAGAAGTTTGCCCTACATTGATAACATGTTCCATAACTCTAGTTCTTCCCAAGCCATGTGTTTCAAAAGCTGCAAACATTGATTTGATTGATTCCAACACATTTTCCTGAGATGGGGTTAAGCAATGCTTAGTGGACTTAGCAACGATAGGTGTGGCAATTTCATTGATGATCTTTGGAGCTAAATTAAACTTGGCCCAAAAGTCAATGCCCAAATAAAGATTTCCTGACAAACTTGGTACTATATAGAATCGCAAGGGATGGACTATGTTATTATATTCTACCTTAGCTTCTACAAATCCAACTATAGGTTGTGACGTACCATCAGCCGTTTTTACATAAGAGCTGAGATGCCGAATTTTAAGACCCATGATTTCAATAAGTTTTAACGCATTTTTCCCCAAAACACTTATAGATGCGCCACTATCTAAAAGACCAATTAGATTATGTCCATTAATCGAAATTTCCGTGTGAGGCCTTTGATCATTCTTAAGGCTTATGATCGAGTTGCAACATTGCTTAATGATAAATCGGCGTGCCTGCCAATATTGTTTCATACGGACTGATTGTTTCTTTTCCGTAAAACCCAATACTGTTTGAGGAATATTTTCTAGTGAAATTTCCCCCTTTTTTAAGCGCAAGACATTTGGTTTGGAGGAAACGACCGTCAGCTGTTGATGAGCTGCTAAGTTAAATAGTTTATGGCAGCGGCATACTTCATTGTTTTGTACATTTGTGGTTTGTGTATCTACGGATTTTGATGTAACGGGTGTTGGTATTTTAATTATAGTTTTCTGGGGGGTATCGATCCCGAACGAGTTTCCCCCGACTGGAACTCGTTCGACTTTTGGTTTAAAGATCGTTTAGCGCAAAGAAGGCAATTTGGTTTTCTTACCTCGGGTGCACCACACCCAAAACAAAAAACACTTTGGAAATCTAACAGACAGTCGTGGTAGCGATGTCCGATATCTTTACAATTCCAACAAACGAGATAATTGGATTGCGGGGAAACTCTATCGCTCTTAGTAGCTTGAATGGCGGATATATCAGTATCTGTTCTATCCTCGTTACTCATCAAAAGGTCGGATGGCATATCTTTTGATTGCGCACGATATTGAACTTCGTTTAAGTTTAGTCGACGTTTTGGATATTCCACATTCTGCCGTGGATCATACCCCGAACTTGACCAAATTCGTTCAAACTGGTGACATACCGCTCTAAGTTGTTCTACCGTATTGAATTGCATAGATAACGTCGCCGTTCTTAAAACGGGATTCATGTTTTCGCGAAGAATTTCTACTAGCTCCGAATCTGAAAATCGTTTTGAAAGATGCCCATTTAATGTTTGAATTTCTAGAGCAAAATCGTTAAAGCTTTCTCTGTTTTGCATTTTCCGTTCAATTGATCGACGAGTTTCTCGCTCACTTTCGTGGCTGGAAAATCTCAAAAGCAGAGCTGTTCTCATATCAAACCATGTTGCGTTAGGGTTATCTCGCGCATAAACCCACAACCATTTTTCAGCGTGATCGCTAACAAAATTGTAGATCAGTAGAGGTAGTTTATTTTCCGCGTAACCATCTCTTTTCGCGAATGTCTCTAATCGAAACACAAAATCATGCACATCTAGTCCTTTCGAACCACCATTAAATGAAATTTTCCACTGAGGAAGCTGACGGGACTGATTTTTGTTTGTGTCTACTAACTCAGATGTGCGAATTTTAGGTCGAGCACCAGTGTTTTGTAGAACTTCTAATTTGCCTGGGCCATTTTTAGTATTTATGGAACGACAGTTACTTTGATCACTCAAACTCAAAGGATTATTAATAAGCTTAGGAGGTGACGTTAATTCACGATGTTTTTCTTGCGGATAACCTTGCCATGGATTATTATAAAAATTCAACTCATTGTCTATTGATGAATACATCTGCTGCGGAAGAACAAACCGTTCCCTTTGATTGGCTTCCTTAGTATCAAACCTTTGGGTTGTTTTCGAACCAACCTGCATCAGCATGGATGCTCCTTCTTCTTTCTCACTAGGATCAATAAGGTCATCTTGCCTAGTTTGACTGGGATCACCTATGGGATCATTAGTGTTTGTGTTCGAGGATTCTTCGGCAAGCAGACGCTGTGCATATTGATTCACCCGTCTGAGTTTAGTTATCACGCTGGTGATATTCAGAATTTCACCCGTGGTGTTTTTAATACGCTCCAGTCGTCTTTGCCAATGCAGAGCTCGAAACATTACTTGACTCACTAATACCTTATTTAAGGGTTGGAATTTGATGTCTGTTTGTTTATTTAAAGATTCTGCTATATCCTTTGCAGAACCAACCTCCAAACTGATATCGATATCGGGATGTGGTTTATTTGGTTTAGGTTTAGAGTTTGCCGCCTCCTCGATCATTCGATCAACCAGTAATTCTTTAGAATTAGACAACCCAGACTTAATATTTCGAATAATAAACTCAACTTTTAGCTCTTCGCTTGTGAGAGCGTCAATATAACTTGTAAAATTCATTGTAAATAAAAGACTATTGCTACCACCGCAATTGAAAAAATAAATATGTAATTTAAATTATATCTAAATCCAAGCAACAGAACCAAAAAAATTTATGTATTTATGAAAATAATACAAAAAAAAAATACTATACCAATATGGGATATACTTATATACTTTTAATAATTAAGTAGATAATAATATGTACTAAAGTACCAAATAATAACGAAAAATTAGATAAATATTCTGTGTTTACAAAAAAAAAAAAAAAAAAAAAATGTTAATTAAGTAACAATTAATATATAATTCAACTAGGGGAAGTATTCAAATAATTGTTTGTAATCATCCAAATGGGCGACACCCTCAAAAATCAGAATAAAATTTAACCAAACTAAACCTATGCATTCATAAGAAGGTAGACCAACTAAATGAGCTAAGAATAACGGAATCCCAGCAAATCAATTAGGTCAATTAGTTGGAACCATAAAAACTTAAAAAAAAAATTATTAACCTAATAGAAATTTAAAAAAAAAACTTGTACTTCACTATACGTAAAGTAACACTGTAGTGGATTACCGACAAAAAACAAATATTTGATGAAAAATTTAGTTAGGCAAAATTATCTAATCAAAATAATAATTATAATATAACAAAGTATGGGAGCAGCAGAAATGGTTGTTGATTGGTACATAAACATAAATATATATACATAAATATATAGAATATTTAAATAGAATAACCCGACAGGTGAAAACAATTAAATTTAACCCCGATGACTGATAAGATGACTAAGAATCACTTAGATTCGATTATCATTCATCATAATTAAATCAACTGCACTAATCGGAAAAAAAAAATTTGATGACAAAAATAAAATAACACTAACAAAAAAATAAAAAAGAAACAACTGTGAAAACTACTGGGAACCACTGAGTCACAGCCAATCAACCAGTAAATTTACACGCTGAAATCAATTCTCTATTATCTGATTAGTAACTGATATGAAATATTTAAATACTCAAACAGACAAGTTAAAACAGTTAAATTTCAATCCAATGATAGATAAGATGACTAAGAATTACTTAGATTCGATTATCATTTGTCATAATTAAATCAACTGCCCTAACCCGCTATTAAACTGAAAAAATTTAATTAATGCGAAGGAAGAAAAACACTAACCATAAAAATAAAATAAAAAAGAATAACTATGAAAATCATTGGGAAACACTGAGTCACAGTCAATCAACCAATATTTCCACGTTAAAATCAATCTTCTATGATATAGTTAAATGACTTGAATATAAAATTTTTAAAATTTAATAACATCTGAAAAATTTCAAAATTACCAAAAGATGAATATTCCGCATTTAATTAATAAAATGTAAGAGGCGGAAAAAATGCATCTATAGATAAGGAGTGAAGCTCCTTGGATGCTTTATTAAAGCGACCAAAACTATTTATAAAAACACATGTTCAATAAAGAAAATTAATAACAAGTCCCTGTTTCGGCGCCATTTTTGTAACGCTTGGGTGTATAATTGTGCACATGCTTGATACTATAAATCCTGAGTGCTCAGGGCTGGGCGGGTTCAATGAAATTTAAATAAGATTACACCACAGCATCACAAAAAAACTAAAATCATGTGCTACGCCAACCAACAACACTTCAACTGGTCACCCATAACATGACAATTACTTCATATTAATGATACTTCCCCACACAAATAATTTATCTCGACATTTCTAAGTTAATAATCAAAACGATAACCGGTATGCAATGACAAAATAAGCATTATATTTAATGTTTGAACTTAATGTACTACAGATTATATTACATATGTTATGGACAGCCCATAATATTAACTTTAACAGTATAATTATTCAATTCAATATCGGAGTGTCTAAATCAACTCCATAAGAAAGTCACGTGTCTTTATATATATATGAATGATAGATAAATTTATTATTTTCGTGCAATAACTATATAAAAAAAATTACCAAAAAACACACTTACCCACAAAATCCAGAGCGCTCAGGGGATTGCGGTATGTACGATTCATATAACTTGACCTAAAACAAAATTATTAGCACTATAAAGTTCACCATATCATTCACCACAATAAATTCACTATTCAAATTCATTAAATTTCTTAGATAAAACTATAAGCTAATCACACATTATACAAACATATACTTATATATCATAAATGAATTCATAAAAAAAATGATTTATCCCAAATCTTGTGTTTGATAAGCAGAGCAGTGGCCCTATTTATATAATATATACATGTGCGAAGAAGAAGGTTAATCCAATATTTTCCCGTTTTTTTTTTTTTTTTTTTTTTTTTTTTTTTTTTTTTTTTTTATGTTTTCGAATAAACCAATACCGCTGCTGGAACCCAATGAACTTCCAATTTATTTGTTGTCACCGTTCATTTATATTAGTCAGCGATTTATAAAATAACGCCAATAAATAATATAGCCGGTCGGCTAGGCAATAGCGTGGACGGACCCACTACCTACACCACCCCAAGGTCGTCACCTAAGGTTTCGGAAACCCAATTGTAGGAGTAAAAACCGGCTATAGTTTGACTTTGGTAATTTTATAACAGGAAAGGCGGTTAAATTCCCTCTAAAGGCGATTACCTTAATCTACGATATCACTCTTGGTCCACAATTTAACTATATTTAATAATACCAAATTTATAAAAACTAATTTCCACTCAGTATATAAATCTATAATTACCCGTTTATATTTTTTCGTCTATAAATAAAAATGTCCAAGCAAACACCCGAATATTAGCGCATTTGCGGATGGCTCTATTCAATTCAATATGGCTCTACAAACTAACACTGATTTTTACAAATATGTAGATTTAAACAGATATATCCATATATCAATGATAATGTTGTTATGATGACTGCTGCTCATCAAAAAGACTGAAATCAATTATTTGTTTTTGGATATCCACGATCATAAAAAATTACTTTATGATCATATGGTAGGAGGAAAATCAATACCACCACAATATTGGTCAATGAACAAGCGAAAACCAGTCCATACAACGGGTCAGTTAATGCAATAAATTGATGACGGGTCAGTTAAAGCAATAAAATGATGTTAGTGTTCCTATCATAATCATCAACAAAAACATTATAGCTACAGTGCGACGACAGCAATCATAATGCGAATTATATCTTATATGACGTTAAAAGTACCTACAAATATTTTTGTAGAAACCTTAAAAAAAATATCAATGCAAGACGCACGTTACAAACTTCCACTTGCTTAAATTCCGAATTGAAATTCATTTCTTCGTACATTAAACAAGAGCTTTCCATTAAATGCGGTACAGATGATATTTAGCAAATTTGACGGCCGCTTCATAAATACCCCCGAAATGTTATGATGATACATGTGTAAAATTGCGTCCTCCAATTGTTGTCTATTTAATAATTTGTATAGCCCATGTTGTTCGGAATTTGTAACTAGAATATTCATACCATTATCAGTGACCAATATTTTTGCAAATACCTCTGGTTGAAATAAATCTTTTCAGTGCCCCAATAAATAAATATACAGATAGATCTGATACAAGTCCTAGATGGACCACTGTTACGGCCAAGCAGACAAATATAGCCAGATATTCTTTCGTCAGTCATTTCCCTTACTATTTGGTCCACTAATTGTACAGCCACAAAAAAGAAACGAATATTAAAGGTCTTTAAGATAGAGTGGTTTTTTGGGTCTCAATAAGCTCAGCTGCTCGTTAAAACTGCTAGCTTGCATTAGTTTTATTTTTAAATCCCTGAAAATTGGCTTCAGTGTTTTTGTGGCAGATATTCATGTAACGTTTTTGTCTTACGCTGTTCAGAAATTTCTTTCACTTGAAACTTAACATATATAGGCCACTTTTCCGTTGAGTCTTGCAAAAATGAAGGCCATGATGGGTTCTGGCACAGTTCCAATGGGGAACAGTATCTGGACAAAAGATCTGCATAGTTGAGTTTAGAGTTGAAATAATTCACTAATGCTGTCAATGTAATATATACCGAATTAAACCACGCAATGAATGTGGATGATCAAAATCGAAATTATCTTTTACACAAGTTATACTTGTGTTTTCTGTTTTTCTGTTTAACAGAAGAGCCGCGCAAAGTTCAAGACGGTACTGTCGCTTTTTTGAGTGGAGCTGTGTGAGAAGTTGCAGGAAATAATTGACAACATTTTCCTCTTGACTTTTCAAGTATATAATAACTCCAAATCCTTTTTCACTGGCATCAGCAAAGCCATGTATTTCGTAAAGAACCCGCTGAACGTCAATGCTATTTGCTGCAATCCTTGTAAATCATTTATCAGATGGAGTTGATTTCGTAAATTCAGCCTGGAATTTGGAGGAATAAGTTATGGACTTTAAGATGTTCTATTTTAAAGAATTCCCAAATTATTTCATTGAAGCTAGGCACCTTAATGATGAAGTGTTTGATGTTATTCCAACTACTACCCAAAGTGTTGCCAAAGTTGCAACCAAGCAAAGTGTTTTGTAATATTGACATATCTTGGCCTAGATGGATTTTTCATAATGAAATAAACTTTTACTAATTCCACGTTGAATTACTATGCACATAAACAGGATAAAAATGAGGAATCGATCCAGTTATTGGGTCATAATAGCTTTGGGTCATAATACTAAGTTGAGTTTTTATTCACGTATGAAACAAGTTGGGCCACTTAACCTTTAATTAGGCGTTTTTTAGAACAAACTTTAATGTTTCATTTGTTTTTGATTGTATTTCTGCTTAAAACGTGATCGATGGTGAGTATAGGGTCTTATTCACGCTTAGGATGTTGAAGTAACACCTTCAACATCCTAAACGAGAATAAGAACCGGTAATTTGTAATAATTTGTAACCGATATGTATGAATCTGTATGAACCTTAAAATTACAGCTGCAAATTTTTTTTGAGTATATTGGCTTAAAAGTATTATAGAAATAGACTATTTCGGGAAAATTGAAAGGACATATTTAAAATTTGTGACAGACATAATCATATTTTTCCATAAAAATGTCCTCTATTACCTCCTGACTTAAGAGACACCCTCTTAATACGAGTATGTAAAATTTCATTTTATGAATCCCAAAATATCCTGAATTCTATAAAAAAAATTAATAAATTCATAGAATTGATACAAATGTGAATTTTTTATCAATAAGCTTTTGAAAAGTCACATATGGAAACCTATAAATATGTATATATGGGATTGAAATAATACAAAAACATTTCAGGTAATACACACATGGACAAAAAATATTTTTCATTACAACTATTATTGTTAAAACTATCACTATTTACATTCGAGGTCCTTTATGGATGTAACATTTTTTAAAAATAAAAATCATGATGGGAAATTAAAATGTATGCTAATGAATATATAGATATATATATATATATATATATATATATATATATATATATATATATATATATATATATATATATATATATTAAAAGCGTTTTTAAAATAAAAGCTTTTTATATTAATAAACGAAATCCTCTATGAACTTATTAGTAGTAAAAATAATCTGTACCTTTTTGAATTTTTATGTAGTTTTCCAATTCGATATTTCTATTTCTTCAGAAACAGGATGATTTTAAAAATGTATGGCTAAACTATAATAAAACAATACGTCCAATATAATGAATAATAGCATTAAAAACCAAAAAAGCTCTTTGCTACATCATAATGGTAACATTTCTAACAGAGAGAGAAACAGTTTCATTAGTGACTAAAATATTAATTTCCTGGTGGATTCATTGCCTAAGCACAAATTGCAGTCACAAAACACGTGTTGTAGTCACAGAACCAGTTATTGAGCAAAAACAACATAAAAGTGTGGATTATGTGAGTCGCCTAAAAAAACTAAGTACCGAACTCGGGATCAAGGCGTGGTAAGCAAATATCTCAACCATTACATTATGACAGGTAGATCACCTAATTGATGCGGTTAAGCCCTAAGAGGTCGAGATCAAGTTGTTAAGTAAAATTAATATTGCTGAGCGCAATAGGATTTATGAGGGCCTCGTTTCCATGAGAGATGTTACAATTGCAATGTGTATTGAAGAGGTTATGTCGTTGCTCATGCCAAACATTCCCAATTTCTCCAACCTGAGAAAAAAAGTTGAAACCAACCCGGGTTGTGAGCGCTCAACCCATTGTTGGCAAGGAAACTTTTGCGCTAAAAACGAAGAAGTGCTAAAAGTAAAAAGAGAAATACAAAACTGTCTTGTATTTATAGTCATTTGGAAAACTGTTTATGAAAATTCAGAACTGCTTTAATGGTCAATTGAGGACAGTCCAACTTATTATGCAAAATGCTAAAATAGTTGGGCATGATATTAGACAAAGTCCACAAGAAAAGAAGATACATATATACTCTGAATGCAGGAACTTTACTTGGTGAAAGATAGAGTTGGCGGACTTGTGATCTGACAAGAGTTGTCACTAGTATAGTGTTAGTGCAAAGATGTCTTCAACATGGGCATTAACAGAAAAAGATCTTCAAGCAATTGTTCAGTGGCGATAATTAAAATCTGAAAGCGCATATAATAGCACTTAGCCACAAGACAAGGTTTCCTGCACTGAAACGTTCAAATTAAGAAAGATTTGAAATTTGTCGAACTTAAATTTTCTAGGTTGGTCTAAAACATGATCTGCATATCCAAAGAGGATGTGGACAAACTAAAACGCTCAAAAGAAAATTATTTGGAGACAAATGAGTTAACCACAAAAAAAGCAACAGTAACAAGGATGCCCAAAATACATCAAAAATAGAAGACTCCAACAACATGACTGAAAATGCAGCTTTGTAGTATGTTGTAATGAATAATTCAGCGATGTAAATAGAACCAGCCCGATTAGTCTGGAAAAGTACAAAACATACCAAGGTAATGAGAGAGCTTGACAACTAGGTGTTGTCAAGCTCTCTCATTACTAGAAGGATACCACAAACTGCTAAGAAATTAAAGAGCATAGAGTTGTAACACCAAAAACTTGCCACGTGGAAGAATTCAGCAATCGAAAATATTAAAGGTTGAAGTTATACAAAAAGCAAGGCCCCAAAAAGAACCCAGTAAATATAGTGACAAGCAATTCGGATTCAGAAAAAATTGGTCATAGTAAAAGAATCAAAGCAAAAAAACGTTTTTGACGTGTCTGGAGCTTTCAATAATTTGTGGTAGCTTATATAGTATTATGAATGAGGTAAAGATAATAAGCTGTCCAAAAACATTTTACTCATTAATAAACATCTATATTACTGATAGATTCGAAACGGTTTTCACTAAGTATGGCACATTTCAAAAGAGTGTCACCAAAGGATGCTTGCAAGGAATTATTTTAGGCTCGCATATCTGAAACATCGTATTCATAGTAGCATGAATAGCATTGTCCAAGAAATAGCACTCACGGATGATAAGGTAATGGTTTGGGATAAACTTATATAAAAAACTCAGTGTCACCTTACATGTCAAAATGATTGCAGAAAGTAGTAAAAAATTTCGAACAAAGGGGAATTGGTATTACAAAAACTTACAGAATTATTTCAACAGATGCAGTTCATGTGTTATTCGGCGTTGTAGCCAGATACCAAGTTGTAGCCAGAGAGATTTGCTAAGTTTAAACTTACAAAACACCAAAGTATGAGCTACGGGAATGTAAAGTATTACAAGCAGAGCAAACTAACATTATTGTTTTGCAATAATGTTAGTTTGCAGCTGCAAAAAGCCTCTTTTGCAATTTGGCAAGAAAACCGAACAATTTGTTGGATGGAAGAACAACTTAAAGTTTCTTGTGGACAAAAATTATTCAATAATGAATGCATCAACTGCTTAGATGTTTGAACTAATGTATCAACATGGGTATGCATGCGAAGATGTCGTAAATGAAAAAACAAACAACGTGTGTTGTTAGTACAATTACCCGAAATCGAAATACAAAACGCAACCGTCGAATAAAAATCACCATCACCTATCTCCATAGTATTGAATTGCACCGTTTCATTCAATTATATATACGCAATATTCTGCCGATATTACCTATCATTAGAATAAAAGTGTTAAACTCTTTCAAATCACTTACGATGGCCGTACAACCATTTTTATGAAATTGAGTCAACCCCTACTAATTATGAAGTATTCTAGCTTGAAGAAGAGTTATGCAAAAGGACTTTGAAGAAACACTATATATGTCAACAAAACAACAGTCACTTGTATAATCAAACAACCTTTTAAATATTGGAAATCAAACTGGTAAAGATCTACGTTCAAGAACATGACTAAAGATTGAGTCAAAGCCTCTTAGATACTACAAGATATGTACCGTATCTTACATATTTTCATCAGCGCAATTTATTGCCACACGCGCCAAAAAACAAATTGATGGATGGCCAACATATTATATATAGACAACCTAATGACAGGTGTCAGAAGGTCACGGGTTGCAAAGTGATAGTTAAAGTGTTGGCTTAAAGACATCGTGGTCTTGAGTTCGATCTCAGCCAGTCACCACAACGCCGTAACCAATTGTGTGTAAAATCGTTCATTAGGCTGACCATCTACAACGATCGCTAATTTTAAAAAATATTTTCGGAAACATCTTGGAAAAGATCTCATAATAAAGGGTCAACTTTGGCCTACAATTTTATTAATTTGTTTATGGTAGGTGAGACAAAAAAAATTGATAGCATTTAAAGTTAACTTTTCAATTAACACATTCATTTTGAATTTCATTCTTGTTTTGTTTCCTCAATGGTCACTGTTTATTCTGGCACAGATATATTTCTCACTCATCGCTGGTATTTTTATCCTTTAGATTTTTATCTCTCACTAGTGACCCGAAATCTAATATATTTATTATCATTCATTTATAACGGCACCTCTAAACTACGCCACTTCAATACATGGTTCAAGAGAAATCTAGTGCTCTTTTATAAAATCTGGACCCAAGATGCATTAACCTTTTAAATTGGCTTCGTATTCATACGTATTAACCGTATTCGTTCGACTGTAAGTGGAAAAGATGCCATATCAGGACGTATGACCGATTTGGATGCCAATTTGGATATCAATGTAGAAGTACATGATTCCGACTCTAACGTGCCGACTCTAACGGTGTTAATTTGGGTTACAACCAAATTAATACTGTTCTTGCCGAGTTAGGAAATTATAACAGTGGCATTGGGCCATTTTCATGCTTTCCCCAGCTTGCACATCACTTGTAGAACTTAGTTTTCTGGATCTTGATTCAGGAGGATAGATAAATAATAACCATCTTTTTTCTATGCGCCTAGCTCTTTTAATCTATCCGATTTTGTTTTCCGATTGTCCAGCTGCTTCATCGTTAAACCGGATTTTGATTCTTTGTAATCTCTGATAAAGTAAACTGGTTTTTGACATTTGAAATATTTTTAAAATATTGGATCGTCGGCGTCCTCCACCTTTAGCGTCCTGAGTTAGTTTTCTGATCGTAGCATCAATCATGGCCTACAACTGCGCAATTTCTTCTATACGTTTTCGCAATTTAACGGATAAAAGGTGACTTTGGCTGCTTTGCATTTCAAGGCTGACGCTAACTCTTCGTTCATAGATTTTCCCTTCGCAGTTGTTTTAAGCTGAAATTTACGTCAATGATTAAGATATTTACGGTTAATTCATTCAAGCCATCGCCAGGCGGCTTACGGTATGTTTGCCGCACGAGTTTCATTATTTTTCGATCTACATCTTGAAGAAATTTTCTCCACGTCTAACGTATGTTATATACTGAATTTAGCTTAGCCTCTGGACATGGGATAGTCCTTATTACAGCTCTAACTCACATCAAGATTCGAAGCTCGCAGTTTCACCTTTGTGTAGGGAGACCTTTACTTGCGCAGTTTTGAAATATTTTATTTTGTCATCCAATTCTTTGTCTCATGCTACGATTCTCTCTCACGCTACTATTGATTTTTCCAATTTTTGTTTTCACCCTTCATGTTGGTTACTTCAACTGCGATGGATGTTTCCAATTCTTGCACATTCCCTATGAATATTTTTTTTTTAGATCTTGCGTTTGCCCAATCACATCAGCCATGATGGATTTATCCACTCTTGTATTCTTCGTGTCTTGCGCGCCTTACATTTGATGTAAATTCTCATTTTGTTGTTGCACTTGTTGCCTTTGTTGTTTTATTGGAAGTAATAAGACATTTAGAATTGCTACCATTTTCGTTGTTTCCTTGGTTTGTCAGCAGGTGTAACTTCTTTCCCGCTTTTGCGTGCTTTGGTAATGGTTTGTTTTTCTCAATTTGAATACTATAATCTCCTTTACCATGGATACTTGTGGCGATTTAATTTCCAACACTGCTAATTTGTATGGGAAGTTTCACATCTTTGGTATCGCCGTAGACGTCTTTTGTATCTTTTCAGCAAACTTCAAAATCTAGTTTGTATTTTGAAACAAACAAATCAATAGTTGCTATCGACTTCGGCTCAGTACACGTGCGTGAATTACAATCTTTCGATGTCTCTTGAGTCGCGATTTGTTTGACTACTGCGCAAGATATTGCTATCAACTTGCATACACATGCAGCCATATCAAATAGATGGATGATATGTCGATTATAATCTATCACTCATTCCTTATATTTCTAAGATATTATGCTTGTTAATATTTCCAAGCTTTACGATTTAATTAGTGTATATATCTACTGTTGCTAGGAACTCAAAATTGATTACATAATATTGCTCTAAGCAAAACATTAACAAAACGAAACGAATCAATAAAATCTAAACAAATATGAAACTTTATTTGTTATGATATCTAATCCTTCGATGTGTACATTTTTACAATATTGTTCCATAAAGCACACACATATTTCATAAAATCAAATTAAAGTAAATAAAAAATTGATACGATATTTAATTCTAAAATCATATATAATATTTCTATAGCTTTTCATATAAATACAAATAAATTTATGTGCAACAAAGATATAAATGCACAATGCTTGCTTGCTGCTACACAAATACAGTTATACTCCATTGATCGTATCATCTCTAAGTCATCCTTACAATTCGAGTTTATAATCCGGATACTATATTCGTAATATATCTATATATATACTCTCAAATGCAATATGTATGGCACTGTAAACAATGCTGGATATTAAACTGACCTCATTTCTTTCGTTTTCATATAGATTTTCCATATTTTCCCATTTTTATCTCGATTCCTATATTTGATATCGATTTATGTTTACACACAAAACAAAAAACTAGAAAACAAAAAGTTTAAATAAACTTTTATAGTTTTTCCATTGTTTTTGTTGTTGTTGTTGAATTTTTTGTCTATGTATATAGCTTTCAAGTATCATTAAAAGCTTTTTGTCACAACGAAAAATGAAAGATTTTTGTTTTTTTTTACTACGTTTGGAAAAGAAAATTGGCATGAAAAGTTCATTAGCAAACGATTTATGTATACAGTGCACATAGGGAAAAAGCACAAGTAAATGAGATTATATTGCGAAACTAGAAGCTATGTTCTGTTTATTGTTTAACGTAGCATTAAAATTAATGCAGCATGCAATTATAAACAAAAACGCTTAGCGAATATTACATGCAGTTAGATTGCATTAATGACGAGAATTAATTTTTAACTTCAATAAGGACATCAAGTAAAAAGGGATGGTACATTATCTCATTACGAACGGTGATGATGGCGAAAACAATTATAACTCCCTGTTGTAGTATTATACAAGTGGATAAAACAATTTTGCACAGTACATAGAATCTGGAAACATGTATTTTAACATTGACTTAAGGAAAAACGTATAAGATAATCGTGAACCAAATGAGAAAGTAAGATAAGTCGATTATCAGCAGTTTTGTTCAATTGATCGATGTTTGGTTCTTGATGAGTTCTAATAAATGTATCTAAGAATGTATCCAGTTGTATTTATTCACTCAGTTGTTGTATGATGACATCACACATTTTAACCGGTTATCTGTTTGACAATTCTTTTGTCAGACAACATTTAAGTACTTGATGTAGTATTCTACAGCTCTGATGTCTTCGCAATTTCTCTCTCTGGCTTTCACATCCCATGAAGGGATTTTGCCGCCCGCACTAACCTCGGTCCATCGCTCTCGTCCGCCAGTTTCAACATCCTAATGCATGTAGATCTTGTTCGACGTTGCCACGACAGCGCAATCGGGGCTTTCCTCTACGACGAACACCGGCTGATCCTTGATAGAACACTTTATTGGTCATTCGTGGTTGTGGAGATCGTGTAACGTGGCCGAGCCATCTAGCTCGATTGGATTTGAAGAATCCGATAATATCGCAGCCTCCAAGAAGTTGCCTTATCTCGTGGTTCATACGAATCCGATATTCGTTGTCCGCGCCTTTGATTGGACCAGAGATTGAGCAAATGACTTTTCTTTCGAAAGCACTTATGAGTGCTTTATAAAATGCGAACTTGCACGACTGCAACATATGTTTAGATCGCAATAATTTAGATTGGGCTTAGAAAACTCGTTGCCCGGCAGTGATTCGGGCTTTTATTTCTGCCTGCATATCATTTGACGATGTTATAACTGACCCGAGGTATTTAAAGTTTTCGACGCTATCAAAGTTACGGTCGCCAATTCCGAGATTTACCATGGATATATTCCTGGGTGTTGATAACAATTTTGTTTTGCTGCTGTTCACCTCCAAACCAAGTCTTCTTGCGCAGCGGTTGAGCTATACGAAACTGTCCATGATATCGCTAGGTCTTCGGCCAAGAAGGACGATATCATCATCATAACCAAGAATTTAGCCTGATTTATTAAATATACAGCACAAAGTTTCAATTTTGATTTTTCTCACTACGTACTCAAGCGCCAAGTTGAACAGCACAGGCCCGAGTGCATCTCCCTGTCGAACACCAGATGTTATTTCAAAGGGGTCTGATTATCCTCATGGTAAAATATTGGTCAGTGGTCGATCGGTTGGAACAAAAACCACATTGATAGTCCAATGGTGTTTTCGGAGAGAGGGATGAGTCTGGCAGGTACAACACTAGCCAATACTTTGTAAGCAGTGCTCAACAGAGCGATACCACAATAGTTTCCACATTTAAGACGGTCTCCTTTTTTGTGCAGTGGACATTTGAGTGTCGTCTTTCAATTTTCCGGCAACTTTTCTTAGTCCCAAATAGAGACGATGAGATCGTATAGATTTGTTGCAAGAGTAGCGCCTCCGAGCTTAATCAATTCTGCGGGGATTTCGTCGAGACCCGGTTCTTTTCCATTTTTTAATCTACTAATAGCTGCATCTACTTCCTCTACTGTGGGATATTCAACAAGGACTTCTTCACCTGGAGGAGGTATTGCTCTAATGGGGGTCAGTTCATCGTTCCAATTTAGCAGATTTTGAAAGTAGGTATGCCTTACTGAGAGAACATCAGCCACCTTTTATCTCAGCTCTCCATTTCCGTCTTTGATAGTTGTACTTCTTGGGTGGAAGTCTATAGTTAGATTTCTGGTGATAGCAAAACAGTCCTTTGAGTTTCCTATTGCCGCTTGGAAGGTGATGTTTTCGATGCAACATCTCATATGATCGCGCTTCTTTTGTCGAAGTTATTTAATCGTAGCTTTCCTAGCGCGGAGACATTTTGCTAGAGTGCTTCTAGTCTTCCCAATAGCCAGTTAAATTATAGTTAATGATGATTTTCCAATGTAACGACATTAGGTTGACTGTACCATCATTATTGGCTCCTCCTTGTTTAATGTGGTGCGACCTCACTTTTTTTACCTCTCAACATTGTTTTACTTCTAAAGAACTTCGGTTGGTGCCGGGATGCACTTCTATACGACTCTTCTAGAGAGCTATTTTAATAGATGTGCATGGTCATCCTTAATGAGCACTACCTTTAAGTATTTGGAGCGTCATCTTATCCAGAGATCTTGTTTTATTTTTTCTATCAGTCTGCATCGTGATATGCAGTGAACGGTTGGTTCGTCTATAACATCTTTTCCAATTGATCATAATGGGGCACCAAATAAGCAACCCTGGGGTTAAAAAGGTGATATCTGTGGGATCGGATGTCATTAGTACCAGAGGTTTTCAGTTTAAGCAATCTTCTACTTGTGAGGTGACCATTGATAGTTCTTCCATTCCAAGGTTGCTTTTTTATGTTTAGAAAGTTCCATGATATTTGAAATTTGTGAGCCAGGTTTTTGATGGCATGTTTGATTTCAGTTAATAGGTCATGTAATGACTTTATTGCAAATACTGATTCAAAGTAGATTACTGTGGCATTCAGCATTGCATTTAAATAATTGGACTCCAGGTGCCTTTTATTTTGGTAGCGGTCTACAAATAATTTCAAAACATCACTATAACTATTACCCGTTGCCTACAAGTGGCTTTTTATGTTTCTCGCACTTCCCAGTACCGTAGTTTTTAATTGATTTGACTGTGTTACTTATATCATCGTTTTCATGAATAATCCTTCTGAATAAATAATGGAAGGATGCACATCTCACAAGATTACCAAGCAATTTCGAAATTTAAATCCATCTTATTATTATTTTAAGTTTAGCTGGATCCCTTAGTTTTGGTTTATTCAGAATTCATAATTTATCAAAACCAGACAAGGAGTTAGCCCCTTGTGTTTCCTAATTCTTATGGATCGAAATCATTAATGAAAATGTGAAAACGTTTAACAACAGAATTTATGCGGATATCGAGAGTTTTTGATTAAAGTAAGTATCATACAACGCTATCATGAATAAGTTGTCGGTTAAGCGTGAAATGAAAAGAATGCAAATGAATTTTGCTGCCGGTGTTGAAGTGTATCTACAGGTGCTTGTTTAAATGAGGACCGATAGATGTGGGAACTTTAAAGTAGATTGGTGGTACTCAGCTAAATGTGAGTTTAGCTTTTGTGGGAGTGAAGTGATCCTTGAATGGATACCTTCACACTTAAAATTAAGGGGAACAAAAAATCCTCTATACTTGCGAAAAAGAGGTAACAGAATATGAAAGGATACTAGAGATATTTTTCGTATGTGTCACTTGAATCTATATGTGTTGTTGGGTGAGAAGAACATTCTTTCACTTATGTAACATTCATGAACATTCTTTCACTTATTTTATATGTGTCTTGAATCTATATCTATAAATCGATATGCAGAAAATGGGAGAATAAATCAAAATATTTGAGGAAACGTCGTTTAGCTGAGGATGATTTTTGAAAAAGTTGTTTGGTTGTCGAGGACATTGAACATTTAATAATCAAATGCCAAAAGTTTGTAACAAACAAAGATGTAGATGAGCTTGACGAAAATATATAGAATGCTATTGGTGAATTGGGTAAAACTTGTTAATAGCCAAAAAAGATACTATTGCTTGGAACGAATACGTAAATACCGATTATGTTATTATTACTGCTGCCAAACCTACAATTATAAAATTATACAATTATACAATTTAGAACCACGGAGCCATCCTAAATATCATTATATAGGTAGGACAAGAGATGTTTCTTGTTTTATGTTTTTATAACACTTTAAAGGCGCAGTTACTCTTGACACTAAAGATTTTGTACTATTTTAATGTACTATCTTGTTATTTTTAAGTTAGCTTTGTGGATTAATTGAAATATAAAAGCTCAATTTTGTATTTAACTATCGAAATTGAACCAATAAAATTCTTAGTATTTTTATAAATCTCGTTTTATCTAACTACTTTTCTACAATTTATCTCTGTACAGTACTTTTATTATTTTCCCACAAAAGCTTACAAACCTTTTTCATACGTATTACATAACATAATATTGAAAAATACATTAATATTCATTATTTTTATTATTATTGTTTATTATTATTACTATTGCTACTATTACTAGTGCTGCTACTATACTATACTATACGACTATTATTCATTTTGTGTATAATATACAAAAGTTTAGCGTTTTCTTTCTATGATTTTCTTTTCTACGTATACGGTATGCGAGGATATGAATGGGTGTGGGTGTGCATGGGAGAAAAACAAGAAGAAAAATGTGTATCAAATATATCTTTGTCTTCCTAGGTATAGAAATTTTCTATACATCCAATCTCACATTATTACTACTATTCTTAATACTACTACTATTATCATTATTGTTGTTATATGCCAAGATAAAATACACAGACTTTTCGTTCACAATTTCACTTTGTTATTTCAGCTTTTTTTTTATATGAAAATTATATGTTTTTCTTATGAATTTGTCTGATTTTGATAAGAGCTATTTTTTTTTCCAAATGATTTTTCATCTCATCTCTATTAAAAAAAATAAAATCGTTTTATGGAAATTTTAAAGTTTTCCTACATTTTTTCGTTTTTCTTCCCGTTTAGCATATACTCATATAATGATTGATTATATGCTGCTTTAAAAAAAAAAAAATTTTTGTTGTCTCGCTTGATTTACAAAAAAAAAAAAATTCTAAAAGTTTTGTACATATTTGAAGTGTTTTTTAAGCTGTTGACATTAAGATGACATATTCTTGATTTCAAAAAGTAATAAAAGTTTTGATCAAAGCGATTTGTTGTTGTATACGTATGCGAAAAAAAAATTATGTTTATATGTTTTGTACATGTAACATTAAATTTAATGTTTATTTCATGTCATTTAACCATAATATATGTACCTACTCGAAACATAGAAATTATGTTTAACATTTTTTTTACCTTTGTTTATTTACAGAACCGATTGTTTTTGTCGACACACCAATAATACAGCATGCGAACGAAACAACAGATGCGACAATAAAATGTGAAGTACGCGGTCATCCCATACCAATTGTAACATGGAGCTTTAATGGACAATCGATAGATTTCGATAACGATAAAAAATATATCAAACTAGGTGACGGCCTTCTTATAAAACGTGTGACCCGTGACGATAACGGTGAATACACGTGTAAAGCATTTCAAGAATCACAAACCTTTACAAATTTACAGGAACAAACGATCAAATTAAATGTAGAACGTAAGTTAATTAAATTAATTTGATACAAACGCGCACACACACACAAATTCACATCAAAATTAAACAAACAAACAAAAAATTGCTATATACATTCGGTTTGATGCGGTTTTACCTAAATTCATTTTCAATTTAAATTTAATTTGGCTCCTCATCCCAACCATTGCCGCACCGCACAAACAATTCCAACCAAAATTGAATAATAAAGTGGAGAGGGTGGGAAAAAATTACTCATAAAAACAAAAACAGGTTTAATTGATGTAATTTTTTCCATATCCTGTATTGCTTGTTTCATAATATCTATACATAATATACAGAGTGTAAAAAAAGTACCGGACGGAATAATATTTCGAAAACTTAGGAATGTTTAGGGACTTTTCAATGCGATATAAAGCCATTATTGAATCGATTTCAGAATCGATTTGGAAATATCAAGTTCTATAATCCGGAAAGCCCCTAAGGTTGGAAGCAGTCCCATGTCTCGTAAAAGAAATTTAAACGAGCATACTTTCCTTATAATTTCACTACAGTACCCTTGGCTTATCGTAAGAGGCGACTAAACAAAATTAGCATTGCTGGCCTGACTATACTCGCATCCTTAAAAACTCAACTGTTAAAAAAATTAACAAAAAAAATATGTTGGTATATTAGCTCATTGGCTTACTGGATGTCGCTACTGTTATCGTTTTAAAATAATCAAAATATTTTTAAATGTATACTCGCCTAAATGTCGTATATTTATACTAAATGTTGTCGATATTCTATCGATCCGACATCTGGAACATCAATGGGCAAACTGCTTTTTTTATGATGGTATAGTACTATATATGTATCGCTTGGAACTCATTGCCTTCCAAAGAACGGAGACCATGTATCCTGAGACTATACGTTGCTTTACAGTGAAAATGACTTAAGCAATCATGGTGTTGGTTTACTTCTTGGGCCCCAGATGAAAAAGGCTGTTTTAGATTTCAAAGCAGACGCATAATAGTACGCATGTACTATTTACAGCCAACCTGTCAATCATTTGTGTTCATGCGCTCACTGATGTAACCCAACCAAAATATAAAGACTAATTTTACACCAATTTGGATGATCTGACGCACGGAACCCTACGTCAAAAGAATAATTGGTGACTTAAATACTTGAGCTGGGGTCAAAATCAGATAGACTTATTGGAAGATATAAGTCCGTTCTCCCGACATGATCTAGTATTGAAAATAAGGTAAGTAATGATTATGCTATGCACCCGTGCTATAAATATACACTTGGCAACATGGACACACTCGCGTAAGACCTCCCTTGACCATGTGTGTACTGCTAAGAAAAAGTCTCGGGTTATCCTAAATGTAAGATCTTATTGATCGACTGCCAAATTTGGAATCAGTAATTATAAATTTTTACTGCAAAGCTAAAGTGGTAGTTTTCAAGTCATGGATCACAGGAAAATGCACCATACGTGTCAATTGTGAAGTTATGATAAAGGAAGATAAAAAAGAACAATATCAAAATCTTGCTTGCATTAGCATTATAAAAACCAGCTACTCTATGGTACTACTCACGATTATGTGAACACTCTATGAGCGATACTGAACAAATCGGCTATCGGCGCTGCCCAGATGATTTTAGATATTGTAAAAATTAAACCAAAAATGATTAATATGATAAAAAGTGAATTCTTCCTGTCGACCATTAGAATAATATAGCATATAAAGAAGCGTGAAAATGTTTCACAATTGCACGAGCTACCAAAGTGGTCCTTGCACAGTGGTCTAACAACAATACAGTACTCGACACTGATGGAGGAAGCTTTTCTCTGATTTACCCAAAGTTCAACAAGTGTCAAATGCTGTAGTTGAAAGTTTTTACATTTAGATTGAAGGGATATGCATAAATGACCATTCCTATGAGGGATTCATACCGGACATGCTGAGACTAGTAAGAAACCGTGTTCTGGTATGTTTTAATTTTGAACTATTGATATCCGGAGAAAATAATTTTCGTCCGTATTCGATTAGTATATGGTAAAGAGAAGAAATGTCAAGAGAAGTAAAAGAAAAGAGACCGCGTTATGCACTATCATTAAAAAAAGAGATTACCAAAAACATGAAAATGACCGCTACAAAGCTCTTATTTGCACAGCATGCAATTTACTGTCCTACATAATATTGGAGAGAATCACAAATCTATGAATCAATCCATCGCGATAGCTTATGCTTTGCTTTGCTTTGATTTGCTTTGCTATATCTGAGAATACCTGAAAAATATGAACGTTTATGTAAAATGACAGAATTGAAGTCATAATGCAGTGTCAAAATTGAGAAGAAACTATCAGAATTTTTTGCACTTAGCTCAAACGTCCAACCAGACTTTGGCTTAGGTAGATGATATCTGTATAATTGAACTACATGCGGCAACCATGATAAAGAACTATTGGATTTACATATACGATTCTCGGCTTCTTTTGATCTAAAAATCAAACCAAAACAATATATGATTACTGGTTTTAGACGCCCAGACAATAAACTTTAATATTGGTAACCACACATTTGAAGGTGTGCTTGACTCTGACTGATGAGTATGACAGATGGTTAATTTCATTAGAATAATATATGGTTCTAAATGCGACGATGACGGCCCTATAGAGTAAACCGAGATCCCTTTAACCACGAGATGAGGAATTTAATGAAAATACCTTATCTCGTTCACGAAGTAAAAACACAGTGAGTGCGCTGGCTCGGTAATGTTGTGCGAGCTGATCAAAAGAAACGTTCAGCAATGGCCTGTAAAAATCGATTATTATTATTGTTATACTTCGAAAAGCCAGTGAAACCTATAAAGGCAATAAAGAAAACCTTTCAAATGAAGGCTCTATCAGAGATTGATGGTATATCCTGGTAATCAAAATGTAGTATGTGATCGAGCCATCGCCTCTGTCGTCCTTTTAATATATGAACAAATACTGAAATGTTCATTAAATACTTGATTACGACTAAATCGGACTCGGTAATAGTCGTCATCATCGCGTTTGTCGACGATACAATTGGAACCAAGTATCCAAGTGGTATAGAGCTATCATTTGAGCTGGCAGAGGTTTTGGAACTGTTTCAGAAACCACTGTAGTCGTTTTGTAGTATACGGTTACCTTTTTGTCATCCAAAACCTAGTATTTGTCCGAATTAGCACTAAAACGATTCCTTAATCTCAAGAAGCAATTCAAAAAAGATGCAAATTTGTGATGCGCTTATAATCAGTTTATGATGGAGTACATCGATCTAGGCCATATGGTTTTAGAATAAATGGTGTCACATAATCATTTTTATTTACCACACCATTGCCTCTTCAAGCCAGAGTTTTCTTCAACAAGTTTGCGATTCGTGTTCAATGGCTCCTGAAAATCGACTAATGGCGAAACTTTAAATTCAAAATTGCTAAATGGTCCAGTGGTACAAAACGAATTATCCAACATTATTCTGCGCTTCAGGACTTACAATATAGCCATAAGCGCCGATATACATTTCTAAAATACATTTTCTGGAGGTTAAATATACAAGATCCGGTGCAGACGTATAAGCTCCAAACCGTTACATATGGTACGACTTCAAACCGTTTTTTGGTCACCCGATGTTTGTTACAGTTAACAATACAAAATGAATGTTACAATTCTGTTGCAAGTAAAGCCGCATTCGTAAGTCCAAGCTTTTCAACTCATACAAAACATTTCACAAATTATACAAAGCGCCAGTATGTCACTAACAAAATTGTGCTCTAATAAGGAAGATACAATCGATGATATCAACGCGACTGACCGAGAAAAAGTCATATTTTTTGAAGAAACAGAATACATCAAGACTCTGAGACTCTGATTGGCATTTAAAAAAAGATTGCCTTTAAATCAAGATGTCACCATCGACTCATTCAAATAAGCTTACAAAAAAAATTATCGTATCTGATACAGCCTAAATCTGTGATCCGTGATAAGGATCGTATCTCCAGTACGTCACCCAAAAATTAAATCGTCAAAAATTAAATTAAATCTTTAGAAGGCTAAGCGGAAGGGTAGATGTGACATACCTTGTGCCCTCGGGAGGTAGAAAAGCCTCAACGATGAATGTCGGAAAACTTGATGAGCTTATACTAAAGGTGTTCAAAACCTTCAAAATTTTGTCAATATTCAGCCTTTGTTAAATTCGTTGAAACTTCCGCAGTTACAGAATTCGGCAAGCCTATATACTGTAACTGTTCGATGCTGTCGATTTACCATTCCATACACGAAACTCTCTTTTTTTGATCTTGTTATCGGCTTCAGATGGACTTTTGTCTTTTATGATTTTGATCACTAAATTTTGTTCAGTACTTTTTATTCACCCTGTATATACATTTTTACATTATAAATATAGAAAGTTAACCAAAAAACACAACAATCCACCCACAACAATTTTATTTTCCGATTTTGTATCCATACACAATTTACATATTTCATACTTCGTATACGGAAAATGGAAAAGCTATATCTTCTGTTTTACAATAAAAAAAAATTTGGAAGGAAACAAAAAAATGTGGTTAGCATTTATATAAACCATATCATGTGATGATGATTGATGGTACAAAGAGTACACAAATATTATATATTTATCGAAGAAAAACTTCAGGAAGCTTAAAATAATTTTCGTTCAAAAAAATGTTATTTTATTCATCTCTCCAAAGTTTTACAGTAAGAAAATTTATAATTTTATTTGTCTTAAACGACCATTTCCGTTTTTGGTCGGAAAAATTAATAAAAATTGATTTCCGGTTATGAAATTTTTTTTTTTGGTTTAGAAGAAAGTTGGCAAATTTGATTTAATTTTTGGTAAAAAAATTGTTAAATAAGTGTTATAGATATTTTCTAATTTCTTTTAACAATTTCCCTCCTAATAATGCCACATCAGTTGATATCTTATTAATTGAGGTATAATTCAACGCTTTTTAAAAAAATCCACTTTGAGAAATGTAAAAATTGCGTGATTGTAAATCGTATCTAAAAATAAACAAGCCATACTCCAATTACCAATTAGATTTGGAGTCAAAGATCTTCCAAATATTTTGTTTAAGCTAAATACAACACATTCCAATCGACCATTGAAAGGGTTTCTCTCTCTAAATTTTATGCTCAGAATAAAAGAAATAACACTTGGATCGTTAGAATTAGACCGTAGGGGCCAACCAAATTAATAAAGATGTTTAAAATGTAATTAATTACTTCTAATCCTTAAGTAATCTATTACTTCGATTCATCTTTTGTACATTTATCTTATGAGGTTATAAAGGGGGAAAAGGTGAGGAACCAAACACAAAAAAGCACAAATGAAAAAGAAGCAAAATTAAAAAGTAGAGGAAATAAGGCGGAAGCAACCTCCCTCTTGCAACCTCCCTCTTGCAGCCTTGAAGGGCAGCCTAAATATTTTCTTAGGAAATCAATAAATAATATAAATACAGAAGGTAATTATACTTGCCGTGAAAATACAAGCTCTACGTCTTTGGTATGCTGATATTATTTTAGTGCTTTGGAGAGAAGAGAGAAGCAGCCAGACTTTTTTATTTCAACCGAGCCACCTGTGGATTGGTCCTCGAAAGCCACAACAATAAAGCTTCTTTAAGAGAGTCGCATGGTCTATTCTATAAAAAGCTTCAGTTATGACGATAAATAGAGCAGATGACCTAAAGCCTCGATCGATGCTCGAACGAATCTGTTCAAAAATTACTAAAATTGCTTGTTCTGTGTTCGTATTATTCCTAAACCTGAAGATTTTCACCATCTGCACAAAATTGATGGACGTAAAACTTTTTTTAGTCTGACTGATTTTCAAATTTACAAATTTTTCAGCTGAACTTAACTAAACTATTATTGGTTGAGTGTTTCTTTGCAACATGCCATTTAATTTTAAATTATGAGGTCTTGTAAATTGACCTCTTCATTAATCCCATCAGTAACTATGCTGGCCGTGGTTAACTCCTGTTTCCATACGATACAAACAAAACTTTGTTTGGAGTTCTTTCTATGGTATATATGTCTGATGGCATTGACTGATGCGGCCGAGACCATTCGGTTGAAATATCATAATAGCTAATACCTCAATACGAAAGTGGATTTACAAGCTACTGGATTTGGTTCAAAAACATCAACCAAGGAGTAATAAATCTGGATACAATAGCAACGACAAAATAATAAAATTTAACATGCCAAAATTACATATTCCGTCATTTTTGGGAGACTAAAAGGCGATAATTTTGAAAAGTATTTACCGCCACAATCTACAAATCACCAAGTCTAAGCGTTTCCAAAAGCTCCAGTACCTTATAAGGAGGCTTCTTCGAGAAGAGGCATCTCTGTAACTTCACCAGATTTCCGTTTCAGATGGATACGGAACGCTCTTAATGGATTCCATTATCCCATTAACGCAAGTTAATGGATTGGGGCAATCAAACTCAGGAACATCGAAAGGTTTGGATATAATAACACTTAAGCGTGAGCTTTTTTCTGAGTTCTCTATTAATGCACTCGTGATTTTTAAAATTACCAGCAACATTCTTACCCATAATTTAACATATACATATATTTCAACCCGAACAAATCAGAGCATGTTCAAATAAACCAATCCTGCAGAACACCTTATAAGCCTATAGAAATATAATTGCAACTGTAATTATACCTTTATTGTGAATTAATGGCGGCATAACTACAACTCAGCCACATGGTGACAGTTCCTCTACCCCAGACAGCAGAAAATAATTTCTATCTATCTCATCCTGTTGGATACAAAACAGTGGACGATTCAATCAAAATAGAAATTCGATGACTCCTCGAATTTCAGCACGAAATTTCACTCAACAACTGTTTAGCAGTTGTCCTGATGGTACGGTCTAGCTTATTCGCAATAGTTCTGCAGTTTAGAGTGTACAGCATTGTCATATTGGTAGGTGTAGAAAAAATGTATCGCCAAGTTGCAATTTTTCCTGAAGCCACTCGATATCACAAAATGTTTTCAGTTGACATAAGTTATATATGGAGTAGCGTCAGATTCGTTATTGGTAACTAGTTCATTAAGAGAATTTCAGATGACCCTGATTGTCACTTTAATTTAAGAAAGACTAAACAAAAAACAGCAAACTTATTAGACCAAACTAGCAGCTCTATCAGTGATGCTAATGCTTTTATGGCCATGTAGTGTTGGTCGCGATGTTCATTACTATTGTTTACTATTGTTGTAAACTAAACGCACCAAACACGTCTTTCTTCAAAATACCATTTCCGCCTGATTGCAGATCAACATGACCTTTAATCAGATTTACTTTTATTTTTTCAGACAAACCATTTTTAATTCTGCACGAAAAAGCAGATATTGTATATGGATTTATCGACGGCCAGGTAAATTTAACGTGTACAGCCCAAGCCGAGCCACTAGCCATTTTTAAATGGTATAAAAACGACAAAAAAATTTCACCAAGTAAAAATCAATTTTTCGATGGAAACAACTTGTCCGTATTACAACTAACGATATACAATCAAAGTTACTTTGGTGAATATTTGTGTAAAGCCACCAATCGGTTAGGAACGGTCGAACACGTAATCAGTTTAAAAGAGCATCCAAAGCCAAAACCACCAGCCAATGTAAGATATTTTATACCATTTACGTAAATACCAAAGTGGTTAAAACATTTTTTTGTTGTTGTTGTTGTTGTTGTTGTACTTACAGTTTTCGTTACGTGGTGTCAATTCCGAAACTTTAGATATTAAAATAGTGCCATCGAATCAGACAGGAATATCAGATTTAAAGGGATTTAGAATTCAATATATTCCTGTCGTGGATTTTGAAAAACATCGAAATTGGAAAAAATCAGCGCAAATTGATTTCCAACACACAAGTAAGTATACACAGATAAGAAATCATCACGTAAATTAAAAGCAAGGTCCGAAACACGCACATTAATTAACGATGGTACTTCAGATTTTTATTATACGTGATAACAAATTTACGAGTTATGGATGGTCTAGTTTATTGAAGCCATATACAATATGTGTGCATGACAGATGCTAATAAATTAAAGCTAACTAATTTTTTTTTTTTATTTTTGTTTCCAGAAGAAGTATTTCTTCTTACACATCTCCAACCAAATACAAATTATTTAGTTCGTGTCGCATCAGGTAATGTAGCCGGTTTTAGTGATTTTACAGAAGAAAAACAATTTAAAACCAGCATAAAAGAACCGGCCACAAATAGCAGTAATCAATTAACAATAAATTTACTTATTATACATTTAATTAGTCTTTTTTACATTTTGCAAAATTTTGTGTAATTAATTTTTCAAATTTTTAATTTTAATTATAATATATAAATTAATATAAAAAAAAAGAAAAGGATAATTTTTAATTAAAAATTAAAAAAAAATATATAATACAAAAATAATAATAAAATACTTTTTAGGTAACTTTAAAAATAAAAAAATTAAACTAATTAATTAAACCAAAAACTATTAAATTAAAAATTTATATAAAAAACAAAAAGCAAACAAAATATAAGAAAAAGTTTATTTTATAAAAAAATATGAAATTAATTAAAATATAAACAATATTTATATATATATATATATATATATATATATATATATATATATATATATATATATATATATATATATATATATATATATATATATATATAACTGTATCTCGAAAGCATTACACTATTTCACAACTGTAATATACTTTGTTTTAAACTAAATAACTCGTCAACGGTCGTGAAGCTTTGGATAAGTTACTTGCTTACCACATAGCTCGCCCAAAAAATCATTGACTGGTCATGTATCGGTGACCGAATTGTGTGGTATGGAAAAGTCGCTCGTTGGGATAATTTCCTGCCACGTTCACAGACAATTCAGAACAAGTTGTTTAAAGGGTGTCTTTAGAGACGCAGTACGGGACATTTATGCTGCTATTTTAAACGGACATAGTAATTTCGCCCCTAAATTAATTCAATTATTAGTTACACCTTATTATTAATTTAAAGTAGTTAAAAAGAAATTTACAAAACTATATATTTATATGGGTTAGTCATATTGTAGCATCATGGTGGAAGTTTCTGGGGGGTCAACCTTACTTCTCTAAAACCTAAGTTTTCATCAAAAGATGAATTCAAATGCAAAGTACCATTATTTTCCTAACAGACTTACAGGTAAAAAATTTAAAAGCAATATTGCTTGTTTATGCTTATTCACCTTTTTTACAAAAGAATTGATATAAATGGGACACAACACACAAAGAACTCTTTGAAATTAATTAATTCCATGTTATTTACAGAGTATCTGTTGCAATAATCGCAAACTTATTGCAGCCAGTGCAAAGGTGGAAAACATGTTCTAGGTTTGGTTTTCTTTTTTTTTCAATACGGAAATGAAGAGTTCCGGTTGTTCCCCTTGATTGAAAAAAGTTCCTGAATAATTATTTCAATTTGAGGATATAGAAACAGAAGCACACAATTACTGCCATGTTTTTATTTTAGGTTTTCAATTTTCTATACATGTTAGGTTGGTATGTTCCAAAAAAGGAATGTATAGTCGCTTTGGAGGTCAACTACCACTCTAAGTTTTGTTTTCAGAAAAACAAATTTCAGAAAAGCCTAGTAAGTTTAAGGAATATTTTTTTCAAAATTTTTTTTTTTCAAACACTTCAGTCGTGTGACGGATACTGTCCTCAAAGATTTACAAGCCAAAGTATGTCTTTGCTTTATGCATCACAATATAGTATTTTTAACGTCACTGCAAGATTATATCGAGAGCTTAAACCAAGTATTTGTGAAGTTATGACCAGCCAGCCTCAATATTCAGTTGTATAAATCCATTTCCTCCACAAGGAAGTAGCTCTCCTCGGATACTTAGTTACCGCAGAAGGAATTAAACCCAATTCCGAAACGGTTTCCTGTCCTAAAGACGGGAAAACAAATAAAATCCTTCTTCGGACTTTTAGGTTACTATACCAGAGATTCATCAAGAATTTTTATATTCTAACCAAACCATTGACTGATTGCCTTCGCCGAGATAAGATATTGTTTAGATGAATGCAAGAAATTACTATGTTGTGACCCAGTCTGGTAATACCCGGATTTAAGGGAACCTGTCGTCCTAACAAAAACAAATTGGAACATTGACACATACAGAGCAAAACTACTCAACTATCGAACAAGAGTTGTTATCGATAGTTTGTGCTGTAATATATTTCCATATTTGTGTGACCGAAAATTTACAATCGTAACGGACCATAAACCCCTGACCTGATTGTTATCTCTAAAAGAACTAAACGGAGAATTAAAACTGGAAGAGTACGATTTCGAAATAGAGTATAAAAATCGCCAACCGGAACCGTTTTCAGATGCTTTTGAATTGAATTTTATTCTACAAACCATCATGTCGGTTTTATATTTTTAGTCGGCACGTTTGTACCTTTTTCACTGCAGTAGACTTGCCCGTGCTACAGTTGGTTTTCAGTTTGATTATTGATCTGTTCGCTACCTTCCACCACATGTCTCTGAACATTACCAATCTGAACATTAATATCTCATCTGCATAAAGCAAAAAAAATAGACATCGTATGCTTCCGTAGTACAAAATTCTATTTATATATATATATATATATATATATATATATATATATATATATATATATATATATATATATATATATATATATATATATATACATATATATATATATATATATATATATATATATATATATATATATATATATATATATATACACTTCGCGGTATTCAATTTAACCTAGAAATTATTTTGATTGTAAAATTTGAAATAATAATAAAGGCCATTAAAAAAAACAGATCAAAGAAGTCCGTTGCATTGGTAAAAGTGAAATTTAATTAAAGTCACTCAGTATAATATCGACCATTTGTTAGTTCCCACCACTATGTATTCGTAGAAACCAGCAAACACAATATGGATTACATTGAGTTATAAAATCATCCCACTGTAATCTGTATTGTGTTTGCTGGTTCCTTCGAATTTATAGTGGTGGGAACATAGAGGTATCAGTAAATTGATACTATGTCTGATTACAATAGGCCATTTATACCCCACCAATCTAGAAAAATAATTGTTAACTTAAGTTCATCTAAATTTTTCCAGATAAGCCTTCGCATTGCTTCTGGTGCCACGATATATTGTGAAAGTATCGTGAATTGTATCGATGAAAGTTTTGATTTCGTCACACTTATAAGTCTCTCTTTAGCATGTCCCATTCGCTTTAATCGCTTTGCATTATGTCCTTTGTACATATACTTGAATATATAACACTTTTCACGCTGGAGCAAAATTCAACATGGATGTGTACGTTGTACTTCAGTATAGATATGGGTTGTATGCCACCGATGTACCTACTCTTTATGGAAAATTCTGATCCGTATCATTACATAATTATTTAATTATGCAGATCATATATGTCTGCTAATACACAAATAAGCTAATATGCAGGAGAAAGCTGAGATGTTAACGGAATCGGGACAATAAGTTGGTCTCAAAATCAACATCAGAAAATTCCACCATCAGAAACTGCAACCATATAAGAATTAGGAATGAATAAAGGAAATGTCATATATTCAAGTCAAAGAAAAATCAATGTTGTCAGATTTACGCGATTTAGCAGATGAAACTGCAGATAAACAAATTAAAGGTTAGAAATTAGAGGGCAAAGACGGAATAATACGATTTAGAGGTTGGTGGCAGCAATAATTTCTATATTATAACGAAAAACACCCAGTTATATGGCTATATGTAAAACGTATCTCACGAGTTTAATTCTCACGATTAGGTACTTAAAAACACGCTGCATCGAGGCTGAGATTTCACATTTGATTTTACTAAAAAACAATTTTGGATTCTCCAAGGCAAAAGGGTTACAAATCAAAATAATCGCCATGCCACAAGTCCTTCAGATTAAATGCGGTTCGAGTGAAACAACTAATTGGAAGCCTGCCATCACCAAGAGTGACACCATCAAGAGCATTCAAACCAACGGGGTAGATTATGCCAGCCCCATAGGATTTGGAATGTCTAATGGCAATAAGGATCTAAAAGCTTGAACGCTTATATTGCTATTTTTATCTGTTTTACGACAGATGAGCCATTGTTTATGATCTAAAATTGTTAGTAACTTAAGAGCAAAAGACTTCCTCGCTGTCCCTAATGCTTCGCATTATCGGAAAACTTTGTTTCAGTAAATATCTGCAGGCAAATTGTCACCATTTAAGCTGTCATAGTAAAGGATACAGGTCATTTCATCCCACCCAATTCTCCTGATTTTGACAGCCTATAGAAAGTCGGAATGAAATTCCAAACAATGGAAACCCAAATATGGTTGAATGTCTGGACATTTATTAAAAGGCAACTATATATTTGCATCATCCGATGACCATCCACTTCAATTAAAACCTTAACTAAATTAACTAGGTGGCAACTTATCGAGTACGGAGCAACCATTGCCACGATGCTAACTCACTGCCACGATGAAGTAGATCATTAGCCTTCCAACAATTACTAGTCTCGCTTTATAATACGAACACTAACGTATCATTTAGTCCGAACTGCTGAACAACTCATAATATCACATGGGGTATATATCTACAAATCTCTTAAGGCGGCTGCACGTATGCGACTCGTGCGCGGCGCATATCAGCCGCATACCAACCAATCAAATACACACATCTAAACCATGTGACAAGATTTACCAATAACACAAAAAAAAAATAAAAAACAAAAAAAATATACAGAATAAAAACAAAGTAAAACCGAGTAAAACATGTTTTTACTTTTTTTATTCTCTATAATTTTTTATTTTTTATTTTTTTTTTTTTTGTGTAATTTGATTGGTAAATCTTGTCACATGGCTTAGATGTGTTAATTTGACCGCGCACGAGCCGTATACGTGTAGTCACCTGTATTTCGTTATATTTTAATTATAGGAGTGCAACCCCTTTAAGTGGCTTATTATTCAATTATAATTCTAAATTAGAATAACCAGTTGTTTTCGAACATAAAATGAAAATAGTTCGTTGGATTTTTTTATAATTTCGGATTGCAAAGGACGTCAAAAAGACGACATTGACCTTGAAATGACCTAGAACGTATAGGACATAATGAATACACGGAAATCACCGGATGGGAGAACTTAAAATCAAGAGACCATTATGGTGAACAAGAGACCCCTTAGATCTCTACAAGATGTCAGAACAATGAGAGACGCAAACATTCATAGTGGGTACCAACTAATAAAAGCACATTTTTAAATCAATCCAGCCGAAATTCAAATATGAGGAAATATAATGAAACAGATTAAGAGATGCTTAAATAAGAAACATCTTTCATGCAACGTTCTAACTTAGTATCCGTAAAAATGAACCTAGCAGTATAAAACAAAGTTGGAATCAAACTGAAAAAGCCTTCATCAAAACTGCCTCGGGCGTAATCTGCTTCCAGGAATACAATCGGAAACATTAGATAAGTGATCAAACATTAAAAGAAGACGATTGCGGAAATAAAGATAATGGCAAGAAATCTTCGAAAAAAACATCAAAACATGCGAGCACTACACCTGTGTGTAAGAAAGGTCTCTGGCAAAATTACCAGCAAACCTCTTTTAAGGGATGCTGCTGGACAAGTTAGAAGTCCATTATAGAGATGGAAAGTATTTTGAAGAACACGCCACAAACAGCAGTGAAAATATCTGATCATCAATTGGAACCAATAAAAAAAATAGCAATATCCATCCACCAACAAAACGGGAAGTTAAAAGAATCATAGAAAAGTAAAAAATAATAAAGCTGGAATAAGACAAATGCGGTCCCTAAAAAAAGATATCCATCCTCAACAATAAAAATTATTGCAATGATCATATTTGCCAGAATCTTACATGCGAACAATGCAAAATGCAAGAAACCAACAACCTAAGCTGGTCTCAGACCAGAAATAAAATGTAAAACGTCCTGATGTCGTTGTAAGCTGTAAAATTATCGAGCTCTTGTACAACATATATTACATAACGGTGTCCTAAAATAAACATGTTTATCCGAATCAAATTTGAAAACACTTTGGTAATAATGAAACAATTTTGGCAGTGCAGTTGTTATTATAACGACTGTTCAATCAAACAAAATTTCAGCAGCGCATATGGAAACTGCTATTTTGACAGATTATCTCATTGAAAAGTTGGACCTATTTGATTTTCTTAATTCTAAATTGAAATAAAGCACAAGGAGGGGTAGTAGTGGTTTTATACCAGTTATATGGAAAGTGCCGAATTTCTCTTTCGTGGTGGGGAAATAATGTAATTATAGTGAAATAATGATAAAATGATTGAATATTTGTTTAAAAGCGACGTTAACCAAGGTTTCAATTACTTTGAATCTTTAAAAAACCTCTTATGATGGAATAAGAGAGGCAATGTTTTCTGCGTTCCTTAAGTAAGGGTGGTACAGTGTATTTTTTAATAGGCCTTTAGGTTTTAAATGGATACGTGATTTATATATATATGTATATATATATATATATATATATATATATATATATATATATATATATATATACTCGTAAATAAATTAATTTAGACATATTTATATTTAAGAAATCCTTTTTATCGAAGAGAAAAACATTTCCAATGAACCGATCTAAATTTATAAAATTTCGTGATAAATTTAACAAAAAATTACATTAAACAAACACAAATCCATTTTAATTCGTACCAGATCTAATAATATTTACAAATAGTAAAAAACAATTCAACAAAATTAAACTTTTTTAAAAGCTTTTCACAAAACTTATTTTATTTATTTAAATGATTTTGGTTTAATTCATCCAACACAAAATTTATTTAAAAATATTTTTAAAGTTTATTATGGTTTTTGGTTTTAATTTTATTTTTTTTTTATTGTAAAGCTTAAGTTTTTAGTTGATGTAAAAATATAAATAAAAAACCAAAAAAAAAACGAAAAAAGCTTGTTATGTATTCGAGAAATAATATAATAATAAAAAAAAGTCGTTGTGATTAATTGAGCTTTATGTGATTGTTAAAAAAAAATTAAATATATTAAAGCTTTTTTGTTTTGTTCATGTAATTCAGTCTAACGATTAGTATAAATAAAATAAATAAAATTAAAATTAAATAATTTAATAATTAAAATAAAAAAAGCGTCGTATAAAAAGGAAATAATTTATAAGAACACGTCATATGGAACTAGATTTTTGTCTTCCTGTTTGGAGTTTAGTGGAAGTGTGAAAGTTCTAAGTATATAGATATATATATATATAGAAATAAATAAATGAGTATATAAGTATATGTTTACTTAAAAAATAAAATTAAATAAAAAAAAAACGAAAAAAAAATTTTGATTCAAAATATAAGACAACAAGATTTTTGTACTTTTCTTTTGGATAATTATTTATATGTGACATGATTCATCAGTCTAAGCATAATATGGGTGACGTGCAAAAACAAAAAAAATTGGGCCATAAATAATTTTACACAACAATAACATCTACGCCTGCACACCTAACATGTCTATTTCTATTTATCATTCTAAAAGAGTGATCCAACTTGAGGTAAGTACGAATGGTGGATTTATAGCTTAGAAATTTTAATTTCTAAATGAGATATGTATCGTTTTATACGTCACTATGTCGCATGCAAAAATTATAAATCTACTATCGATTTACAGAGTTTGTAATAAAATGTCAATTTTTTTAGAGTAGGCATTGAAAATTTGGCTTTTGTTTATTTTAGTTTTATTTCAGTTTTTTCAGTTTTTAGTTTTTTTATTTCAGTTGAAATTTATATCTACAAAATAGAAAACTTGAATGTGTATTTGTGTTTTGGTAAATAAAATTATAGTGTCCTTTTTACCAATTATATTAACAGTTATTATTATTCTAATAGTTATTTTACCAGAGTTGTAAGGATCAAAATTATTTATATAAATTTAAATCGATCTGGAAAATCTAGTAGACTAAAATCGCAGATTAAACAAGAAAAGACAACAGTGCTGGCATGAGCGGCTACTAATTTGCAAGGAAATTAACAAGAAACACAAACCCAACGTGTTTTAGCCGCTACAACACAAGAAACTCGTCGTTCAGCCCGTCTAGAGTTACAAGAAAGACGAATTGCCGGAGTTCATGTTAAATTATTTGACGCAACTGAAGTTTTACGTCATTACAGTGGACCAATGGATTGTGTTTGTCAATTTTTACAGTCAACTTGTTTAATAACTGCTGTCATAAAGGTAAAGTAAAGCTTGCGAAGCCTTTGAGTTTTGGTGGAAATGTTTTACAATATCCGATATTTTTACGATCTCTGTTATCCAATTCAACAAGTTAGTTAGTTAGTTTTAAGTAGCCGTCCAACAAAAGGACGAAGCATAGACACATATGGTCCGTAGCCTTACCACAAAAATTACTTCTCCACACTACCCTACTGTAACTAATTTGAGCTTCTCACTAAGCAGTAGATATCTCTAACGCTCAATTTACTAAGATCCGTTAGATCGGACATGTGGTGTGCTCCCAAAAACTTGAGTCTGTTTTGAGACAGACTAGGACAGGTGCATAACAAATGAAGTATTGTTACCTCCACTTCTTCGTCGTTACAGCTTCGACAATAATCATGCAAGAAATCACCAAGTCTACTGGCATGCTTTTCAATAAGACAGAGTCCATTAATGACACCCACAACCGTGCTAATATTATGCTGTTGCATAGATATTAGCTGATTAGACCTTTTTAAGTCAAAATTAGGCCAAATTTTCCTAGTAATTAAACATGAGGTGCAATTTACCCATCCATTGTTTGTAATTTTACAAGCTTCTTCTTTAAGGAGTGATTTGCATGTAGAAAGTAGTACTTCTTTGTTCACCTTGCACGGTAAGATGAGGCAAATAATACCTTGTCGCACGACTTCATCGGTTTTCATATTCCTCGTAATATCGAAATACCCTGGCACCCTTGTAAGATGGATATTAAACTGTTCAGCCATCTCGATAAGAGACAAAAGACAACTCCGGGCTACTTCCGACGTGATAAAGCCTGATTGTAAAACTTTAATAGCAGCCTGACTGTTCGTAAAAATGCCAATATCTCTTACAAATATTACATGATAATTCAACCAGTCTATGGCTTCCTTGATTGCTAAAAGCTCTGCCTGAAAAATACTGCAATGATCAGGGAGGCAGAAAGAGATTTACATTTAGTTCTTCGCAGAAGACTCCTCCGCCGACCTTTCCATCAAATTTCGAGCCATCTGTAAAAAAGTTAAAAAAGCCTGACTTTAAAACTGTTCCATTCACCCAGTCCTCTCTGGAAGGAATATCAGTTATAAATTTATCCAATTCAGCAAGCACAAATCGTATTTTTTGCATTAATATACGCTATAATATCTTTAGATAACGGACCATATGTGTTTAAAGTTCATGGTCAAAGTTATCATCGTACTTTGATATTTAAATTCGCCATAAGGAGTAATTAAAAGATGTACTCAACTTTAGGTCCTGGATAGTAAACAGGCTGTAGAAAGTTATGCAGTTTACCAGGAAATCAAAAATGTACGCAAGCTGTTATAGATCAAACTAATCGATTTTTCCGGTCCTAACACCGATATGCCACTACATATCAATTGCGATGTGGAACAAACTGAAAAACAAAAAGCAACAAATGATAATTGAACGGAGCCAATTTTTAAATATGGTTTTACGCAGAGATTGCATATCGGACCAAAGCTTCGATAATGAGTTCGATCAAGTCATTAGAACATTTTATGCTCGATGGGGCCACCTAGACTTACTAATTATGTTTGTATTCCTTGGTGGTTGCTGGCTAATGACGAGAGCAACTCTTGTGAGAATATCACACAAAAAGCCTGTTGATATTTAGTTATTGAGTCTAATCCCAGCTGTTGGAAGGCTCGTGTTTCTAAAAATGAGTCACCCTTTATTCCATGCGTAGCTACCGGAAATGTCTCAGTTTTTTAGTAGGATCGTCACGCCACACAATTTGTTAGTATAGTCACAATCACGTGGGTTGACACGATTCTCGCGATACATGCCATGAATATATGTGGTGGTGGCTACTGTGTGTAAGCAAAATCGCAGCACAATGCTGATAAACTCCGGTTGTATACCGTCAGACCTACTATTAGTTTCGAATTTAGCTAGATCGAAGATGGCGTAACTGCCATCGTAGTTACGTAGAGTTTGGTGGGTGTATTTTTGGTTTGACTATTGGATAGTGTATGGCAAGTAGTAGAACACACGATTTCTCGCTAAATTTATTCTCAGAATTAATATTGGTAAAGATTCATCGATATGAATTTATTATATTGTCCGCTGTTTAATTTATGCATCATCTCCTGAAGTAATCCATCCAAATTCAGTGTTCTGTGCAATTAGGCCATAGGGTCCTATTTTTAAAATTGATTTGTTCCTAAATTAATGTCGATATCACGACATTGATGTTCAAAATAATCGGCACTTAATTTCAGCTCAATCCAGCTGTTGACATCTCAAAAAAAAAACACCTTGACTTCTGTGATAAATTCGGGATTTAACCGTTATGTGATTTTAAGAGATGTCCGACCCATTTCTGTAGCATTTATCGCTATGACCGCCATTGGAATTCACTGGTTTTGAGGAGGTATTTGCAGATTATTTATGCATGATTGAGTAATTAGAGAAGCTTCGGATCCTGAGTAAAGCAGTATTCAACTGCACTGATTATTGCTAGAAAATAACAGTTGACTTGCAGCTCGGGTTTTAACTTCTGCATGTTAAGTTTATTGCACAGTTGCATTTCCTTTAGGTTATCGAGGTGGATGGAGAGTAGTATGATGCTTTCTTTGACATATAAAATATCACATTCTCGATTGATAGTTGCTTGATCTATGGGTCTACAAATTGTACTTAAAATAGAACTATAGCACTAGCTACAAATTCCCGTTTTTGTGATAAACCGAGGTCATGGTGTTGCGCGCTCTCGAGGAATTTTGATGCATGGCTTTGTAGCACAGTTTGTTGGACAAGCTCACATATACTTCCAAAGCAGCACATCTTTTATCAATGAATTTTATGAATGCATCATACTTAGGATAGTCTGCTTCAATGGTTATAATTGCCCAGTACCTTGGTGTGTCTATAACTTCTGTATAATTATATAAATTAGTCATGGGTATCGTCTCTTTGCAATTCCATCCATTCCCCTTAAGCCTTTATAATCTCATCGGACATATCAACCTCCGAGTAATAAGCCGAAGGGATTGGAATGTGTCATAGTAAATTCGATGAATCAACAAGTAGCAGCCCAAAATATTAGAACTTATAGACTTTCGTTATTCGATGGGAATTAGTTATATTTCCCAGTAAAAATCGATATTTCGATTCGTGGCAGCTTTATCTCATCCTCTGAGATTGAAAAGTTTTGTTCTCTCATACAAAAGGATGCTAAATACAATTTTTTTTAAGAAAAATGTGCGCTATACCATAGTACATCAATGTTCCCCAATATCGGTCGCTGGTACGGGAATCGATATAGATCAATGAAACTATTATAAAATTATTCTTTATCTTTGGGTCAGCTAACCTTGGTAGGTTAATGAATACAAATGATTGACAGTTTGGGGAGCCGCATGCAAAAGTAGCCTTCACCTGGGGCACAAAAAGAACGCCAACACCAATATTAAAGGGGTCATCTCTACTGTGTAGCAACGTATAGCCTGGGGCACATATAGATTTTACTTTTTCATCATCGAGGTTCTTGGAGAACACCGAGTTCCAAGAGAAATTCTTTCACTACTCTCATAATGTCATTAAACGCGCCTTGTTTCCTTGATGTTGATATTTTTAACCATACAGTTGTTTAAGGGTAACTCTTAATGGTACTTTATTAAGTCGCTTCCAACGAAAAGCAAAGGATGCTGTAGTAGAATTCAGTTAGAAGTCTCAACCATAGGTGCTCAAAATAATACTGTCATTAAAATTTCTGAGTCAACTAAAACAATAATACGGCGTATAAATACTCGTAACCCACTTCTAACAACCATTGTAAGTTCAAAACGCATAAGCGCTCTTAGACTTTAGCTATATAAGTCAGTCATTGCAAAAGGCAATATTCTCTTAATGAGAGTAAGTACCGCAAATAAAAGTTGGTCTAAAAACAATGAAATATTAATTGAATTTTAAATTTTGCGACATAATTCGGAATCTGGGAAGTTTATTCCATAAAACACAGATGCAGAATCCTGGAATATGCTCTCCTATGACAAAAACACTATTCGATGAGATGGTAGCACCTCCTTCTGTAAACTAAATTAGTAAAGTAAAGCTAAGTATGGATTGTCGCTTTTATAATCTATAGAGAAAAGTCAAAAAATTTTCTAAAACACATATGTTTCTGAAACACATCCAATTAAATCACCCTCTATTTAAAAGCACAAACATAACATATTCATTGCCATGTACCACATAAATAAATCCAACTTCATATATGTGCTCCCAACATTGAACGTGATTGATTAATTAACAAAACATGGTGTGTACGTGAAATTTTTCATTTTTCTATTATTAATTTGATGCTTCTATGATAGGCAACGATATGGGACAGGACAACAACAAAATTCAAAATCGCACAAAAAAAATGTTCCATGTTTTATGTTTGGATTCGAGATGAGGCCAAAAACCTGTGATCCGTAATTAAAATCACGTAATTAATCTTGTCTGTGTGTATAACTGTATAATAACACTAACACACAGTTAAATCAGTAAATAAAATTAAGATAATTTTTGTTACGTTTTTTTTTTTTTTTTTTTTTTTTGTTTATTATGTTACACTAAGATTAGAATAATGGCGATAAGATAACAGCATTAAGATAAAAAGGTCAGAAAATTGACCCTCATATACGCAATTATCATTAATTAGATTGTGCGTGATGCAAATTAATTACGACTAATTTTTGTTGTACGCTATGCTTTATATGCTATACCAAGTCTATTTTATGTTGTTCTGTACATAATAACATGAAAATTATGTTGTCCATTGTAATTAAATTTTTGGTTCTTAAATATGCATAGCCGAACACAATCATGATGGACAATGTAAAGATTTATGCTCTATCTATAGACATTTATTAGGTGTCATTGGTGCGATAGAAGTCGCGATCGAGTTATTTTAATATTCAGTTGATTTTTTATAAAGTCTTCTGGACATACTATCAAGATTTCGATATAGTGTTTTCTCATCTTTATTTATAAGACCTTCACAACTGAAACGTACGGGTCGTTTTCCTGTGATTCCTTTCTTATAAAAAAACCGCCATCTTAGCATTGCAGTGACTAATTAATAATCACTGCCTAAACATTTGGCAACCGACCGATAAAGATCTCACAACTTGGTTGACCCGAGACATTCCCAGAGAAATAAACACATGGTCAAATTGACTTCGGGACGTCTTACGAGGGTATTTCCATGTTTCCAAGTGGGTATGCTTAAGAGGAATGTACTAGTGATGATGAGTTCACTTTTTCAGAGTTATATATTAGCAATTCAACCACCTTTGGGGTTATTACATCAAACCTCGATTTATGTCACTCAGGTTATTTTAGACTTAGGCAAAATCTTTTGAATTCAATAATTGACCGAAAACTGTGCACAGAGGAGTTACCAAAATTTTGTGAAAGGCGAATATATTGTGTGAATCACTGAATTTTTGTACTCGATATTTGAACTCACTAAAGCACAGTAAATAGCCTTCAATGATTCGATATTTTAAAGGTTTTACATGAATAAAACATCAAGCCCAGCATAGAATTGGCCTTATTAATAATGTTTTCCTTATGTTGGAAGAAAGTTTCTCATCAAGTACTATACCTAAGTTCATGACTTTTATGGCTTGAAACGTTGTTAAATCATTCTGGTCGGAAAGTTTTTAAATCATCAGCATAAAGTAAACACTGAGAATGCTGAAAACAATTTATGATGAACCAAGATGACTTTCTTGTGTACATCATGGGTGTCCGAAACAAAATCACCAAGTTTTACCGACTGGACATGATTAGATAAATAATATTTAATCCAAAGTATAGCAGAGTGAATACCAATCAGATGCTGTTTAGACAATAGGATTAATGAGAAATTCTGTCAAAAGCCTTTTTAAAATTGGTGAACACAACATCAACCTGCAAAAATTCCATGAGGCAAGTTGCCGTTGAGTGACCAGAAAAAAAAACCATGTCTATAATTCTCAACCATACATCAGATTTCGCCACTCTTACAACCTGGAACTACATTAGCAGATTTCCAGCATTTAAGAAAATATCCAATTTGCAAATGACCTATTAAAAATTATGTTCAGATTAAAAGCATGTGAATGAAACATTTAAAATTTGCATCAACTTCCAGTTTCTAAAAACCGGAGCAATTACTATTAACGTTTATTGAAGTTTATAGTTGGAATGTTTATTTGAAACCATTGATTAGATGAGTGCTTGTTCTTTCTATTTTTGTAGCCTTTAATTCTTTATCAAACCACAGAAATTTACGCAAAAATTACGAAACAAATGAAAAATAAAAATACAAAATACTTAATATAAACACATTTAAATAACAAAAATGACGAAACAACAAAACAAAACACCACGTACACAATATAACCTGAACTGACATATGAAAATGAAAACTAAACAAACAGATTAAATAAAAACAAGAAAAAAAGTAATAAAATGTGCAACACTCGTATTATGTTGAACGAATGAGTCAAGAGAATGATAAACCATAGATGGCACACGATACACAACGATAGGTGAAAGATCGATGGGGCATGCTATATGATTTTATTTTGTGTTACTTCAATTCTCATTCGTAGATGGCTATAGCGTAGGATGGGTATTCATACTTTGTCGTTCAAGCAATTTAAGCAGTAATATGAGTATTTGCAAACATAAAATGTTTGCCTTAAATATAAAATAGGTTTTATGTGAATAAGTACAATATACGTTAAATGGTAAGATCTTGTTTTTTGTCGAGTTGTCGGAAAAAATATTCATATAAAGTTCGATATTAAATTCCACTTCATGGAACTTTAAAAAGGAGGTGCATTTTAAAATAAAAATATTTTTACTTCCCATGATAGTTAAAAACTTAAAATGGACACCCTCCCTCTGAACTTTTAAAGTGGTACAATTAAATGAATATAAATTTAGTAGCGAGTTCGGTATAATCTCTGGAACAATGATAGTAAAGAAACTATTAAACTATTATGTTAACTATTTAAATAGTTTTTCGGCAATATATTTCCGAGGAAGAAAACTCTAATTAATAATTAAATTAAGGAAATCATTAGTTCTTAATCAAGTGTGTCTTGGGCAAATATGTCATCAATCGATATTTCTTCTAAATTTCTACCATCTTTAGGATCTTTAGAATGGTGCCAACTTTATAACGTGTCAGTACAGGGTTTGTTTAATTTGACTTCCTCGATCATTTCATAAATTAAGATAGCATATAAGTTAGAGCTTTTATGTTTGAATTCTGATTTTTTCCTGTCTCAGCCGACGAGCGCATTTGGCTTTGATAATTGATAGACAGAATTTTACAAAGAAATATAAAGCTAATAAAGCATTTTTCTAGCATGCTTGCCACATTTTTTAACTCCACGCTGCTTAACAAAAACACATATTTTATTGGAGATTCACTGCTTGACTTGTTCACTGCGTTCTAGCTTTCCGGTGCATGGTAAGGTCCGTTATAAACGGAAAACCTATCTGACGGTTTATCGTTATATATACAATTACTCCTACAACCTCCAAATTTTGCCATAAGCTTAATTTTATTTTGTAGCTCTTATTTATTTCTCATAGTTGTATAATATATATTCAAAAATTACATGAACATTTTTGAACTGATGCGACAACTTTGAAATTCTTAACGAGTATAAAATCAAAAATTTTAAGTAAATTTTAAGTTACAATATTTATAGCTTTAAAATATTCAATACTATGTATTTATAAAGATTTGTATTTATTGTATTTTCCTACACAAAATTTTATATATATACATATATATATATATATATATATATATATATATATATATATATATATATATATATATATATATATATATATATATATATATATATATATATATATATATATATATATCAAATTAGTATACAACAATAACACTATTGTTTGGCAATACTCAAACGCGGCGGTGCTGCTACGAAACTAGCCGAAAGGATTGAACTATAAGCATGCCCCATTGTGTGAGTTGCACGATCCACAGAAAAACTAAATACGGCCATGACTTGCTTGAAAGAGAGGGGATTCTTTGTTTTTCGATTCGTGAGTTGTGGTATAGAAGACTTCGAATAAAAACCCGAGGTGAATAGATTACTGAGGTTTTATATAAAAAAGTCAAGGAGATGTTTAGTAATATATAAAACAAAACAAGAAATTGAAAGAGAAAAACCCCGGGGAACCCATAAAAACCTCGTAGTCAAGGTGGAGATTTCCAGGAATTTGCCAACATAAGTGAAATAATAGCACGCCTCGATAGTGAGTGGCGTGGGAGTTTAAACAAGAAAAAAATGATATAGTTATAAAAGGTTATTATACAAGTTATTTTACTATAAAAGGTTATTATACGTGAATAAGTCGAGAAAGCCGGAAGACGCCATTGCAGATCAGCAGTTGGATAATTAGGGTGCGCGAAACACCCTTAATAAAAATTCGCGTGTAACAAATAGTTACAAATCACAGGTTCCCTTTGCACCTAGCCTAGTTGGTTTCATGTGTGCAAGCTGGCACCCAATTCAATAAATAGGAATTTGTCTGCTAACGTGGACGAAGCGATCCAAATCAAATAAAGTTAGCAGTTTGTATGTAATATGAGTAAAAATAAATCTTTATATTAAGTTAAAGTTATATTGAATTTAATCGCGTACGTCACAAAAGTTTTGTCGATTTAACAAATAAAGTGAACTACTCATGCTCATCGTTCTTAACCAAACAATCGTGACTTTCGTCCAAACAATAATTAACAGAAACAAAAATTAAACCAAGTAATCGATTTCTAACGCTAAATACATTATTAGTTTGATTTAAATCCGCCGACGCTATCGCCATCAATAGAGCAAGACTTCATAACTGATGTTAATGTTTTCGGAAATAGTCTTAAATCGAGGTCTTGATGGGCACTTGAGTATAAGATGCATGCTACTTAGAAAATTGAGGTATCTTCGCCAACTACGAGTTCATTCTCTTCGTTGAATAGCATAGCCCACGTTACCAAAAATTATTTTGTTACCGAATTTTTAAGGCCGCGTTACCTAACCAACAGCATAATTAAGTGCGAGCCTACAAGATGTTTCATGTTTTTCAATTTTTTTACTCCACTATTGGAAATAAAACAGAAGGCAATGAATATATAATATTTATTGTTTCTTTCAGATAGTCCAGCAAAACTTGGTAATGAGATTATATCATACTTAAATTATACTAATTCGTTTGAACATCGAAAGGAGCGGGCCCGGGTCATTAATAAACACAAACATATATTTTAGTTTCTTTCTTGGTATTTTTTAGTATTTTACCATTGTTAACCACTGCACAATTTGGCAAATTGATTAAATATTGAACATATTATGATATAATATGTTCCTACTGAGCACAATATAAATACACATAGTACTACCATGGTATGTTAGCCTATTGACGTGCTAGATGTCGCTACTGATATCGTTTTAAAATAATCAAAATATTTGTATACGTATAATCGCCTAAATGTCATATATTTATGCTAAATGTTGACGATATACTATCGACCAGACATCTGGAACATCAATGGGTAAAGTGTTTTTTTCTTATGATGGTAGTACTATATGTATTTATATTTTGTAATGAGTCACGTTATATAGCGGAAATATGAAAGTGCATATGGATGGTTTCATCCAAGAAAGCCTATAGTCTTTACGTATCAGGGCGTCCTAAGTTTACGTCATAGTTTTAATCAGACGCTCGGTGATGTATTACAGTGAAAATTATACCCTGATGTTGGTTGAGTACCAAAGATAGCTGATAACTAGCAAAAATAAGGCCATGCACATAAATATGGCCCATAAAATGTAATAAATATTTATTGCGCAAATTGTTGTTACACATTTTGTTAGGCAAAAAATTGACAACATTTAACATCCTCTACTTTTGTACACTCTGTAAAAATAGAGGTTAGTATTGGTGTCGTTCATTTATAATTTTTTTTGGCTATTAATAAATTATTTAACTTAATTTAAATATTCAGGCTGATAATAAGTTATGATATCGATTTCTTTGCGAGGGGCGGACTCATTCTATATGCAAACCATTTGAAATAACATGAACTTTGTGTATCTATCTAACGACAAACAAAATTATTTTTAATAATTACTAAAACGGAAACTAGCAAAACGGAAATTTTAAACGGAACTAAAAATAAAAAAAAATATTAAATTGGAAAAATAAAAATTTTTCATTTCCATTTTTAGTCGTATGATGTATATATATACCCATATTATAAACAAATGAACTTCGAGGAAAATTATTAAAATTTTCCATTTTGATTGTATAACTTTAGATATTTAATTAGTAACTCTATATTATGCATAAACAAATACCATATACACATTGGCTCTATTTATTAATAATTTAACGAAAATAATTTTTAAAATTTAAACGTTATACTGAATGGGAAAATTATGTAAACAAAATTTAATTTAGTACGGAAATATTTGGAAAATTTCAATATGTATTTATGACATCTCCGGTTTTTAGGATATTCAAATAATATATTATATTTAATAATTGACTATAATTTGTGGTCGATTTAATTTATCGTTTTAATTAAATTATTGTTTATAATAAATGGACCTAACCTATAGTAAATAATGTTCGTATGTATCAATTGGTTTTGATAACGACTAATAGATTAAATCCACCTTTTTGGGCCCAAAGGATTCTGGGTCAACTTGTTGGTCAACTATTACCTGAAGTTAACGCAAATGATAAATTTTGAAAAATTTGGGTGGCTACAGACGAAAAAATTAGCCTCCAGTAGTATAATGAGATTATTATTTATTAGTAGCCGCCAACTATTTAGAACCAGAGAAAGATGTCGATCGTACTTTAAAACGATTATGGGAACTAGAGTCGATTGAGAAAAGATGAAATATTTTATCATCCGGAGAACTATATTACGAACGCTATTTGAAAGAAAATTTCATTCGTGATACAAATGGAAAATTGGGCTTTCATTCAAACAACAACCACAAAAACTGATCAATACATTACATTTGCAATACTAAGACTCAGGAGCATGAGGATAAAATTCGAGAAAGAAAGTAATTCAAAATACTACAATATGGTTTTCAACAGAAAAATGGTCCTCAACAACAAAATGGTCCTCAAAGGGTTCCAAAGTAAATTCTATATTTTGCATATTTTTACAAGGGACACCATATGGTAAAGATAACTACTACAACAATGGAAGATTATGATAAACAATTGATATGCCAAAGTCGGTGTGGACGTCATAAAAATGACGGTTTAAAAAGGATGACGGGAAAAAAACAAATACCAATGCTGTTTAAAATATTCGATTTAAAAATGTTTACTCGCAAAGTAATACCAGCTTTCCACAATGAAACATTTACTGTCAGTATTTTTTACTGTGAAACCAGAAGAAGAAAAAAATACAAAATTACTTTAGAGTGACAAAGACATTCGTTTTTTTTTTTTTTTTTTTGTTGTAATAAAAACAAACCAAAAACGATTGTCTTTGTCACTCTAAAGTTATCTAGTAATTTTTCACCCACCATTCATCAACTTCACAATCAAAACCTACTTCGAAAAACTAAAGTGAAATTCTCAGGAAAACCCAGAATGTAGCGATGACTGTTCAAAATATTTAAACCTAAATTCAGTTAATCTATATTATTTCTATGATAACAGTAATATACTAGGTCATATAACAGACTCATTTTTTTGATAAATTTCCATCACAACGATCATAAATTTGTAAAACTCGATTTAGATATTTTACGTGGTGCCGCATTTTTTAGTCGGTACTATGGAGCAGAGATTTAGTGTTGTTAGGGAAAATTTAAAATTATAGGTATTACAGCAGAATTGCTCGATACTTTAGTACTTTCCACTTCAAAAATGCAACACCTGCTACAAAATTTCCATAAAGTGCCGTCTGATTTTCCTATTAATTGTGAAGGAATTATTGAAAATGATTTTCTGCGAGATGTCCGCCACAGATAATAAAACCAGGAAATACTAATAAATCCACTAATCCTGCAATACCCTAATTTTCAGAAATCATTTTTTTTAGCGAAGGTCGCTATTGACGTCGTATTAGGAACAATTATTTCTCAAAGTATCGATGAAGATAACCTATCTGTGGCTAACGCATATCGGGTTCTTTATAAAGCCGTAAAAAGTATTCTTCTATACAGAAAAAGTTGCTCGCAATTGTCACTCCGTTCTTATCTGTATGGTACAACATGTGGTACCACAACATGTGGAAACTGTTGATCAAAGTGAAAACATTTTTGCTGTACCTCGTTCCCAAACTAAATTAGAACTATTACAATTGATCTCAGTGCAACCCTTAAGTACCATTAAATTAAACAGTAAATACAAAACCTAAAAGTGAAAAATGTGAAACTGCAAAAACCCTGCTTGAGAATGAGAATGATATCCTTAATTTTTGCCGCGAACGGTAACCTTAAAAAAACCTCTCTGAACATGGATGTTAATCCTAAACCCTCTCTGAACATGGATGTTAATCCTATTAATAAGGTTGGCAGAATAGTTGTTCAATCTGGGCATTCGTAACACGCGATAGCAGATTTAAGCATGCAATGCCATTGTTCATCTTTGAAAGCCCAACAGCTTTGACAATTCTTCGAACAGGTGTGACTCGAATTTAGCCCTTTGGTCTCTCACTTTAAATTATAGTAGGTACGCCAAATCGGTAATCCATGTTGAGTAGATCGCAAATACGATATTTACGGTGGTCATATATCCGGCACTGGAATAACTTCCGGCTATTGTGAACATCGATCGATGTGCTAATACGATTGCCTCATAACCGAAATTTTCGCTAATAAATTGATTTGCTTGATACGCGACTGAGCGTATGCAACAACATTGTCGATACCAGAAATGACTGTTGTGAATTGTCTAATAAGATGAAGCTGTATGAACTACCTGGGTGATACTTTAAAGAGATTTTGGATGAAAGCATAAATCAAAGGTTTATGGTCAGTGAATAGAGTGAACTTGTGATCCTCGAGTAAATATTTAAAATGTTTACCTCCGGAATAGTTGCGAGCAACCCGCGATCATGCACTTTAACTATGCGTTGTGCGTAATTGTCCTTATTGAAAAAATTGCTCAGTGGTTGCCATGTATTTGCAACAAACTGTTGCACCACAGCCCTGCTGTTGAAAATTTTAATTGTTTCGTCTATCCACTCGATCGGTATTTGACTGTTCATTTCGAGTCCTTTCAAAAACTTACTCAGTATTAGTTGATCGGCAGCTGCATCTGGAATAAACCTGCGATAGGAATTCAGCATTCCTAGGAAACGCTTTAACTCTTTCAGGATATTCTCGATGTTTTGAAATTCTCGAACTACTTGCACTCCCTCTTGTACTAATAAAATACTCAGTCTAATTACAGTGTGACTTAAGAATTTGATATCCGGTTGTGCAAATAGATATTTATGATGCTACTAAAACATCGCAGGGAAACAAAATAAAATCCCAACCCACATAGGCCTGAGTCCATCAGTCGTTGAAATGACTTAGCTACGTTTCGTAAGCCAAATGTCATTTGATAAAATTCAAACAACCAGAAGGGTGTTGCGATTGCCGTTTTTGGAATATCTACTGTTTCGATCAATATCTGATGATGCATAGACTAAACCTAATGTAGGAAATATAATTCATCTTTCGTTTAGATACAGCTACAATCTGAAAATAAAATTAAAGTATATTTTAAAATCTAATATTTAAACTCATTATTTGCCAGTGGTATTAACGACAGTTTCCTAGAAATGGTTGAAGTAATGCGCATTAATGTAGAAATTATGAAGCTAATTTCAACGCTTTCATTAGGGATTTTATTGAGCAACCTATCATTCATGTACATATAGCTAATGCCTCTAATATACAAAAAATATTGAATATTTCTCCAGAAGTTAGGTTTTCGACAGGAAAATTGCAGAAATCAAACAAACAACGGAAAATCCCGAGGAAGTATGATGTCAGCTGGACATCAGTCGAGATTTGATACAAATCAATTATCATCTCTGCAAGTAGTTGTTATTCCGAAGATTGCATCATCATTACCTGCATTTGAATTTGACATTCGTTGTCTGCAGAATTTAGGAAATATTAGTTTGGCTGACTCATATTTCTACAAGCCTGGATCAATCGAGTTATTGATTGGTTTATAATAGAAGCAGACACGAAGCTGATAAAGTAGAAACTGTGCAATCATTTACAACCATTATTGATATTAAGGCCACACTACAACAATTTTGAGCAATCGAAGAGGTTCCGCAAATCAACAATTTTACGAAAGAAGAAGAAGATTGCGAAAATTGGTTTAAAGCAACAACCGGCGTGCTGACGATGGGAGATTTATAAAACCAAGCTGTCTTTTAAAGAACCACCGATAATCGAGGAATCAACTTACCGGCAAGCGATGTCCAGATTTTTAGCAATGGAGACACGCATTAAACTAGATCAGCAATTCCGTCAGATGCATCAAGATTTTTTAAAGGAATATCAAGTCTTACATCATATAAGTCCAATAGAAGTAACACAATAGAAAATTGAACAATTGTATATCCTACCTCAACAAGAATTATTGCGAAGAAAAGTAGCAGCACTGCCAAATTACGCGTAGTATTCGACCGATCCACAAAATTAAACAGAGGCGAGTCGCTGAAATTAAAGCAGTATTTTTGGTAGGACCAAATATATGGTCAAGTTTTTTTTTTTTCAAATACTAATACGATTCCGATAATATCACTATGTTTGCAGGTGGCGTGAAAAAGATATATCGCCAAGTTTATGGGTAGCTGAAGAAGATAGCAAACATCAATTAATATTGTGGCGGGATCAAAGTCAAATAATCCGCCCTTATGGTTTAAAAACAGTTACATTTGGCCTGGCGTCCACCTCATTCATCGCAAGGTAAGCAAATCAGCATACCAAGACTCGAATTAATGGGATCTTAACACAATCATGCTGATTGTGTGACTAGAAGGAAACTAAGTAGAGAAATATTATCCAATGAACTGTGGTGGAATAAGCCAAAATGGCTGGCCAAAGACAACCAATACTAGCCTGGTCAACCCCCAAGACCACAAACAAATGAAGTGGTTCAAGTTGAAGTACTCAATACAATTTCAGTAGAATCCAGTCTCGCTCAACAACACGGTATTTTATTGGTTCTAAGCAAAAAATATTCCAATTCCTTCAAGCTAAAGAAAATCTTATCTTATATGTTGAGATTTTTCAAAAATGTAATGGCTACGAGAGGGTATACAGAGAGGGAAAACTCGGAATACTAACACCTATAGAGCTTGAGTTGGCCAATCTGATACAATAGTAATATATTGGGAACCAATGATTTTGCGACAAAAGAGCATTCTCTGCAAGCAGGCAAAGCAATTCCTATTAAGAGTAAACTAAGGCCGCTCGATCCGTTCGTGTACACCTTAGGAATTATGCGAGGGTTGGAGAGAAATGCAATACATTCAATTATTATATCACCAATCACAACATCCAATCTTATTGACGAGTCTAAGACTAAAAACTGCTGGTGGGTATGCATATTCCCTTCGCCATTTATTCCTCAAACTCATCCTTGGCTATTTTGAGCTTGTCCGACGCTAATCGATGTGCTTTACATAATACTGAAAGTCTATTTCAAAGACATAATACATCTACAACTATTAAGAAAGGTGGCTTAAGAGAGTGCAAGAACTGGCGAGGTATATCCTATAAAAATACTCGCAATTATCATCTTTGACAGAATCCATAATATAAATACACATAGTATTACCATTATAAGAAATATATGTATATATATATATATATATATATATATATATATATATATATATATATATATATATATATATATGCTGCGACTTTTCTTCTGGTTTTTCTTTACGCAATTGGACAGTCGAAGATTTGATGGACTTTCGATACCTTTGAAAAAAGTTTATCCATTGATGTTCCAGATGTCGGGTCGATAGAAAATCGTAAAATGTTGTATAAATATATGACATTTAGGCGATTATACACTTAAAAATATTTTGATTATTTTAAAACAATACCAGTAGCGACATCAAGCACATCAATGGAGTAACATACCATGGTAGTACTATATGTATTTATATTATGTAGAATCACACATGCAATCAATGTAAAATTAAGACACAAACAAGCTGGTCTCAGACCAGGAAGAAGCCACATAAAAGTAAACCAGAATCAACACAGAACAATTAAATGAAAAGAAATCTCCATTTTACCTGCTCTTCGTTGATTTTGGACGCGCATATCACAAATATGCGCTTTGGAAATGGACATCCAAAAGAAATTAATGAAACTCACACAAGAAATGTTTCGGGATTCTGACAACCAAGTTCAATACAAAGAGATACATACTACAACACTCGAGGAGAAAAGCAAGGATGATTACTCTCACCAAAATAGTTCCTGATCGTATTGGATAATGCCATGCGAAAACTCAATAACGCAAACTCTAGCTGCATTCTATTCAGCAAAAACTATAACAGGTATCAGTTATATAGCTAACGTATATAGTTAGTCTCAAGATAAACATCAGGCAAACGAAGACGATGAGGCTCAACACGAATATAAACGCGGTAAACATCGAACTGCAGAAAATCACGAAGCAGGTGGTCATCACGAAGCAGGAGACCGAAGTAAAGAAACTGAAATGGAGATGGCTTCATTTAACACTAAGGTTGGATTGTAACTCAAAAGGGAAAAGGAAAGTCAGAAGACCAATGATTGTCGACGATTGTAGCTCATCGAAAGACTTGTCTTGTTCTGTTTGCCTATATAAATTCTTTGGAAAACTCCACTATCCCAACAAATTTGGTACACTCTGTATATATACGCAAATGGATAAACCTTGACATTCATTATGTTGAAATTATGTATGCGACATAAAATTAAATTGAGTATTCGATTATAATCTTATATATTGTTCTCGTAACTGTTGTACAATGAAATTTTTTTTTTAATTCTTATCTCGACGAATCAAAAAGCTTTTCATGTATTTGCATGTATCGTCGTCGTAGTACGTTCGAAGTGAAGTTGAAAATGTGAATTTTTTTTCTTTTTTTAAATGAAAATTTTATGATAATTGATACGAAACAGCATGATTTAAAAAAAAAAAAGGAAAAAAAAATTCTCAGAATTATCACAATGAAAATTAAAATTAATAAAGATTAGGAGAAGATTACGCAAAAATAATTTTAAAAACTCTTGGGCTTATTTTAATTAAAATGTTAAGTGACGGGATGTGTACTAAACTGTGTTATAATGACTTCACAGCAGTCAATCAGTCAGTCAGTCAGGCTTGAATTAATTGGATCGTTCAACAAAATTGAGAAATTTCTTAAAGAATTTTATTTCAAGATAATATATAGATAGAAGAAGGACCCAGAGCAGTATCAAATATTTTACAGTTTTCATTAGTCTTGTTATTTTCATGAAAATGATATCGTCATGGTTATTAAATACACTATTTGTTTATTCATTGGAAAATATTGTTTTTCTTTTGTTGTTTTGTTTTTTTTTTTTTTTTGTTGTTGTTATTTAAGAGGAATGCTATCTATTACTGTAGTTATGGCATGGAATTTTAAAATTAAATTTTGGTTCTTCGAATTTTTTATGTTTCGTTTTGTTATGAACACATTCACAGTGCGGTAATATTGGCCAACAATTTTCTATTCATTTTCGCTACAACAGCAACAACAAAACACTTGTTAATAATATGTTATGTAGCTTTTTGTTGTTGCCGACATACGATTACGAGTAAGTGGAATTGTCTGACTTTACTGGTATATTAAGAAAATTTTGTTGTTGTTGCTGTTATTTTTTTTTTATTTTTTTATTAAACATAACAGTAATAATAAAAGTTTTAGAATTATAAAAGCTGTGTACGTGCTTTGTACACGATATATAGAAAACTCATATTGTAATTTTGTAAATTTTTTATCGCTATCTGATTGTTTTTTTTTTTTTTTTTTTTTTTGTTTTACAAGTTGGGTACATTACACATCGTCAGTACGAAGCGAGATAATTGGTACTCCACACAAACAAAACGATATAGATATGTGCTCGTTTTTTTGAAGAGCTCAATTAAGAACAATGATGCTGTGTTTCGAAGTTAAACACGATAATCTGTATATTTTATGGGAATAGGTAATTTGCAAAATATAATTTTAAGAAACAAAAGAAGTTGAACGAATAAAATGTCAAATTAATTAGGTGAACACTTTTGCTATTTTGAATAATTAATTAATAATTAGCTAATCAGACTTTATATGAAATTAGGACTATTATAAAATAAATAAATAACTTGTATTATGAATAAGGGTTGGGTGTGTATCAATAGGGTAAGGGTTGATTGTTTATAGGCATAACTATTATGGTTTATAATTTTCCTACTTTGTTATTATATTTTGCAAGTATTTTGCACTCTAATCCCCAATTTTTTTGCAATTTAGCCTCGTGGAACTACCAATAAGTATAGCTTTAAGAGGCTTGCAACATTGATCAGTTAGGAAAGGACTCAGGTAGGAATCCACCCCTCAAAGGGATAAGTCGAAGAGTCCAATGACCAACCCATCGTACCTGCCACTCGTTTTTGTGAATTTTTTGTTTTCCCACGGCGGGAATACATATTAGGCACTCCGTAGCTAATAAATTCACTGGAAACATTCTCGCTATGAGACACACAACCTCATCTGAGGCCGTTCTTAAGGCACAAACCACGCTAAAGACGCTTAATCTATAAACAAAAGCCCTTTGTTGCTTATATTATGTGCACTTTTCAATAGCACTCGCCCAAATCGATACGTCATTCATAAAAATAGATGTAATCACGTTACTAAGTAATAATCTGCGACTATGACGAGCACCTCCTATATACGTTCGGCATTATTTACGATAAAGCTCCATGTACTCTTCCTGCTTTCTCTCACTCAGTATCCAAATGAGTGTTCTGCTAACTGCAAAAACATAGACGATAACCAAACCTGAATGACTTTTACGCTACCGGTGATTATCTTTTCCAATTCATTTATATGTTTATTCACCAGAACAACTCACATCATTCGCAAAGTCGACATATTTTGCTTCTTCTGGTATCAGCAGTTTAAAAATGTCATCATACATGGCGTTTCATAACGTAGGATCAAGCTCCAAGCCTTGTAGTACCACTCCGATTACATGACAATCCTTTTTTACCTCCGCATTGATCTCGTACTTTAAAACTATTTTTCTAAAATAATTAGTCACCAACCTTGGCAATTACTTGAAAAACTCTATATACTTTGTAGCCGAGCTAAAAGCATTTTCCAATGTGACCTCCACACAATATTTTTTGAAACCTCCCTTCCATTTGACACCTGCAATCACCTCGTGCACCGTATCTACCACAAACATACTCAACAGTAGAGCGCGCATGATGGAATCCAATTGATTTTCAGACATATCCCCTTTATTTTTAATGCCCTCCTGCAGTCTTTTGCATATGATCCTTTCTAATTTTTTAATAGCCATATCCAGCAAGCAGATTGAGTGGAATGATGATGGATTTTCCCCAAAACATTGAGATTTTTTTCAGACCCGGAAATCTCGTTGTTTCTCACTTTGCCACATGCTATTAGAACATCCTCCATTGACAATGGTATAATTACTTTTTTCTCATCCCTTGGTTAGTGGGAATAACGTAGAGGCAATATTTTCCAATAATTCTAAGCGTCGTGAATCGAGGCATTTTTTAAGCAGCTCAATATTTCCTTTGTCCACCAGTACACTTGAACCTTTCAGCTATCTATTGATCTCTGTGGCATTGTTGCATGACAAGCTAAATACTGTAATGTAATATGTCACAAAATGGTTTGGCGATGGCTGTGTATGTATAGATCACTTACTTTTCAACTTAATACTTTAGAGAGAAACTCACTAATCCAAGTTAATCAAGACTTTGAAATCCTCTATTGGATGAACATAGCCTCTACAGATATGAACATCATTGGACTTACATCCTACAAAACCAGATTCAGCAACGCTAGCATTTTCTTGAAATCATCTGCCTAAATCTTCCTATCAAACTTCCTGTATTGTGCGCATAAGATAACGACTTGCTGTAGCAGGTTTGCGCAGCAACTCCTCCAAAAAATATTATTATTGGCGAGCGCTGCTTATTCCTGAATGTACTGATTCATACTTTCAGCCAAGTAAGCTGGTTTGAGCCAATCAATTGAAGTAGGCATCGGTTTTCCATTTACAGTGATAACATAGCACTACTAGAATCGTCTGACTATTGGATTTAGGCCATCATATGGTTAGCCAATTTAATTTTATCCTCGATCACCCTAGTCCACAGTTATTTCCAGGGTTATTCTGAAACGTGAAACATATATACCCATAAACGTTCTGGCTACTGTAACACCTTGCAATCTGTTACTGGTATCGCTTCCGGCCACGCTCGATGCTTGATTTTAGAGAATGCCAAGAGTGTTGAATTAATTAATGCGTTTTTAGCATTTTTTATGGTCGTTTTCTGATTCGGAAGTCCAGTAAAATATACTATGTTTCTTCTTTCTATACCCAAAAGATTTAGAAAATCGTGATGTGGAGCATGCAACTCAGCTAAATGTGGTATAAACCAATGCTAATAATTGATCATATCTACTTTTGTTGTACTGTGGAAAATCTGGAACAGCACGAATTTTCTCTTTTGATAAACGAATTTCATCTTTTAAGATATTGTGGCTCAGAAAATTTAATGAAAGTACTTTAAAAATGCCATAGATGCTTTTACATTAACTGCAGCTACCGGTGACTAAAATAAGTGGATACAGAGCAACATATACCGATTCCGTCGATAGAATATCGTCAACATTTAGAACAAATATATGACATTCAGGCGATCATACATACAAAAATATTTTGATTATTTGAAAACGATATCAGTAGCGTCAATGGGCAAACATACCATGGTAGTACTATGTGTATTTATACTGTGCACGGAGGTTTCCATCTTGGTCCCGAATAGCGATAGACCTAGGTGTGAAGGTATGGTACAGTCCGGTGACTCATTTAAAGAAGCCACTTCACTCATTGCTGAGTTGTTGTACTCTTAAGACTTCCACCATAGTCATGCTTTTTCCGTCAACAAATTCGCTTTGTGGTTCTCCTAGCAAGGACCGCTTTGTTCTTCCGTACGCGATTGTGAAACGTATTCACGCTTCTTTATAGGCTATTTTCTATTCCTCAACAGCAACACGACACTTCACATCAATCCAATAATTTTTAGGTTTAATTTGTATCATACCTAGATTCGTCTGGGCCACACTGACAACCGAAGTACCTCCCATATAGAGTTTACATCATCAGAACGGTGGTTGTTTTCCATAATGATACTGTGCTCCCTGACTTGCACAAAACCTGCCATCTTAGCTTTGCAGTGCCGAATGAATGGTCTCTGCCTACAAATTTGGTGGAGTCCTTGTGTGTCCATGTTTCCAATTGGTCATTTTTATGAGGAAAAATCTGCTAGCCACAATGAGGTCATGCGCGATCGCAAAGTACCAAATAAAACTGATTCACAAAGGGTCGTCAAGAGCACAAGTGAAATCACATTTTGTGCCAAATCGAATGCATTGAACAAAAAAGCTGTTACTCGTGTCACAAAAAAGGCCATAAATGAGAAGTTCCGATGGCACAAATTTGGTACGTTATTCAGCGCAGTATTTGTGACCGAAAAAATATAGTCGAGGCGATTGTTATTTGGGTCCGGCACAACGCAATATCCGAGTATGATCGAAAACATAAATTTCAACGCGGGAAAACAGCTTGAGACTAAGAAATGTTTGCCAAATTTTGGGAATACAAAGCGTATGTCGAGAAGCAGGCCAGTAAAAAAATCAAAACATTTAGATCTGACAGTGGATCCGAGTTCTGCAATAATTGACAATTCGAAAGGTTATTCAAGTCGAGTAGTATCGGCAGACAAACATCCGTACAATTGAACGTTGACCCGCACGTTCGGTCATGATTTACTGAAGCGATTGAAATGACGACATAATAGAAAAATCATTCTGTTTTTGAACTATAAAAGGCCATATGAAATTTGGACTGGTTCGAAGCCAAATTAAATCATTTGCGAATTTTTAGATCGTTCCACGTACCAATCTAAACCGCTGTTATATTTTGAAAAAAAAAAAAATTTCTACAACCAGCCAAAAATACTGTGATGAAATTTTAAGATATAGGCTTACTGAAACTTCCGTTATTTGTTGAGCCAATTTCAACATTACAAAATCAGACATTACATAACGATAGTGTAGTACGACGAAGAGTACATGAAAGACCATTAATTTATTTTAGTTCCCGCTTCGATAATGTGTCAAGGTTCATGTGAATAAATTACAAATTTACTAACGAAAAAAATTGATAATGGAATGAAAAATTTCCACCAAAATAATTCAAATTTTCTCGTAAACTTTTTAAATGAGCTTTTCTGCCGGTATATTTTTTTATGCTTTTGTTTCATTCAACCAGAAACTTGCTTTTTGTTTGTTAAATTGTTTTTCTTTTCTTCACCATCGATGAAAAATTTCATCATTTAATTTTCGTTTTTTATTTTTTTTTTTTTTCATCTCATTTTCATTTTCACACAAATTTTTCATTTCTTATCGTTTGATTTTATTTCACCGTACTTCTTCCATTAATAATAAAAAATTTGGATGTTAGCTGAAGAAGGTGGTAAAAGGGAAAATTTTAGTTAGGTAAATGAGCGATAAGTCGGCGGGGATCTATCGTGTGATGACATATTTACATCGCGCCAGTGTTTAAACTTTCCACTATCATCGGAAACCGAATCTACATAATATCGGCGAAAAATATATGTAATAAAAGCTCCAACTGTTACACGAACGTGGAAAGGAAGGGGAAGAAGACGAAGAAATGTAATTTACGTGAATTTGAAATTGAAAATGAACTGACCTAATCTAAATTGAATGAAAAAAAAACAGAAGAAAACAGGAAAACTTTTGTACGATTTCCATCTTAAAATCATATAATATAATGTAATGTAAGATGATAGAAGAGGGATAAAAGTTTTTATATTTTTTTTTTATTTCTTCAGTTATTACGCTGCTGCTGAAAGTTTAAATGGAATTTTAAATTCTATTTCTGTTGTCGAAAGTAAATTAATTCGACACAAAATTATGAATGTGCTTCGCATTTGTGGTGGGTATATGCGGGCGGGTTGATAAGCTCAGCCTCTCACGCACACACACAAATAATCACACCGCCGATTTATTGTTGATGAATATGAAAAATTTTGATTGATTGATTTTAATCGCGTAATTCGATTTGCGCGCGTGTGTATATGCGATTTGAAATTTTTTAACTTTATCCATCAGCCGCGCGAATTTTTACAGAATTATTCATTATTGTCACTGATTCATTTGATTGATTATATGATGAAATTGATTATGTACCGAACTGGATCGAATTTAAATCGAACACCGCGAAATCACCTTGAATAATCATCATACCGTCATAGAGTACAACAATCTAATTGTGGAAACTAAATACATTTTCTTGCGGTCCATCACAATTAATATATAAACTCAATGCAAATTAGTCAGAATCATCAGTTCATAATCGAAATTCCATTGATTAATTAACTTGAAATCGAATTCTAATCAAAATGATGAAATTTGTAAGTATTCACAACTAGGATTAGTTGTGCATTTTAATTAAATCGTTCATTTTCAGGTGATTCTGTTGGCTGTTTTGATTGCAACAGCATTGGCCGCACCACAGCCACAGGTTTATTACACACCAGCCGTGACATACACCAATGATGGTACTAGTGCTACCTATCGTGTAACTCCAACACCTACACCAATTAGAACCGTTGGATATGTACAACAACCGACCTATGTTTATGGTGCGACGGAGGCTCAATCTGGACAATATATTTACGAACCAATTACATATATCGCCTAAATGCATACTAAGTCATCCTGGAACCGAACCATTTATATTTTATAGTATTCAAATTTAATAAAATCTTTATAGCATGTAAAATGGTTTGTTTCGTTGCTACTTTATATTCACCATTTTAGTACAAAAAGTGTATTAAAATTACTGTGGTCGGAGAGATGCCGCAAATCTCCTGAAGCATTTATTGACGAACATTCATGGTCATTAAGTTTGGCACGTTTGATGGAACATTATCAGCAATAAAAGAAAATCGATTGGAACTCGTTGTGTTCCAAGAAATTTGACGGGTGATGAACCTATCCTCATTGTTTGTTCCGTTTTGATGGGCTAAACTTCATGAAAAATCTGGGTTTCAGGAATATTCGATTTGTGCCTCAAGTTTCTCTGTTTTCATGGACTAACCATGGACTTTCATGGGCTTACATTTTGATGGGCTAACATATCATGTGTTAGATAAAATCTGGAAACGGCCACTTTGCTTTTACGGGCCAAATATGAGAACGACTTGGGTGTTTATTAGATCGAATCAGATTGAACCGGATTGTTAATGCAGCGTGCGCCAGTAGTGGCCTCTAATCATTATTTTAGTACAGATTTTAAAACATATCGAATACACAAACCATAATATCATGGCTTTGAACCAAATTAACCATATAGAACAAAACAGCTGATTGTCAAAAAAATTATTTTCTTGTGTCATTTTGTTTGTGTACGAAAATTTTGTGGAGTTCAATCCAAAAATGAATCGTAAAATGTGTGCCAATTTTAAGTTTTTTTAAAAGAAAAGTGAAATCAAATATGTTTCAAATACATCATCGACAACAGTATAGTTAAATTATATTAATTTAATTACCATAAAAAGCAATGATAATTCGGTGTTTTAAGTTATTTGTCGCCATAATTCTCAGTTTAATGTTTACAATTTCGCTCACCAAATTGGTTATCTTCTACTGGGATAATTTTTTAACTCATGACTATTTTGGTGATAGTAAAATTGATGTTGACAAATGGCTAGAACAAAACGATTTAGGAATATACAAGGAATTATTTCATCAAAAAGGTAAATATAACGATAAAAATGTGTGCAAATGTGTGCGTTTAACGGGGGAAAAATCATGGTGAAATTATAATCAATATGGCGGTCATACGCCTGAATACTGTCAATTGGATAGCTGCACATTAGTAGAAAATACACAAATACTACGGTAAAGAATTAATTTTGTCATTTTTCGTCTCTTTACTTGTTGAAATGTTTTCAATTTTTATTTTCGTTATTTATTTATTATGATAATCGTATAATAGTTTTGGTTTATAAAAATTTTGTCACGACATATCGTTTAATACACTTATCATGATTGATTGATTGATTTATATATCAATTTACGTATTTTGATATAAAAATACGTAAAAACTATAAAATTAAATACATTTAGGCGAATTCGATACATTTTAACCATAGATTAAGTATAGTAAGATGAGCAAGACAATGTTCTATGCAGAAATTATTTTTCATACTATTTTATTAATTTATCTTTCTTAAATCTAGATTTACGTTTGACAATTTGAAATTATAAAGTATATGAAATTTTTATGTACTATTTAAGTACAACTGGGCAGTTTTAAAAACGACGTGTGTCTGCATTTAGAAACCGAGATATTCGTTGAATGTGTTTGTTACACGAATTCGTATTTATTCGTTGACATTTTAAGTGTATATTATATCAATATATATCCAAGCCAGATACTAGACTTATCTGCTTATTCTTAAGTTCGTCTTCGATTACATCTATATTTGATGTCATTGAATCAATTTTCGACTTTCTACTATCGGCTTAAGCCCATTATAGCCAGTACGATTTTTTATCGTTTGTTAGTTTGCTTAAGGTTTGGGGATCATAATTACCTATTGTTCATAATTCACAGGTAATTCGTTTCTAATAAGAGACACATACTCATTTTTGCTCGTTTTCATTCCTTTGTGGCTTTTCATTCCTTTGTGGCTTTTCATTGCTTTGTGCGCTTCATCCTCTTGTGAATTGTTTTAGTTTGTTGCATCAAGTATTGAATATTTTGTCGTTGTTCGGAGCGTGTGACCTTCTATCTAACTAAATTTTAAGCTTCATTTTTCAGTTAAGTACTTGGGTTTCCCGAGACGCCTTGCACGGTGGTGACTTCATGAAAAACAAAAGTCATCCATTTGGCGGGATACGATTTTATCCAGTGCAGCGTGACTGTCGGAGTCTGACTAGTAGAATTTAGTTAATTGTGCCAGGACGACGGCCGCACATAATTTTAGGCGTGACAGGATTGTCCTTTTGAAAGGTAAAACACGGGATTTTGTACAGAGTTATTTGACTCATATGGCCACCAATAGTCATACTTCGAGCATATATCATAGCACCATATGCGCGCTCGCTTGCATCGGCAAATCCACGGGTTTAATTGCATTTTGGTCTTTCTGAATTAAATAGACGATCTATTATGAACTGATTAGTGGCGATAATGAAAAAATTCATCATAAATTCAGTAATGCTTCTGTGAATTTCAGTGGGATGTTCTATATTATTTTTGGGGCTGTTGCCGCACCTACTTCGTAGTTCCATGCCCACCTCAATTGCAATATTTTTGAAATAGTGTTCTTCAAATCTATGGCAGTATTGACTGATCTTGTACCGGTGAGCAAATCATTAACTTGGTTTGGAGCATAGGATCGGCTGATTTGATCTTTGAAGGTATTGCCCAAGATTCTATGTAGTAAATTTGTCAATTCGGTTGATAATTCGTAATTTTTGGCGACTCTTGAACATCAAAGGTGGCGAGAAATTGGTCGTGAATGATCCTATTAAAATTTTTGAACAGCTGGGACACGCGATGGCGTTGGATCCACTTCCAACAATTTGAAAAATGAATTTTTTATGTTTTGACGAAGTAACTTCAACAACGACGAAAATGACTCAGTTACAAATAAATGATAAAAAAAAGATAAAAATTATCTATGACCCAAAGTCTATCAGAACTCTCCCCATCACAGGGCGCCCAACAGGATCATAAGAACATTAACTAGTGTCGTGGTTTCATTTACGACTGCAGCAAGTTCTACAGAAGTGAGTTGACTTAATTGTCTACTTGTATGCAAAAACCTGCCAAACGGCAAACAATTAAATTTCGAATTTTTTCTTTTAATTAGTATGTTATACTATTACCGTTGCAGCTTGTATTACAGTACTTATGCCAGTTTCGATAAGATTAAATATCTTAAAAGCATAGAATTTATACCGTTCTGAAACTAACCGTTCTAAAATAATAAAAAATTCGCTTACATTTGCAGCATTAAAAGCAGTAGCCCTCAATAACATTTTGTTTTTTGGGTTTTTTCAAGCTTACTTTGGGACGTCTTTTCATATACCCATAGAACCAGTCTCTTCCGGCTGCTTGATTTAAGTCCAAACTAGTAGAATAATTTTTATTTCTGAGCGTCCTAATATGCAAGATTATCCGTTTGAACAGATGCCATAGTTTCCATATGTCGGGGCGATAGAATATCGTCAAAATTTAGAATAAATGTATGACATTTAGGCGATTATACATATACAATTATTTTGATTATTTTAAACCGATACCAGTAGTGACATCTAGCACGTCAATGGGCTAACATACTATGGTAGTACTATGTGTATTTATACTAAGCTTCGTAGTTAGGCAAATGAATATGGCAATGAAGCCTTTAGTTGTTTTATTACAGCGACCTTTCCATAATTTATTTTTCAATGAGCTCTAGTGAGGAAATTTGATTACTTGTGATCTAGGGGCAGTATTATTAGATGTTTTTCTTCAACACATTTATAAGGCAGATTAGAATTGGTTAGTCTTTCCATCGACTTTAAGCATGTCGTTTTACGTATAGAATGGGGTGTATCTTTAATTATTGTCCTTAGTGCCATGTTTAGTTCTTTTGGTTTCAAATGAGAGATATTTCTGGTTTTTGACCTTGCATTAGTTGGAAATCGTAGACAGTATGCAATGCTGTGAACAAACCGTTGTAATGATGAGAAACGGTCGACTTCAATTACTAATTTTTTCACTGTTGTTGTAAGAGGTCTCATTAATTTTCACATACATGCTGCCTGCTTGTTCCATTTCCTTACTATCAATTTTTGTCATTGGATAGTTCGAAACCTTTAGGCATTTCAAATTATGTGGGTTATCAATTTAGCTTAATTTAATCATCGATATGCACAGGCAGCATTATTTTCATTCGAAACAACGTGATGCCATTAGCTATGATAGGTGTTGAATTGTATCTCTGTTATTCTGTTGGCCACAAAAGTTTTATGATGTTGTGGCTTTCCTCTTATTCAGCCTAAAACAGCTGAGGAATCGTCCCAGCAAAATATTGATAAGTCGTTACTCGTTTTTGATATTCAATGAATGGGGGATATTATTTAGCAATTTAGAAAGTAGCTATACGGCATTTAATTTTAATCTTGGAGGTAAAATTGTTTGGATTAACGTGCAACTTTATTTTAGCAGCAATTAATGTAATTTTGCTGTATATCACTTCAGCATATGCTTGATTAGATGCGTCACAGAAACCATGTGATTCAATTTCAGCGCCGTTGGTGTAATTCATCCAACGCGATGAATTCTAATCTCCTCTAACTGTGGTAATTCTATTTTGTAGTTTAATCATCTGGTTGCAATGTTTATGTGGAGTTCTTCGTTCCATCCTACACCAAAAGCCCATAAATCTTTAAGAAAAATTTTGGCTTGGATCAGCCCTGGTGTTAACCATCCTAGCTGATCGAAAAGTTTTGATGCCTCTGATAAAATCTTTCGTTTGGAAATTATTGGTATAGCTTCAGGCAAAAATACTTTAAATTGAAAAGTGTCTGTAGAAGAGTTCCAGAGGAATTCAAAGGTCCAATTCATCCCGAGACTTATTTGAACATAACCTTACATTTTTATAATTGACAGTAGGCAGATTTAAGAAATAAAAATGGTCTAGTATTTTTAAATAATTACTTAAATGGCTACTATGTAGCCATTTTTATTGTTCCAAAATGATCTTAAAATATAAACTTTATATTTCCAATCGATAGTTTCAACAAGTTATTTTCTGGAAACTCTCCCAAATAAGTCAAAAAATTGTACAATTGGTCTGCTAAACTGACTTATTGTAGACTTTCAAAATAGTCAGTCTACAAAAAATAAGTTGATAATTTGACATTAGTCTAAATATCGAAATTATTATTTTTGCATTAAAATAATATTACCGTTATTAGTTATGTAGTTTTTTGCTGGCACTCGTGTAGTTCGGGTATTTCATGGAATTGTTAGAATCTATTAATAAGTCATAAATCAAGATGGTCTTGGCCAATGTATCAATTTGCTTCCGCGACAAATTCAAACGTATCCACTGTATAGGTGCAATGTGTTTTTGGGCAAGTTTGAACTGATCGCCATAACCCAAAATAATATACTATAGTTCACCAAACATTTACACTTTGCCTGTTCAAACGTTCGAATAAAACAACCGTTGAATTTGAGAACGACATAAGTTCCACCTCTTGGTATTTAAACTGCAATAAAGTCATTATATGCACAATTAAAATTATATAGACTTGCGTCACATTATTGTTCCGAACGGCTGGTATACAACTTAAATGCAACATCGATGCGATCCGATCAATATTTTTGTTAATATTTTTTTTTACAACCTTGTACAATGTTGAATATCCCAAAAGATCAAGGAACTTAATAATTTCACGTCACACAACAAACACAACACGTATGTGGGGGCTAATTTTATTTTAAACAAGATTTTTTTTTATATATTGACGTTAAATTTATCTTTCGATAAAAACACATTAATTTGGTATAAAATTACATATTCTGGTAGATCAGTTCAAATCAAACCATCTGAAAGAGTTCGATTACTTCTATGTAGACTCAAATACGATTTTGAGTCATATACTACGTCAGACTATTTTATCGATGAGGCAAAATCGAGATGATGAATCTTTTTCACAAATTTATTGCATAAACATTTTCAAAAACAAAAACATAAAACTTTAAATTGAGTTTTCATTTTACACAAATTACTTTGTAAAAGTTATATTTTCACAACAATCAATCATGATAAAAAACAAAAAAAATTCCGCTGTTTCAGTTTAGCTAAATACTAATTTCCACTTTTCATTCAAATTACCTTTAATTTGTCAACAGTCAAAAACACCAAAAAACCGATCATAAATGACAAATCAATTTCACGCGTAATCACGCAAATTTTTTAAGACTTGCGATGGAAACGCGATACCAAAATAATTCATAATTTATTCACACATAATGAAAATGCTTTGGAAACCTCTTATAATGTCATTATTCACACAAATTTGGTTAATGAGAAAATAATTACACGACAGGGTGATATATCGACCACACCAAAACAGTTATCCTTTCATATATGCCTTCATCAAAATATACCACCCTATATGCATATAGACGAAAATCATATTTTAAACCCATGTACCCACTTAAAAAAAAAATCAGAATGAAAATTAAATTAGCAACACAACAACAACTCCAATAAATTTTACTATGAATAATGTGAGCATCGTAAGAGTGTAAATTGAAATTTTCCGCGGTATTTTGTTTGTTTTTTTTTTTTTTTGTTATATAAAAATAGCAAAGAATGGAAATTATTTTAGCTGTGGTTTCTTATGAATTTTCCAATTAGTAGTATATGATAATTACAAATGTTTTTCGTTTTCATGCTGTCGGAAATGTGGTGAATGCACTAAGAGGGACCGAGATAGGTATATAAACGTAAATTTTCATTTGGTTGGCATGGAAAAACGCATGCGTCTATTTACTGTTTTGTGCATTTAGAATTTTGGAGATGATTTCGAACGCCAGTAGAATAATTTTTTTTGCGATTAGTATCACGCTAACATCAAAAAAAACTTCGGAATACCTCTCCTCTCATTCTCCACAAAGAAACTTACTCTTTTTTCGATTTATAATCAACCAAAATCGAAAAATATACAGAGAAAATTGTTTTATCTTCGTTCACCTAAAATTAAATACAAAATTCAAATTTTCTTTAGTCTGTCTAAAACAATCGTGTCAGCACCACCATTTAAATAAAAAAAGAAAATCACTAAACAAAAAAAGAAAATTTGGAAATTAGTAAAAGCTCTATAAGTTTTTGTGTGTTTTTAAATGATTTCCATCTTCTTTGGATTTTTTATTTGATTTATGCGGTGTGCACGACAACTCGATTAAATATCCGGTTCGTTGCGTATTTTCATTACGTCGAAAAGCTCATACAAAATATACGCATACATTCCTATTGGTTGTTACCCGTTTTTTTCACACCCTTTTTTATTAGTGCAAAACATATAGTTTTTTGTATTATCAAAGCTTTTTAATTTTCATTCCTTTTTGTGTGCAAATTTGAATACAAAAATAAAAGTGATCAAAGTGTGTTTTTTTGTTGTTAAATTTAGTCAAAGCTTTTTTGTTAAAGGGTGACCTAAAAAAGCTCAAGTGTGATACAATAAATTATGAGTAATCTTTTTAAATTGAATTGTAATACAATAACAATTTCTAGTAAAGTGATAATAAAAAAAAGTTTTTGTAAAATAATTTTTAAAACAAATTGTGTCAAAGCTTTTAACGGTTAATTTCGTTATTATATAGTGTACGAACAGTTTTAGTAATTTTTATACTATTTAAAAAGAAAAACGGGGCAATTATGTGGTCGCCAGAGTCGGAAATTAATTCAATTGGGATGGCTACAATGCGGAATTCAATATCGGTGGCGTCCGGTTAGTGTTTTGAATATTTCATTTTATTATCAATTACAGGTATAGTGGGTGGCCATATGTGGGCCGAGATGCTATAAACTTAGATATTTTAAGATTTATGAAAACTGTGATACATTGATGACACTAAAAACTATTTACTGGCCTACAAATCGTTGTCTAACTTTTCATAGGTGATGGTTGCTCTGCCAATCCATTTTTTATGAGTTCGATTTTTTCGACGAAGCAGGGACTCTTCAATTTAATCAAAAGTGTCGGATTCTTACCAACTAAACCCTAATCCTCAATTTCCTTTGTTATTTGGCCTTGTGGGACCACCGATATAAGTATTATTTCACGAAGCTTGAACTCAGCAAGCTACGATCATTTTTAATTATTAGCACTCCTGCCCAAACCTCTCTAAGTGTCGTAGTTTCTTCGTACTTTTTGCAGTCATACTACATACCATTCTCCACGTTCCCTTGTACTCCAGTATAAAGTCAAAATATTTATTGGTGGTAGGTTGACACCCACACACCTAAATAGGTCAGATCTTTTATTATTCAAGACGTGGATATTCAAAAAACACGTGTTCCATATTCTCAGGTTAACCCTCCCACTCAGAGCAGTATGGAGAATCATTGTGCTTGAACTTATCTAGATAAGCACGAAAACAACAATGCCCAATTAGGAACTAACTCAGGTAGAATTTACCTCTTCATATTTGCCCATTTATTCCCCGAACGGATTAGTCGATGAGTCTAATGTCCTTTCGCCGAATTGCCCATTGCACCTACCACTCGTTCATAGTTTCCGCATGAATCATCATCCCCAGGGTAAGAATACATATTTAGACGCTCCTTAGCTTAAAAATTCACTGGTGGGATTCCTGCTATGATACACTCGGCCTGATCCGACATCGTTGCAAATACACTAATCACTATTAAGGCACTTAATCTATAAACACAAGCCACTTATTTATATGTGCATTTTTCTATATCACTCGACCAAATTGATACGCCATTTATTAGAAAAAATATAACCATGTTACTAAGTAAAAATCTGTTACTCTTGGGCAGCGGACGCCCTACGTTCAGTATTATTCGTGATAAGACTTCATATACTGTTCCAGCTACCTCAAACATAGTGTCTAACAATCCTGATGGACTCTTACACTCCAGGTACATGTCTCTTCTACGTCCTCTATATGTTTTGCTACCACAACACCTGCTACATCCGCAAAGCCGATAAATTTTACTTCTTCTGGTATTGGCAATTTAAAAATGTTGTCATACATGGCGTTCCATAATGTAGGAGCTGGCTCTGACCCTTGTGCTACCCCTTCGTTCATATGATAATCTTTTGTACCGCCATGGCTCTCGTACTTTTAAACTTTATTTCTAAAGTAATAAGCCATCAGCCTTGTTAAATACTTGGGTACCTCTATAGTTAGAAGCGCGTCTAACAAACAATCACATCTAACCGAGTTAAATGCATTGTTAACATCCATTGTGACCACCGCCCAATATTTTTATATGATCCTCTATAATATTTTACCAGCTATATCCAGCAAGATGATTAGGCAGTATGATGATACCATCGATCTTACATCTTACAAAACCGCAGATTCAGCACCACTAGCATTTTTTTGAAAGAGGAACTGGCCACAGACTCAAACAATCAGTATTGTTTGCAAATACAAACGTCGGCATCCAAATGACGCACTATTTGCTATAGCAGGTCTTGCTCAGCTCCACAGTGATTAAGATTTAGTTGAATCAAACTCTTCTTCTCCGTTTCATTTGCAGCGCCTTCAGATATATCGGACACTTCAAACTACCAGTGGAATGTATGTCCCTTCTAATAGATTTATCACTACAAATCATGCATTTTGGATCATTGCCACAGCCCGTTAAAATATGATCCTTTTCTCCACACTTTCTACACAGCTAAGACCTATGTCCTTCAAACTCCTACATTGTTGATCTTGGTGACCATATTCTTTATGGCCAGACCATATTTTCCCTTTGGATATTTCTCTGATATTTGGCTGCGGGAAGGCTTACTACTGCCATTTGTGTTGCCCGATAAGAAGTTCTCAGCGTTTTTATAGAGGCAATACCTTTTGTTTCTCCCATCAGCGATTCATTAGCCTGAAATGATTCGTCCCGTATAGTCAAGATGTAGTCCTGTTTGCGGTTGGTTCCCAATGCTTTTCAACTCTAGGAAAAAATCTCCCTTCGTAGTTTGGTGAATATGAATTACGTTTTCCTCCAGGTCTGTGAGTTCTGAGTCCACTTTGACTTTCCCTAGCAGTTCTGCATACGACACAGCTCCTTTTTTAAAATTTTTGACATTCTGGTTTATCTCCTACCGCTTCTTTCTTCAGTTTTCTTTTTGGTTCTAAGACTGGCTTGAAATTTGTCAGAGTATGCGCATTTATTGTAAAGTGTTTCGTTTTGCTCAACTGAAAAAAATCTAGGGCGGTGAATTTCTCTTCCTTTTAGCAGTGACTGCATTTAAAGTGTCCAAGGTTTCGGTTGTCCCTTTATCTTGGTTACTGGAACCAATCTTCACCAATCTTGGTTGGTCTCTCATCTCCTCGATCCTTCTTCAGCGCCACCTCGGATCTTCCCAATTTCTTCAAACTCTTCTTTAATCTCATTATAGGATAGTTAAACTATCCGAACCATCCTCTTTATTTCACTATTCACATTGTTCCTTTCCTTCACATATTCATACTCAGTTATGTTGCCTTCGTTTACCTCAATTAAACCAGAAAGTGAGCCTGCCTAAGATATGAGTGTTTCTGTAAGCGATTTCGTGAGCCTCTTACTTCTCTTGAATGAGTCCATCCTACTAGTTGGGGACCAATTCTCAAAACATGACCAAATTTGGTTGCTCCTTGATTAGCTGAACTCAACGTACTAAACGAACTTTTATACCTATTTTTGCTGCCAATATATTTTGGCAGCCAAGTTTTCCACTGCTAGAAAATTGAGTTCGTTAGATTTCGACGACTGGAAGCCCGTTAGCTGCTCGCTAAAGTCGCCGATACTGGTAGTTTATTTCCCACCTACTCGCCGGTAACCCAGTTATCATGAGATAATAAGAGACACTAGATACAATATATACAACTATGCTTAACCTGTTGCTTCATTGACCCTCCTAATACTGGTTTTTGTAAATGTTTTCTTCGTTTTATGTTGTGTTAGGCTGGTTGCGTTCCAAGTTGGCACTACAATATGATCACATTTTCATTATGCAAAGTAATGTGTATGTTTACCATTTTAAAGTGCTACCGCGTTTTTAAACACCCTTTAAACCACTTTACATAACTTTATACAATATTCACTGTGCCTACATGATTATGGACTTCTATATAGTATACATTTTTATTATATGCAGCACCTAAATACATTCACAATTTAAATTATTTTTCTCGTAAACGATAATTTGTAAAAGGATATTTTAGAAAAATACATAATGCAAAACCCCACTCTATTTAAGGTTCACACAAAATTGTCTTGACATTTTATTTTTTGTGAAATCAAAACCATTTAAATTTACTTACCCTAATTTAAATATCAGCATAGTCCTTTTTTTTATTTACATTCACAACATACAAAAGTCACCATTGACACCCACAAGAGAACAACCAACACCAAATCGAAAAAAAAAATAGCAAAAATTTCTAATCAACCCTAAAACACTAAACAAAAATATTTTTGTTTATACTCAATTAAAACGGTCACTCCACAAAACATAACCTCATGAAAATATATGACAACCAAAAATTTGATTGTCAAAGATCAATTCAAATACATAAATACAAACAATCCCAAAAAAAAACGAGTTCCACACAACATAATGCGTCTAGATTTTATAAAAACAATTTTCTTTTGATTTTCAATTTTTCCCAACTCATGTTATGGTACAATGAAAATAAAAGCTTATGTGTCACAAAGCATAATGTGAAAAAAAAACTTTTATTGCCAAAAACAATGTGAATGTTGTTGTTGTTTTTATTTACATGTGCAGGGGAGGTATCTTACACCAGAGTTTTGTATAGTTTTGGTTTTACTCGTATTTTTACTAAAGTTAAGATTGCCAGATAGTAGCAGATGTTCTGATATTAATATTCAAAATTGCTAATGTTGTCGTTTGGCGTACATAAATTCCCAAATTTCATAGGAAATATTTCATTTAAATTTAATGAACTTTGGTTTTAATGCTACAAACCCCTTAAGGTTAAATATTTTGATTTAAATAGAAACATGTTTGATAAAAAAAAATTATATTCATCAAGTGGTATTCGTTGCCATAATTTTTTCAATTCACTTCCAAATCATGTATTTTTCATTTTCCCATATTTGATTAAATTTTATAAAAACAAACCTATATGCTTATAAACAGGGTGATGCAAAAGAAATTGTAGTTGTTGATTGACACCATCTGACATATAGAGATTTCAACCAAACCATAAACATAGCTGCAGTTTACAATTAACGCGAACAATCGGCGAAATTAAAAAAAAATTAATGCTCGCATATGAGTCACCCTTTATACTGTACATATGTACATAATATTAGTTTTTAAAACTTTCAGAATATGGACATATAGATCCAAGTGCAGAAAATTTTATTTTTATTCATCAAAAATTTATTGGAAAAAACTGAGGCAGAAGAAAACTTTCTAAGAAATTAAACTTATGATTATGTATTGAGGATGGTGCACCAACGACTCAACATACATGAATTCGATTATATACAAAATCGTATCACCTTTCACATATTAAATTTAATTAAGGTTGAAACTTTTTATGCCTGCCCAAATTAATGTGAAATACATATCTTATATAAAAGATTTTCCATTAAGGTTACTCAAACATGAAATTGAAATAAAACAACAACTACAAGAATGTCAGTTTCAGTGATTTTTTTGTTTTGTTTTTCAAATGTTTTAGTTTCATAGCATGAGTTTTTTAGGCATATGATGTTCTATGATTCTCTCACAGAAATCGGACTGTAGTTTTATTTGATTTAATAGAACAGCGCCATGACATAATAAGTTCCAATTTAGTTTATGCTTAATCTGGCAGTCCTAGTTCTAGAGGTCTCGTTTTTAGCAGACGCATTACTAAATTGTTAGTAATAAGTTAGTAAATTGTTTTGTCTAAATTGGTGTGATTGGTGAATCACATTTTTGTGTATTTGCAGCTTTTCCTTTGACATGATTTTCCCACTTGCCTAGATATTTGGCTATATTTTCATGTGAAACTTGCTATGCTTTGATTTGCTCTTGAATACCAGACACTCAATATGTTCATTGCTCTTTGCACTTTGCTAGTTGCTCTTCTACATTGTTGCCAATTGCTAAGATTGCAGAGTCCTAAAAAAATGTTGCTATGTGAGTTTTAAATGTGTTTGGCAAATCCCTTGTGTATAGGATATACATAATTATGGTAATCCTGCTGATATTTTAGTCAATGAAGAGTATTCTTCTACATATTTTACCCAAAAATATAATTGAGATAAGCAAGATTTTAGAATCTATTAGAACTGATTTGGTAGATCTCGATGCAGTTTATATTCTATCATCTGAGCCATACGTTATCAAAGGCTTGCGCTATATCCCATAAGATACTTGAACATATTTTTTTAAGCTTTTCAACACATTTTCAATTAAGAATGTGGTTCTTTGGACCTGTTCTATAGTCGAATGTTTTTCTCTGAAACCGAATTGGTGGAAAAGAATAAGCTCCCTTGGACTTTGATTAATTTTAGTCCTTTGAACAGCAATTTATCGAATAATTTAGAAATAGTTGGAACTAAATGTTTGGGTTTCGAATCATTATAGTACTTCTGCTACTTTCCATTGAAGTGAAAAATAGGTAAATCTGACCGTTGCATCCATTAGTTGAAGAAGTTTTCTTAATCCTTTTTCGGGTAATGCTGTAACTATTTGTCCTTTAATTAGATCAAAGCTAGAATATTTTTTAAAACTTAAGTTATTGGTAATTTTAATTTTCAACTCTTGTAAAGGTACAAGTCTTATGCTTTGACTGTCGATATATTTTTTCATCTACATTTTGTTTTGAGTGAGGTCGGAATGTGGTTCCGTTTGCTGCTTCTATGCCAAGTTTCACCATAACATTTTGTTGTGGGTACTTGCGTTTTAGGTTTTTAGGATTTCCAGAAAGACTGCATACTTTTGACCAGTTAGACAAGCAAGGTAATTAGGAATAAATTCGTTCTCTTTGATTAAAAGTTCTAGTTATCACTTAACTAGTTAAGTATCGTTTAACTTTGTGGATAATACTTCTAAGCTCGATACGAGTCAGTTTTGCTAATAGAATTGTATGATTCAAGGTATCGAATGCTTTAGAAAATTCTATGATGAAAGTGGCTACCTTTAGATTATCATTTAAATGATGATGTAGCGGCATTAAAAATGAAAAAACGGCTTTCTTAGTAGTATAAACCCAAATTGCCTCCTATCTATAGAAAATGAATTTTATGCAAATAAAAATTACCCTGAAGACTGCCTCAGACATGCACAAATTAAAGAAGAATGCCAAAATATGAACAATACTTAAAATCACTTTCTTCATCAATAAATTTGAAATGCCATCAATACCAGACGAGCTACTAGGCTTAATATATATATATATATATATATATATATATATATATATATATATATATATATATATATATATATATATATATATATATATATATATATATACATTTTTATAAAATGGCAGCACTTGTAATTCACCATTTTGTTATACGTTCCATATAATATGGTATGATGGCATCACAAACAAATCTCGATTCGTACTTAGTCACAAATCTCGAATTACAACGAGATTAGTTAATCTCGAAAAAATCACTAAATACATATCATTTGCCATATGAAGAATAAAACATATTTACTTAGACGTCTCCTATGAACGAGACCTCTAGAACTAGGACAGTTAGAATAATATGAACTAATTCGAGACTAACCAGTGGGTTATATCCCACAAAAAGAGAACAACATATATTAAAAAGATAAATTACTAAATGAATTGTAATTCAGATGTAATAAAAAAAAATATTTACTCCGAAGTGGTAGTATGCAGATGTTAGAATCTTTCAGTTTGCCTGATTCCAATTATATGAAACCACAGCACGCAGTTATAAACGAAAACATTATGAAAAACTTCCCAAGCAGTAATATCGTAGAAAATTTAACGTTGAAAACGATGAAAACTCCAAAATTCAATGTTTCTTGAAAATGTATCGCATTTTCTTGATTAAGTCTAATTTAGGTCCTGTTTTATACATAGTAATGAGCTTTGTCGTTTACATTCCTACTTCAAAATAGTTTAAAAAATAAATCATTAAACTCGAAATTCTATTTGACCTTCAGGCCTTAGTTGTTATGTTAGCCAAATTTTGTTTACTGGTCATATAAACTGATGGATAAGGTAATTCGATATTAAGCCGCAATCTATCGTTTTATACTAATACTGTGGTCGACAAAAAAAAATAAAAAGATATAAAATTTTAATTGCATCTTGCACCGATGACCAAATTGTTCGTAGTCGGAAGATTTTGTTATTGATTAAACAGATATTGCATGAGAGTTTACTTACTCACTATAGTTAGTTAGTTTAACGGAATTTTTACTCTAGAAATACCCTCAAAGTAATAACTGGTTAGTTAGAGCGTCTTAAAAGTCAAAAGCACGAAAAAATCAGATACTCAGAGATCGTTTAAAGACTAACACGTCGGCGCAAGATTATCCAATTTTAAAGCCAGTGCCTAAATTTATTAAAAAAAATAGTTACCTTTAATGTCTTTGCCTACTACGAGATAATGCAAAAGATCTCACACTAATTCAGATTCAAATATTATTTACGGTTAAAGACTAAATTTATGTTCAGATTCAAATGTTGAAAATTGCCAATTAATTTAATTTTTTAAAAATATTTTACATCTAAATGTAATTTTTATTGCGTATTTTTTTGGTATATTTTATGTTGCGGTTATTGAATCGTTTGCACCACTTGCTGCTTTGCCATCAGCAAAACCTGCAAATGAAAATCTATAGTTCAAAATCGACTAAATCTTCAAGATCTTCTGCAACTTTGTCATCAACATGTTGCAATTATTGACGAACTTTCATCGTCGTGCTTGGTTTCTGGTGATTTTTCATATGCTGCATGTGCATCATATGCTTCTTCAAATAATATGTGATGCTCTCCGATTGAGTCTTTGAAACCAATTAGTGTTAGTGAAGGTTGAAGTTCTGGAAAGTCGAGTTTAAAATTTCCTGAAATTAAACTGGATATTTCTAAATAAAACTGTTGTGCCTAAACAATCGTCTAGAAATTCACAAAAAAGTCAGGCTGTGCCGATTTGTGGTACATATAAAATACCTTTTAATAGTGAATATTTATGGTTTTAAAATCGTCAAATATCCTCAAATATTACGCCTAGGCGTTTAAAACGAAGTGCGCCCACTGGGCGTTCTATTCGCTCATTACGCCTAGGCGCTTTTTACGGGGGAAGACAGTAGTCATCATAATATTTTATATAAGATATCGATATCTTAATTTTTCGGTTCGTTTCTCGGCTACATATTTTGAATTTTTTTGCCAAAGTCGTGTTTTCCTTTATCTACTTGAATAATTTTACAATGTTGCATCTCATGTTTTTTGCACATGTCGATTTTGGTGAATGTAAACCGCACATAAAACAAAAAGTTTATCACATAAATATTCAAAATAGGAACGATTACTAAACAAGTTAATTTAACTTGTACACCTAGTACTTTGTACTGGAACACTTAGATCAAGCAGTGAATTGGTTAATGAATTCTTCGTAAAAGTAACAATTCAACTCAATAACAGCACTGATAAATTCGGATGCACTGCCCAAGTAGAGGAATTAGTTATGAAGTTATAAAATTGAGTTCTCTCCTTATATTGAGCCCATTACTTCTTTTTTCCCGCCTGTTCATGACTGTAAAATTTAATTTTTCATATCTGGTTTGAAAAACACTGATGCAAGTGGAAGATATTTTCAATCTTAGAATGTTCCCAAACGAGATGAAAAGAGCTGTAATTTTATCTCTATTTAAGTCGGATCACCGACTTAAATGTTTAATTTTTGACCAATTTCCTTGTTATCTGTTTTCTGTAAAATTTTCTAACCCAATCAAAATTTCTGAGCAACTGCAAATTCGGGTTTAGACCTAATTAAGGTACTGAAGACGCGTTTTTGTGTTACTTTAAGGATTCTTTTATTTATTGATCTGACTAAAGCTTTCGTTACGTTTAATGACGAATTGGACTATAGTCAAGCTTTTTTAGGGTTAAGTGGAGTTCGAAACCTTAACATGAATTAATTTTAGTTTAAAAATACATAATACTTATCATGTACAGAACATGATCTCGAGACCACACTTTCAATTTATTTATCGAGTGTCAAACTGTATTCCGTAATACTTATATTTTTATAACTTATACTTAAAGTTGTTTACAATATAGAGGGCTATAAAAGGATCAGCTCGATTGAAATATATAAACTTCGTCTTAATAACCATAACCAGTGCGTTGTGAGTTTCACTAGAAAATAATACTGCCGAAGATTCTTTATCTTCAAAGCTCCGAAGCTCTATAATAACTTTCAATCTGATATAAACCAAGTTAATCGAATTTAGAATTTCTGAGAAATTTAAAGAAAATCCTGTTTTCTTTTGACAAGCACTTCCAAATTGAGTATTTCTTGTAATATTTGTTTGTTTTGATTGAGTTATAACAAATTTTGTTTTAATTAATTTTTTGTTCTTTTTAATTTTTTTTTTAATTTAAATATTTTTGTGTTCAATGGTCGAAAAACGTCACGTAAATTTTGTTTGACCGATTTACCTAACACAAAATCTATGTTTAAAGTCATTATTACATGTCTATGAACTCGAACCATTGAAATGTATATATATATATATACTTTGTGGAGCTTTGGAAAATGATTCCCGTTTATGATAAACTCTATTTTCATTTCCAAGTTTTTCTTTTTAATTTTTTCAGACGGGTATTATAAATCTATACTTTGTTATAACATTACCAATTCTAAAAATTATATTTACCTTTGAAAGCTGAAAATCAATTATCATTCAATTATGTTGTAATCGGATTTCCATTTATAAGAATCAAAATATTCGATTCGATGAAATAATGATTTTCGCAAATAAATCAATTTTCATAATTATTTCACTATACAAATTGAAAAAAAAAATTGTTTTCAATTCACAGAACTGACAACAATTCACTATAGTACAATTAAATCAACAGAATTGTATTGCGAGAATTGGAAAATTTTTAATTGGAAGCTTTCTAAATGGATTTTTGGCTTTATGTGCTTAAATATACGTAAAAACGTTACTTAGAAAAAAAAATTTACCGGCAACTCGTTCATGTTGTCACTTCACTAGTATATGATAACTTCTTGTTTATTCTCAAGTGGCTTCACTGTTTAGTTAATTAACTTTTGAACTAAAGCTGATTAGAAACTATCCTTTACTATAAACTATCAAAGGTCAAATTTTCTGCAAATAATTAAACGGTGGTCTTCTAAAACAAACCTTGTAGCAATTCCAACGCATTGCTACAAGGTTTGTTTTAGAAGACCACCGTTGTGACGGTAGCTTTCGTATTAAGAATAACAACATCTCCGGTAAATTTACGAAAAATAACGGCAAATAATTCAATTAAAAGTTAATCTAAATTTTAGTATCCATTTAAAAATATGAAAATCAAATAGAAAAAGATATAACAATGCCACTAAAAGTTATTATCTCAAGAGAGTCATAAAGCTCAAAAGCACAATACGACTAGAAAACGTTTTTCCAAACCAACAAAACACATAAAAACCAAAACTGCAACTAAAGCAAATACTAAACATTTATATACATACAGAGTGATACTCATCCACATAAAAAAGCTTAGTTACAATAATAACAACAACGAAAGGGTTTTTTTGTTTGTTCTTATATGAAGTAAATTAATTTTTATGCCATAAAAAAAAAAAAAAAAACCGAAAGCTTTTCCACCAACTATTAAAATGGATTTCCATTTTGATTATTGTTTTAATTTTTAATGCGGTTTGTATTGCACCACATAAAGTTGGAGTGTGAAATTGTAGAATAAAATGAACAGGTAGCATGATTATCGATCGACATTACAATTCATATATGTCTCAATTATAATATTAACAAAAAAAACTCGTTATGTGACAGTTTTAATAGTTTGTACAGCTTGCCAATGAATATGAAAAAAATTTACATTCAATTAAAATTATATGTAGCCAAAATTATATAATTAATATTAGATTTAATAATAGATAGTTATATTATCGAATTTTCCACAACAAATACCGAAAATTTATTATGGGTGAGAAATCATATTCTGCTTAGGGTACAGATATTTGGCAATGAAAAATTTGGCAAAGATTCGTAAATATTATGTATATTTCCCGAATGTGTCTGCATTACCGTACATAATAATTTACAGGGTCAAATATTATACTTTAAAAAGAAACTACACACAAATCTACTGCATTATTTACCGATGTTACGAAGTAGCTTTTTTTGCACCAACTATTGTTCACCAATGACGTTTTAAAAGTCATTTAAATGTTTTGTGTTTAAGTATTGTTAGTAAGATAGTTACTTAGTTCGGCATTACTTCACATTTGCCACTTTAACTTTTAAGCACTTAATCACTCGTTCTCTTGTTAAATTAAAAGCGTTGCTGAGATAGTTCCAAAGCCTTTGATTTTTTTTTTGGTTCACTACTGTACACTGTAAAAAATATTTCACTGGGAAAATGTTTAGAGATGCCGTCATGCTAATTTATGTTTTTCGTATATTTTTGACTTTGGCCTAGCTTAAACTCCTTTACTGGGAAACTATGAGAGGTAGGAAATTAGTCTGTGTAGAAATGAAAAGCTAACGAATTCAGGCAATTCTTTGTGTATTTTCTCAGTAAATCACTGAACAATATTATGCTAAACTCAGAACCAAACCTAGGAATAAATGGTTACATTACCGTCAAAACAGTAATCTAATCGTCAGCCAAATTTAAATCTACAACTTTTTTTTTTTAACTTTAAATTTAAAAATTTAAATCACTAAAGTTAAAAAAAATTATAAAAAAGGCAGAAAAAAATGTAAAAGACATTTGTGGTACTAGAATCTAGTTGGTTATTGACCTTTTATGATCATCAAACATTGAGTTGCAATTTTCTTTCAGAAATCAATAAATGCTGAAATCGCTGTGGTAGGTGATTTCAGTGTCTACAATGACAAGTTTATACCAGCCGGTGAGGCGGCTGAAATAATTGCAGCCTTAAACTAACAATAACATAGCACGTACTTCAACCTACGAGTTGTCTATATCAGGTAAACGGTATACAGGTTGTCTGTACCGGATTTGTTTTAAATATCGCATGCGGATAAATACGATATCTCCGTAAGTTCCCATTCTTTAAGAAATTCTGACATCGGCTTTTTATAGCAGAATTTCCAACGTCGTGTTCTTTCAAGAGTTAAAATGGCACTCTTGTTTTGCTTAGGGTAAAACTGATAAAGTAGCTATTCTGGTGTTGGCTGTCATTACCACAGGAATGAAAAAGTTCATTCTCTCCAGTCTCTCTAAGCTAAAATCAGCAATTCTTGGCATAATCACGACTGCAGAACAGCAACGGCCAATACAATCTCACCGCATAATTTAAGGCGGCTAAATAAAGTCGAGGAAAACTTCTTGGATTATAGGAAATCATTTATACCACCTCTGAAACATGGAGACAATATTTTTTCTACTGCCTAATAAAAAGCTAATCTTCCTCAACCGAAAATTTGCTGCAAACTTTAATTTAACTGATTCTAACTTAACATCTCCGCTCACTTCTCTAGCCAGCTAGTTGATGCGCTGCATTAGATTCATGCCTAGAAAAGTGGCTAAAGTCCTTAAAAACATTAACACAAACAAGCAAACTGGCTCAGAGGTTCTCCGAATTGTTCTCAAACATTGTTGTAAATCATGTCTTCTGGCATTTCCCCCTTTATTTTTCATTATTGGTATAATACATAAAAAGTAAAGATTATGGACGACTAATTTTGAACTTCCCAATTCAAACATTCATTCTTTCATTGTAGCCGTCGTACTCTATTTCGGTTTTTCAACTTACCATACGAATCTCAAAATTTAGAGAACCCCAAAGCTGGATGCCCTAAGTCCTTGTTTTAAAACTTGTAGGTATAATAGTAATTTATGATGGATTGGCAGCTCTGAATATCTTTCAATAAGCCAATACATTTGTCTATATTTGATGTTGAGTTCATCTTTTTCTTTTTGATATGCTCTTTCCCTTTTATTTAGCATCAAGAGTCTTCTTTGTTTATTTAGCTTACTGCGCCATTTTTAGTCCGGTATCTTCAAGGTTTGTAGTTTTCTGGTTGGCTCTTATATATTTGCTCCGGTTTCTAGAATTGCAGAGTCATTTGGGAAAGTAGATATTATTATCTCGCTTGTGTATAGCAAATCACTTGACAAAATAAATATCTTACTTAGTTCCAGGAAACTATTTTGAGGAGTACCCTACCCTTCTGATATTTGTTTTTCATATTTAACGCAAAACTATCGGATAGCAATATTATCGGTGCAATTCCAACATATCTGGAACATATTTTCTTATTTTCGAGCACATCTTTTATACTGTTCGTGATCCTGTGAGCTGGTTCAATAGTAGAATGGTTTTCTAGATAACTTTGGGAGTATTAAAAATAGGGAAATGGAACTATATAATTTTTAATTATTTGGAGGCTTATTTGGTTTCAGTAAGGTGCACGTTTCAGGTAAGAAAAAGTCTCCTCCAGGTAAGATGCAAAAAGTTCCATTTTCTATTTAGTACTTGTTACTCAATTTCCTCTATCATTTTTCCATAATCGATGAGATCTGAAGTTTTGTTTGTGTTGCTAGGCAAAAATTTTGGTTTATTGTCTGACAGGAACTCGCATTTATGCTATCGGCCTGCTGCAAATAGTTCTCTTCCCTTCGATGTTGTTAATCTTGACCCACAGAAAGTAATTTTTGTATTAAAATAACCTCCAATGCTAAAATTAAACCCTTGATGCTTAAAACACTTATTATAATTCTCTTTTTTTAGATTATAACTTGGAGACAATAAGTTGAAGAGAATTTGATTACTTCCATATTGTTTAATTGAATATTGATAGTTGCAATGCTTCTTCTTCAATTTTTACTTCTTCATGATGCTTAACATTTCCTTTCAGAAATATGGTTGAAGTCTTTGTTATAAGACATAAGTCAATTTTTTCAGTATATAAAAGATTTCTAGCTCTAGAATTTATATTGGATTACTTCATTTGCATTCCAAAATACGATTCTAAATGTTAAATTTCTTATAAGCCTTTGTATAAAATGGCTTTTCATCCACTAATTTTCGACATTTGCAATTTTTTTTAGTATTTTGATGATACTCGTATATAGCTGATTTTCCGCTCATTGTCAAAATTATAAAGATTTTACTTCCTCGAACATTTTTTTAAACATTAAGAATTTTTGAACCGAACGGGTAAAAACTGTTAGTTTCTAAAAAACATTAACTTTGAAAAGACCTTGAAAATATTCTACAAATAAAATAAAATAATAAACCTTCAAATTAAACCCCCCTTTTTGGGTGCTTATTGAGCTTATTAAAAAATGTAGACACGGCATAGAATAAACAAACTATTGTTAAACCGTAAACACAGACACACAGAAAAATATAAACCTTGTTATCTAATTCAATTATTTATTACCGGGTAACATTAATTTCGTGATTAGAATGAGGAAAGAGAACAAAAACGCGAAAATACCGTTACTTGGCGATACCAAACAAGTTTTAGCTAAATCAATTTAGAACCAAGTTTAAATCGTTGAAATAAATTTATGAACATGAAATCAATTAAATCATAAAATGATAAACATGTATAATACGCATAAATATTGACATAATCCAAAAAGCTCGTTATGACCTATGCAACAAAGTATATTCGCTTATTTCATTAAAATGAAATCATGAAACGATATTTTGATTGCTTTTAGTTTGTTTTCATGTTGTTATAACCACAAAGTATTCAGAGCTTTTATAGAAAACTTTTTAATTAATAAAATTTGTATAAAAATACAAATAAGCATAACAAATTAGATACACACGATAGAGTTTATGATAAGTGTAGCTTTATGTATAGTATATAAATATAAAATCCTCGTTTTGCGTTGCATACATATTAAAACATGTATATTATTTGGTTAAATGTTTTCAGACGGTGAAATAACTAAATCGTTAGTCAATAATACCCTATATATACAGCTTTTGACAACTATCATACTATTGTGAGAAAATTGAAAAAGTTTTTTTGAAATTGACAATTTTTTTCCTATTTTTAAAATTTTAATATTAAATAAACAGCCAAGACCAAACCTTACATAAACACCGTATATATAGAAAAATATAAATCCAATATAATCCAATTTTCTACTCGTGCAGCTTTTTACTAATAAATTTTTCAGATAACATGAAAAAATGTTAAGAAAATTATCTTATTGAAATTTCGTTTTTTTTAACAACTTTAACGTAAAAAAGTCTTTTGAAAATCTTTAAAACTTTGACATAAATAAATGTAATCTTATGATTTGATTTAATTCAAAAGTTCTAACTTTATGTAAAAAAATAAAAGTTCTTCGAGAAAGCTCATTTTGTTTATTATTTTTTCGAGAGTTTGGATGATTTGGTGAGTTTGGACCAATTAAATAGGATTATCAAACGTGTCTACGATACTGGTGGAATATCAGTAAATTCAATCGAATTGTTACTCGTTTTATATTGTTCGTACAGTGCTTACATTATTGTCGGTCTCTCAAAGTTTTTTTGTTTCAACATTAGGCTCCACTACAAATCAATTTGTATCAGTATACGATTTAAGTGAAATAAAAATATAAATTCGCTTGAAGTGCAAAAGCAAAAAATAGTTTACAGTAATCAATCAGTACTGCAAAAATAGTGCCATAATTTACTACAACAGTATCATAATTTACTGCATAATTACCATAATTTACTTGAAAATATAAGTCAAGAATATTTGTGCAGTACTTTTAATACATCTACATATAAATTACATAATGATTTTTTTCGCACACTGAAGTATTTTACTATAAAAATATAGAATTTCACATCAGGCTGTATTGGCCATTTGAGTTAAAATTCAGTAAAGCAGTACTGCAGGTAAATTCTTTATAACGGATAAATTTTAATCTAAATCTCAAAAGTTCTATTAAAAGCTTTTAACCAAATAGGCAAAATGAATAATAAAGTATAATTTTGTAAAATTGTATCTCAGTACAGTAGTTTATTTTTTTTACTTCCCTATAAGGTAGAAACAAAACATGAGCGTCAATGAATAAAAACAAATTTCGTCAGCGATATTGCTATAAACATAACAAACAAAAGTGTCAGCGTATCGCGATATAAAAATAACAATAAAAAATTTAAAACCTGGCTACTTAATATCCAATTTATTATAAAAACCAACTTAAAAAAAAGAAAAATGGCAACGTTGTTTCGTCGTCAATAAAAATAAAAAATAAGTATTAATGAATTAATAGTCTTAGCAATCAATGATTTAAAATTTATTAACTTTTGTTTATTGATACTAATTTTAGATTTTTTGTTTAATCCTTGTCTTTTAAATAGTGCGTTTCTAGTTAAATTAGTTTCGTCAATCAATTTACATATAAGAAAGATGATATTCACGCATTGATCCTAACAACTATCACATAATGTTGCCACCTTTACAAAAAAATTTTGAATTCATTATTTTTTAGAAAAAAGACTGTTTGGTTTCACTACAAAATCATTGACCGAAAAAGTTCTAATGTCGTTATTATCAGGGTTGGGCGTTTTACATGTAAAAAACGTTTTCTCCATTTTACATGTAAATAACGTAAATTACACAAAAAATGTGTATATTACAAAAATATGTAAATTATATTTAAAAAACGAGAATCCGTCCAGAAATAATTTAAAATATTGAATAAATGATACAAACATTTGTTTATAAGAATAACTTGCATTAGAAAATCCAATTAAACATTTTATTTAAATCATAATTATTTTCAACTCTTAGTTATCTACATTGAGACTATAAAAATCACCTATCCTTCTACAATGCCATCTGTTTACGTCTTAAACTAGTTCTTATATTCGACAAAATAAACAACTAGTGACATAGTGCCATCTAGCTACATTTGAATAAACTAAAATAAAATATTTTTAAGAGTGCATATTTCTTTCGATATGTAGCGGAAAACTAATTGCAATTTGACGTTTAATCATAAATAAAATAATTCTCTGCAGTGAAATGAATGAAGTGAATCTATACTCGTTTGACTGGCTTTTAAATTTAAATCTTTATTAATTTTAAACAGGACAAAATCAACCAAATTATCACTACCCGTCTCACCCTCATCAAATAAATGTATGCCTGAAATTACTAGCCCTATTCTATCCATTCGATAAAATGCCTATGCATTATGCCTTTAATGTCCAGTGTAGTAAAGAGGTAGCGAATATGATTATCGAATTTAAGCGTGGAACTGTAGTGAATTTTATTAATTCAATTTAATTTTTCTTACTCTAATTACAATTAATAATTTTTCATAACCTAAGTTTGCAGCAATACCATTATACTAACCTTACCATAGAATTAATACTAGATAAATTGATTAATACATTAATAATTAAATTTGGGAAAAACATTCTTTTTGAAACCCAGCATGTGATATTTGTATCATACGTACAAATATCACAATAAATAAACACAAATACACTACACTGTAGTATATATTCAATTTTTCTTTAATTAAGAGATTTGGTAACAGATGGCGATAATTGTAATGAAAAAGTTTATTTATATTTTACAGTATGTATAAAATAATCGTTTACATTTTACATACATTTTACATGTAAAAAACCCAGTAAATTACATTGTGTAATTTACACGCCCAACTGTGGTTATTATCACTTTAATTTAATAATAACTTAATTCATTATCTACATTCTTTATTGACATTACTTACGTTTTTTAAAGGATCAATGTGGGTAGATTCTCGTACGTATCGCAAGTTACCAAATTACGACTGTTAAATATGGCGAACTTGCAATTCAATTTTTAATTTTCTAGACATGGCATTCTCGATACATCTAGCAAATCCGCACACTACTGTTTTGTGTAGTGGTTGTCCAATATTTAAATAAATATATACATACATAAAAAAAATGGATTTAGTCGAAAAATAATTCGATGAAATTTTTTTTGTAATTTATTTTTCAATAATTGTGCATTAAAGATGTCATCCTCACATTAGCAAGGTCGAAATGTCACTCTAAATGTTTTTCCATTCATTTTGTCTATATATTTTTACTTGAGGTTATTATTTTACTTATGGTTCGACATACGTCTATATCGTTAATCAGTCGGATTTCTTTTGATTGTGATTTAAGCATTGCGTTTAACAAATGTTTAATCAGACCACAGTCTGTGGTAGGAACATCACTAAGCATATGCAATAACGGCATTCCATCAAAAATAATTGTATCGATTGAAGATGGATGTTAACTAAGTATGTGTAAAGTTACTTTTCCTTCGATATGTCTTAAAAGTTTTGATTTTTGCGTGTTTTTAGGACAATCGGAAAGACGATGACATAACTATAATGGTATGAGTGTTAAAGGATAAATTAATAAGGATTATCTATTTTAATTTATTTTTCAATGAGAATGCGCACGATCCTTGCAAATAAATTACGTTCCAGTTTTACACTTCGTTATTTATCACTATTACCAGTCTCTCTCTTCAGTGATATAGCCTCTTTTGAAAAATTTGAATGGTTAGTCTTTTCACGTTAATCTTCTTGATTGCTTTTATAGCTTAATTTTAGTAAACTTGTAATTTTCGTGCTACCTGCAGATCCCCATTTTTGAATTAAATAACAAATATGCGAATGGATAAATCAGAAGTAGCAGTTAACTGCAGCTTGGAAGTTGGCTTCCACTTGCAGTTTTAAACTTTCTATAGCATAATATACAATTGCCGCATTATCCGCAAAAACCTGGATAGTTTACCAGATAGATTTACTATATAAATGTTTTTAATACTGATATTGCATTTCCTTTTCTTTACGTTCTTGTCATATTTTGAATAAGCTTTTAAGTTTTTAAGCTTTTTTATGAACACTTTATAAATAAATAAAATAAAATATAATAAATAGTAATCATCCTAAAATAGACTCTTGTGGAAATCCATCCTTGAACCGTATGTAGCCAACTTTCTGATAACATATTAAACTACAGTGAATATAGTATGTTTAACCTGTGGTTTAACGTATTGTAATTTTCACTTGCAAATAGTAACACATACCCTTTCGTTGCATATAAATTTATAATTATGTGTGACATAAGATTGGAAATTTTGAACTAGAAATGTACTTTTTTATGTCATCTACATACAATAAAAACATCGATTTAAGCAATAGTAGGAACTAAGTTCGTCGGGACCTGGTTACAGTTATGCTTTTAATTGCTTTATTTGGAAAACTTATTTCTTTATTTTGAGAAATGTAATTAAAAATTACGTCTGTATTAAGAATAATTATAAAATAAATTCCCGATTTCATGATTACTTGCAAATGGGTGTTCAGCAGATATAAAAGCCCCATTTAAAGCTAGAAAGTTGGATATAAAAAGGTTGAAACCATTTTGACTAAATCACGAGCACAAACTTATTCTAAGGATACTAAATTTAAAGTTCACGTTTTATACCAAATTTAAAAACGTTGATGTAGTAACTGAACTTTGCCGAAAATAAAAATCGTAGTTTTTTTAAGTATTAGAACTTCAGAGATTTAAGAACAATAAAATCAGTGCTGAAAAAACCAAGAAACTTATAACTTTTAACATAGTCACAACCATTTACCCTTTTTTAAAAGGAGAGTTGATTACCGAGAATTGTTATACCAAATTATTTCACCTGCCGAACAAAGTTTAAAAAAAATGTTTTCTCCGTCAATTCTCTTTCCTGTTTCATAAGTTGAGGAAAAGAAATGTTATTTGAACGACAAGGTTATTGCTCAAACGATAATGATTACTCAAAAGGATCGCAACTTTATATTCATAAAAGATCCTAAATTGACAAAACGCCAGACTTGGTGTATCATTCTAAAAAACTGAACATATTTTGAGAAAATAATATTATCAGTTTGGCAACACTATTTTTGCCTGGTCAAGGCCAAATATATAAAACATGTAACCTAAGTAACTAAATCAATTATCAAAATCTGTTACAAAACTTGTTTTTTACAATTAAAAGGAAAATTTTAAAATTGTGACCAAAAAATATCCTATACAATATAATTTAAAAACAAAACAATTTATTTTATTTTCGCTAAGGTGTCTACTTCTTGAGATATTCTTGGTGCAATATTTTAAATTAATATATTCGGTTTATCAACTTGCAATGCAGTTATTTCACTGCATATATATATATATATATATATATATATATATATATATATATATATATATATATATATATATATATATATATATATATATATATATATATATATATATATATATACATATATATATATATATATATATATATATATATATATATATATACATATATATATATATATATATATATATATATATATATATATATATATATATATATATATATATATATATATATATATATATTATAAACAAAACCTTCAACATGAAAACAAAAAGTTATAGTGCAAGTTTATTATTAAAGTTTCTAATATTGATTTTAAATAACGTGCTTATATATTAATTGTCGCTTACGCTTTTACTGGAAAGCTAAGCGCATAAAAAATTTAATACAAAATTAAACTATTTTTTATTTTAATTATAAAAAGTATGAACACAAATGCCAAACGTCGAATAATAATAAAATCAATACTATAATTGAGCTTTTTGTTATGTTTTTTGTTTCGAAAACATAAAGCAATTCCGTTGATTATAAATTGTTTGTAACGAGAATATATATATATATATATATATATATATATATATATATATATATATATATATATATATATATATATATATAAATTAAAATAAAAATTAATATTCATGTCAGAAATGCAAAGTTACAAAACGAACTTAATAAATTGGTTAGTTTTATAGAAAAAGCGTTTCTGGAACTTGTTTTTTTCGCAGTACACAGCCGTTATAAAGTTTTATGTAAATAACGAAACGAAATGAGGCGTTAAGAAAAGCATATTTAATCATGCGGTGTATATGGTAATTTTATAAATACGGAAAATAAAATATGTGGTTATAGTTACCATGTGCCGCATCTGTTTCGTTCGTGCTCATAAAACGATAATTAGCATTTTAACATGCGATTAAAACAAAAATTATTGTAAGGCTCAAACATAATAAATTTAAAATAACCGCGAAAACACTGTAAACATAATTTTAAATTATGTATATATATATATATATATATATATATATATATATATATATATATATATATATATATATATATATATATATATATATATATATATATATGAGTATTATACTTGTACTGTGGTTTATCAAACGCTGTCGAAAAATCAATTGACACGAAATAGGTATATCTGACAGTTAAAAGCAGAGCTATGGAGTTTAATAAAAATTAATCGACTCCGGCTTCTGCTCTTAAAGGTTAGATAATAGATATAAGCTTCGAGCTTGGCTCCAGAACCGGTCCAACGTCAAATCTTACTCTAACTCAATAAATAACTCTAATTCAATTAAAATAAAATAAAACTACTTAGTTCCATAATTTTAATAAGCAAATATTTTCTAATTAAATCATTTCTGAATTCCTTGAAACTGCTACCTTGCTTTTCATTTCTTTTAAAGTCTAAATAATTCAATGTATGAATTCATGAATTCAATTCATATAATTCCCCACGCTTTTCTTATATCAAAGTTAATATGTTGTCCATCACTCTATTCTCAGCTTTTAATATTTAAAATTTAACTTTTACTTTTTAGTTCACGTTGCTACAAAAGCGTCTTTTTTAGTTTTTTTAGACTATAATTTTTTTTTTTTTTTTTTTTTTTATTTTTGCCAATCTTCTTTTTCTGTGTGGTGTATTTTCATTTTTCATTGTTATTCTCACGAGTAAAAGATCAAAAGTTTCATTCCAGTGAACCGCCGCAAGTACTTATAAGTACCAAGCAGTGTGTGTCTTTGCTAAATTTTAGCTACTCGTAAATTATTTAGACGTCCAGAAGTGGGTGAAAAATAATTCGAAAGGAAGATTTACTAACCACTCCACATTAGACAAAATTAGCGTAATTTAAATGTGTCAAAAAATTATAATAAAACATAGTAGTAGGACAAAAAATACAGAGTCGTCGCATTTTTATGTTTTATTATAAAAACTCCTAGTAGGTACTAAAAAACATACATCTCTGTTTTATTTAATCGAAAAATACAAAAGTCAAAATGAACTTTTTTTATAATTATTGTTTTTCTGTTATATTTAATACTTACTTAAAATTATACAGGATTGAATTAAAATTTATTGAGTAAAAGGTAATTACTAAAATTGGAAGAGAAAATCCCAAAACATTTATCATATTTTCACAATAAAGAATGAAACGGATTTCGTTTTAGTAATTTAGACTTTGACTCAAATTTTTTTAATACATTGTACTTCACTTTTTTCGATAAAACTTGAAAATAAATCTTATTAAATCTGAAAGTGGTATTTGAATATTTTTTGTATATCAAATCGCAATAATTTTTATGTAAAATCAGAAGGTTTCATTTTTGACGTAATTGCAATACGCAATTTTTGTTTTTTGTTTTACTATTGAATTTTAGACATCACTCGATCCATATATTTTAATGATCGAAGAAATTTACATATAGGAACAACACGGAGAAAAAAATATAGAACACATTCCCATAAAATATAGGAGCCCAGGAGATTGTGGCCTGTAATCAGAAAGATTACTATAAAATATCATAAAAATTCAATATGGCGGATAGTAAAATTATTAGGAAATAAAATGATGTAAATAGAACTGGTTATCATACAAATAGTTAAACATTAAATTTCATATAGTAATTATTCTCATAAATATTGTAATTGATTCAATAAAGTATAGTAATCAGCATAAGTTTTAATAAAAAGTGTCATATTAAATATAGCACTAATTTCCATAATTATCGCACCTCTGACAATGTTATATAGCCTCTGCATGTTTTAGTATAGTATTGTTTCCTATTTTTTTAGTGAATTTTCTATTTCAAATAGTAGATGCTCCTACAAGCCGAAGTAATTCTTCCCATTAAAAATCAAATTTTGAGTTATTTGTTTATATGTAAATACATATAAATATATATTTAATTTAAAATAAAAAAAATTAATTTTTACAATCATTCTTCATAAAATCTAAATTGATAACAATTTTTAAAATAAAGTATTAAAACTATCTTATGGCAATATTTAATATTTTATAGCAAATCACTCTATTATAGTACCTAAATTCCGCATTATATTGTTTTATGTTTTAAAAAATCAATATACATATTTTGATAAATATTATAGTTCTAGTATTTAGAGTATTGATACTAGTATTTTCATTTATTCCATTTTTATGTTTCTGGAAGAAATTCTGTTTCAAGATGGAACATCGTAATATGGCTGTCCTCAATGTGATTCCGACTTTAAACTGTAACAAACGAAAAAAATTTTAATTAAAATTTGGGTTTGTGTTAAATTAAAATTTCTGTACTTAACTAATGGGGTTGCATACTTTTCAGTTTTTTAATATGCATTTCAATTCTGAAGCAAATAACGAATCTAGAAAATATTGTACGAATTAAATTAATGTACTAAAACAATTTATGAAAATCAATACTACTTACTTTTACGTGGAATAAATACGGTCTGTAATTTCATCCTTCACTCTTTAAATATCAGTTTTTGTTGGTTCTTCGAATCCAGTATTGCTAAAAAAATTTTTGAACTTTATCACAGGTAGAGATACCAAATATGTTGATGAACCTTACTTACCAATAAAAAGAGAAGCCAAATCGTCAAAATTGCAAGACTTGTAACAAGAACCCAATAAATGTACTATCCATTTTACATTATTTTCAACAAAAAAATGTATTAAAAAGTTATAAGAAAAATGGTTTCTTCTAGACATTTTATCGTACACTTTTGCGAGTATTGTTACTATTTATGTATTCGATAATTTTTTTTACTATTTCACTTTCATAATTAAACTATTAACTATTAAAATTAAACTATTAACTAAAATGTACACTCAAAATGATTTCCAATTTATTTGGAAACGTACATAAAATAAACTATTCACTGTATGATATACTTAATAACTGAAGAGAACTCATGGAACATATGTTAGACGAGCAAAAAAAACTGAATATGACATAAAAAAGGAAATATTCCTATTTGTCTAAGGAAACATTCCAATATTTTATATCAACTTGTTTATAATATAGTAATGCTTCCTATATAGCATGTAATACTATGTAAATTGCTAAGGTTACCGTACAAATTGTAACTTTTAAAGATTTTTATAGCACACTATGCTATAATTCATTTACTATACATATATAGTAAAAAAATCAGTAATTTTTTTTCTCCGTGAAGTCAAGCTAATAAAAGCGTATTAAATATAGAAACTATAAAAAAAGCTCTTTGTTCATGATCGACAAACCATACGTCAACTATCTTTTTTTACATCCGTAGAGAATTATTTAAAAAATTAACTCCATATCATTTTAATTTAAAAATATTAATATAATTACTATTACTAAATATAATTAATTGGCATTTACTTATGATATATTAAAAGATTTTGTCTTAATATTAAAATAAAAATGATAGAGGTTTATGAATGTCTTTCATTCCGAAAATGAGAATCAAAAAAACCACATTTTACATGTGTTCTTATGAAATATCGTAAAATGTATGGCCCTTATTTTAAAAATGTGTCCGATCATTGCGGCTTTGTATACATAGGAGGCTTTGGAAAAAGACATGATTCAAAGTTAATTTCATTTTGGATATATGTACTATCATCTGCTTTTATAGACTACTTTTCGATGGGATACGAAGAAATAACTACTTTAAAAAAACAATGGCTATAAGCCATTTATAGAATTCTTTCTACTGGCTAGCTAGTGGTGTCATTCATTTAAACATCTACGGTTCTTTTTATGAAAATAATACATAGTGCTTTTTGATTTGACAATGGGTCACATTATACCACATGCAAATCAATATCAAAAAGAACATGTAGTTCAGTAGAAAAACTGAAAATTCCGTTAAAAATAATGTAATCGATTTTGTCTCCACTTATTGTTTAAATATTTTGTTGGGTTTTCGTAGTCTGTTTATCATTAAGTGTATTGCTTTGGTAAATTATTTACATTTAGAACAACAATTGCATAGAAAGAAATTGAAAACAATTTTAAATTTACAAAAAATAAATTGAATGTTTAGTTAACGGAATCGCCACTCGAAGTCGATTTATATATTTATAAAAACTAAAATTTTGAACTGTGGTTTTAGTAAATTTAAATTTCCTAAATTCACACATTTTTTTTCTCAAAGAAATACATTTTCTAGACTTTCAGAAACCCTGCATTAGCCCAATTTATATACTAAAAAACTATCTCCACCTCCACCTTTTATTATTATGGTTGCTCCTTTTGTTTTTAATACTCTAACTCTTTCCAGTTTTTAAAACTTTTATTTTTTAAATTGATTGTTTACTACTTTAGTATGTGTGCCAAACGACAAAAATACCGCATCAAAAGTTAAAAATTGTACTTTTTATTCACCAAAAAATATTTACTGGGTAACCACTTAAAACTTTTTGTTATTTCTATATGTATATTCTTCCCACATATGAATAATACGTCATTTCCATTATAATAACAATTTTTAAAGTTCTAGGACAATTACTGAAACTCTAAATTGTTCTTGTCTACAAAGGTAAATAATTATTACTATATATTTAAGGCGACTTCACAGTTCAATTTCTTCGTTCATTCATTCATTCAAACAATGTTTTTAACTAATTGTATAGCTCAAAACAGTCATGTGACTTTCTTAAGAAAATTTTCACAAGAATCGGTTTAATTTTATATTTTTGTTTGAACGAACATCGAGTAAAAGAAAAAGCATAATAAAAATAAAAAGAGAAAGATACAAAGCTAAGCCATTTGTTTTTAAAAATATTGTTTGACGCGGAAATAATCTGTATATTAACAAATGAATAATATATTGAATATTTTATTGAAACTAAAATTGATAATTATTAGCAAATCACACTATATATTTATTGAATCCCACTATATTTATAACCTCACATATGTTTATCAAATCACAATATGTTTAACCACAAATAATATGAATGATGTCAAAAGATTTCAATTTTAAACAAGATGGAAACCAAATCGTTCCAATATTCGTTCTGAAATTTCACAAGAAGTGTACAGTCAAAATAAATTACTGAATGAATGAAGACAATTGAAGAATGAATGAACGAAGAAATTGAACTGTGAAGTCGCCTTTAATTCTTAATTAATAAATAATTTAATATAATTATTATTAAATGAATAATTAATTTAGTATCTCCCTAACATTTTACTCTTAAAATATAAATTTTTTTTTGTTATTGTATTTTGACAGTTATATAAAGAAATGTATACATTTTATGTGGTTTCAATTGGCACAGGAAAATGGTTAAAAAGTGAGAAATTTTTTTTAATATTTACCACAGTTAAAATATTTAACTTTTTAACCAATTGGCACACAGCCTTAGAGCCAACTTAGTCATCGGTCGTATAGCAATCGTAATGATTCTTGCCATTGACCAACAATTTATAAATAGAAATTAAATAATTACATCTTATACCTGTGATCTACAACGTTCATCAATTCGTAACAAGTGGTTCAAAAGGTCTCAATAGAGAAGCTAGGTATTGGTCGTCTGAGCCGTATACCATATATTTTAGCCAACTTTAACGAATTGCATAACAAATATTTTTTTGACTTGAAATATAATTACAAAGCATCGATGACAGAGTAATACTAAATTGTTTGTTTAACTTTTTTAGATATCTTTAAGTGTAAGGGTAAAATTGCCCTCCTTTCCTTTCAAAACCAACTAATATTAGTATGAAATACGTTGGTGGCCAAATTCATTAAGTATCCGAGCAAGTTAATTAGGGTGGAAAGTTCTTAAATGAATACACGGTGTCCGGATATATATATATATATATATATATATATATATATATATATATATATATATATCTTTGTATTGTGCATTTACGATTTTGGTTATAATGTCTCACTATGTATTTGCAAACGTATACCAAACACGATTTCCCTCAACCCTTGCACATGTGCACCACTTTTTTGTAATTTGAATACATTTTTTGCCCGTATCTCTATGGTATAATTATGAATTTACTAGCATTTAGTTGTAAATAGTTATAAAAAAAATCGTACAACATATTGTGCAGCATAAAAATGGTAATAAAAAACATTTCTGTGTCAACAAACAAAACTACATTTTTGCCTTTTTTCCATGTACATACATAGTAACGGCAAAACATATACATTATATTTTAAACGTTTACATAGTCGAGTGTAATTTTGTTATGGATTTTTATTTTTAAAACTTTTACTGAAAATGTATTATAAAACTATAAAATTAAATCGAAAAGCTCGTTACCGAATATAATATGGGAATTGTACAGTATGGATTTGGCCGTAATTTATTAAGCGAAAAATCATTTACCCGTTAAAAATATACGTTTTTATAGTATGACCCATTTTAACATGTTTTTTTTTTTAATTCTTCCTCGAACGATGAATTCTGCCTCCTCGGACGTAGTCGGCAATGCATTCTCCCGGCCGTGAACTTGTGTTAAACGAACTTGTGTTAAACACGCGGGTTCGGAAAAAGTGTTCCTCTATTTTATAAAAAACATTGCGATGAATCCTTTTTAAATTTAATGATCCAATGAGCATAAAAAAATAATCAAATCAATTCAAAGCATTTTTGAGGTACTTATTTACAGTCTGTAACGAAACAATAACTTTATTGTTTTTACTATAAAACAATACCAGGAATTTTTTGTAAAGCTACTTTTAGACGATTTAATATTTTGAATATTTCAATAGTTTTACCCATAAATTTTTTTATTGATTATTTTACAAACGTAGATATAATAAATTCATGTATGCACCAAATTTTTATGATTTATTTTTTATGGTAATTTTCCTTCGTAAAGGAAGGAAAAATCAAATTCCTATACATAAACTCTGTATTAATATCAAAATCGTAGAGTGATGATTCACCATGACTTGAGAATTAAAAATCTATATTTACATTTTTAATGCCTTATATTACAGCCTTATTTAAATTAGCATTGCCAGTCAAAACCAACTTCATGATAGTATTCAAAGAATGTATCTTCTCATGCAACGAATGGAATATACGATCACGCAATATTCTAATAATTCAATTTGTTATTTATTTTGATAACCACCTCAAACGCAAAAAAAAGTTTTCTTTCCTTTTGTTAAAATTGTCTATTTTTTAAATATAATTTTCCATTTTCTACTCTTCAAGTTAATTAATGTTGTCGTTAAACCATAGACTATATGGTAAAAGTATAAGAAGACATTTTTTTTAGGAATGAAATGAAATTAAAAGTTTTTATCAAAGCAGTTCATATGGTAAGGTTACGCATGGTTGTGGCGAAACGATATTTTCTTGTGTTTGACAAATTCCCAGTTATTTTCCCCACTTAATGCTGACATAAGGTCTTATGTTGTCACGATGAGGATTCAGGTTAGTTTTTTATTGATTTCGTCACTTATATTCTACAATTAGTTATAATCTGAATTTGCCTTTTAGGATTCCACCTTTCCCTATAATTGTAACCTACCCTATTTACCAATAAAACTTCACGTATTTTTTTAATACAGAAATTTGTGAACATTCAACAGGTTTTTTAGCCTAACCAACATTGATTTTCTGCTATATTTACGATTTTCATTTGTCCATAGTCCAACTGACGTGGTTACGGGCAAAGTCAAACGAGTTTTAATAGTATTTAATGCTTTTTCATATTTGTAATGATAATAAAGAGCGGAAAACCGCTCTTCTTTTATTAAAAATTGTTACATACATTTTCAAGAGATTAAAACAATTGATTGTTGCTCTTTTATTTAGAAAGATACTTTTCATTTATTATACTCAGCTACTGTGATTGGATTAAAAATCAAAAATTACGATTTCTGTTACACCAATTGTTTGGTTATGTTCTTTATAAAACGACAGTGCCTTTAAACCCAAAGTGGGCCATCTGTTAGTCACACATTTTGGGATGAAAAGTTAAAATGTTTTATTGATAATGAAAGGTGGTCCTATGTCATTTATGTTTGAAAAACAATATCGTTCAAATACTTCGTCTACAGACCTGCATCCGAACATCAAAAATTTCAATGACTTTTTGCAATAAAAGCGGATCAATGACCTCAATTTCAGCTCAAATGTTGTTTTTAAGTTCTTGAATTATTTGTGGATGATTAACAATAATCCTATTCTCCGTTCACCAAATTCGACAATTTTGCTTATTGACTAACCCATTAAGATAAAAGTGAGCTTGATCGCTAAAGATGATTTTTAATGAAAAACCTTTATTTCTTTCAAGAATCGAATTAACAAAACTACGACGATTTAAACGATTTGGGTGGCTTAAATTTTTGAAGTTAGTTGAATTTTGTATGGATGCAAATTGTATCAACATGCAAAAAGCGTCGTAATGTGGTTTGTGAAATGTTTAGTTCTTGTGAACAATGCCTAGTTGATGTGCTTGATTCATTACGAAAAGTTTCACAACTGCCACTGCATCAGGAGTACGAACTGGATGAGCATGTTGATGCAATCTACAACCTTCCTTTGAACCAGTTTCTTCAAAACGATCAATGATTTTACCAATTGCATGCCCAGTAGGACGTCCATGTCAACCAAAACTCTCACGTAATTTGATTTTTCAAATAATAAAGAATTTTTTAGAACAGATAACAATAAATACTAAAATTCATTGTTTTAAAAAGAGACCAACAGATGGAAACGGATATTTATTAAGAAATTCAAGTATCCCGAATTTGTTGTGAGCATTTTGTTGATATTAGTGTTGGCAAATACTCTAGAAACAATTAGCTTTTTTATAGTGCCAATATTTTTTTGTTTATAGCATGCTGCAGGGAATTCCTCGATTATCTGAACTGATATTATCTGAACTGTTTTAAACTTTTAAACATATACGTTTACATTTAAACTATTCATAATATAAATACACATAGTACTACCTTCATAATACTACCTTCATAGTACTACCTTAAAAAAAACATTTTACCCTTTTCCAGATGTCGGGTCGATAGAATATTATCGAATTTAGTATAAATGTATGACATTTAGGCGATTATGCGAAGAAAAATATTTTGATTATTTTAAAAACGATACCAGTAGCGACATCTAGCACGTCACTGGGCTAACATACCGTGGAACTACTATGTGTTTTTGTATTATGAACTTTTAAAACGTGCTCTGACGCTTTATACACAAGTGGGAAATGAAATTGTACTATGCCATAATAGAGTCACAACAAAATTCAGAATATTTGTTGGTGTGTCTATATTATTCTCCGACCAAAAAATATGCAGTAGTCAAAATTACAAAGGAACAAAATAAGTTAGCTACCAGTGCAGTTTTTTTTCCATCAATCAGACATTATCAATACTGTTAAAGATTTAGAGTTAGTGTTTACTAAATCTCTTATTTAGGGTGCCCACTAAGTTAATATTAGTAGAAGGGTGTTTGGCATGCTTAGTTGTTTGTACAAAGTGGTAGGGTTTACGGATACTCAATTTAAAAAAATAATGTTTTGGTCTTATCTTCTCCCACACTTTATTTATGGTGAGGTAGTTTTGTTTGGATTACTTCAGGAGAACATGAGTATTCTCCAAAGATGTTTCAATGCTTGTACTAGGTTTATTTTTGGTATTAGTAAATTCGATCATATTTCTCCTTATTCTAATGTTGTTTTAGAATGCATTTTATCTACCTTTTTTGAACTTCGCGTTTGTCTTTTTATATTTAAACTTCTTAAAACTAAGCAGCCATTATTTGTATAGGAAGTTGTTGATTGGTAGGTTTCATTCAGCCAACTTGCGGTTACCCCACCAAAACATTTGTGTAGATCGTTAAACAAATCCTTTTTCTTTAGGGGAATTTCTTTCTGGAATTCAATTCCACTTATTATTAAAAAGCTAGGTCGACAAACTGGCAATACACAGTTTTTTTTTAAATTGTTTATGTTACTTGTTATTTTAGTAATATTATTATTACTTCATCTCATGTAGCGCATTTCATTATAAATGAGCTCAAGCTCAAAATGAGGTGTGCTGTATATGATGAATTTGTTTTGAAAAAATTTAAGAGGTTTTTATGCCTAATGGAAGCAAATATCGGTTTTGATGCTATTCAAATTGCTTCCATATGTACTTTTCCTCTTAATTCTAAATTCTAAATGTATGTAACATATACATACAAATAAATAGATAAATAAATTAATTATCAAGGTATAAAGAGGACATTTTGCACTCAGTGCCATTTACAATTTACGAAATCGACATAGTAAAATTATCTGTTTTTTAAGCGTGTAGCCTATTAGTTAGCCTCATCATTTATTAGACCGATTTACAATTATTTTTTTCCGAATTCACCAGATCAAGAGGTCTTGTTATTTGAATTTTTCTTCTAACAACAGGGTAAAATATTATAGAGTGAATGTAGGAGTTTAATTGTTATCTTTCATCTTTAATGTTTTCCATCCATATATGTCTGTGAAGGTCCTCGTTCCTTGTGTACCTCGAAGCATTGTCGATGTTATAAAAAACTTTGTTTCGGCGTTAGAATTTGCCGATAAATCAACAGTTTCTTGTTGATTTTAAGCTCAGAGCATCTATATACCTATCGGGCAAAACATTTTTCTGAACTTTATGTGAAGGTCCTATATTTAGAAGTTTGGTATGCGAGAGTAATGTCAAGGTATTTAGCTGTTTTTGCATAAGAGATCTACATTGAACTAATTTACCCTAATTATCAATTTAACCTAAATTTTGTCCAGGATTAAGCCCAAAATCCTAAGATTAGCCCCAAATAGCGCCGCCATCCCACTTAAGTACTTAGATATTGGTTCGTTTGAGTCCTTTTGACCTTTTCTACAGTAAGTAATCAGCATTTTTTTTCATCAGTAAAACGAAATAAGTACTGGGTGTCCGCCGGGAAGGTATACTACTTTGTTTTGCCGCCATTTTGGTAAACGTTAGTATTGACAGTTCATATTTGGCAGTCGTGAAGTAGACACAAATTTATTATGGAAAAATATTCTATAAACCAACGTGTTTTAATCGTTAAAACATTTTATCAAAATCAATCATCGATTACTGTGACAATGAGAAAGTTACGTGAAATTTTTGGGAGAAACAACGTGCCAACAAAACGCACTATTTATCGTGTAGTGAATGATTTCGAAGAAAGAGGGTCTGTAAGTGATAGGCCCAAGCATGGACCACAACGTACTGCAAGATCGGCTGAAAACATTACTGCTGCTCAAGAAAGTGTTCAAAACAATCCATCAACCTCAATTCGACGCCGTGCTCAGCAGCTTCGTCTTCAAAAAACAAGTTTAGCCACAATTTTGCACAAGAATTTGCATTTGTTTCCATTTAAGATTCAGTTGACACAAGAGCTTCTTCCACAAGACCATTTACGCCGCCATACATATGCCAATAGGATGTTACAGCTCGCCCATGACAACCCCGATGTTCATGAAAAAATCATAATGAGTGGCGTGCCAAATTTTCATTTAAATGGATATGTGAATAAACAGAATAGTCGGTTCTGGGCAATGGAAAATCCTCAAATTATTCATCAGTCACGTTTACATCTATTAAAAGTGACAGTCTGGTGTGCAATATGGTCAGGAGGAATCATTGGACTTTACTTCTTTGAAAATCAAAACGGCGTAACGGTAACTGTGAATGGGGAGTGATATCGTGATATGATTGAAAACTTATTAACGCCACAACTGCATGCTTTGGGCTTGATTAACATGTGGTATCAAGAAGACGGTGCCACATCTCATACAGCCAGGGTTACAATGGAATTACTGCGAGACCTCTTTCCACAACAAGTTATTTCAAAAAATGGTGATGTTGATTGGCCTCCACGGTCACCTTATTTGACTGCTCCGGACTTCTTTTTGTGAGGATATCTAAAAAGCAAGGCTTATGCAAACAAACCAGAAACGCTTGAGCAACTCAAATAAAATATTCGTGATGAAATTAATGTAATACCGCGTGAAATGTGGGAGAATGTAATGAAAAATGTGCTCAAAGTACTCGCATTTGTGAGGCTAACAGAGGCGGACATTTATCTGATATTGTATTCCATACATAATTGCCGACATTAAATAAAACATTTATCAATATAAGATCCATTCTCTTTCATTTAATCAAAAATTATAAACAAACACAGTAGTATACCTTCCCGGCTGACACCCTGTATCTGTTGATTAATTTATTTTTAACTTCTTTCAGATGAGATTTGAGACTGTTACATAAATTGCTAAAATAGGGTTTCATTTCCGGTATTCGATTGTTTTGTCAGGTTTTACATCTCTAACTTTTATTACGTTAAATGCCTCCATATTTTGTATGCCTACGTTAAGTGCCTCCATATTTTGTATGTATAAATGGAAAGTTTTTTATCGACTCCTGGATTGATCTTTTAGTTAGCAAAAGAGATCCCAGTTTGCTTATGAATTTGTTAATCTCAAAAATTTATCATTTCACTGACTCTCATAATTACGAGTTATTGATCCGATACTATAGATACACTGTTTCCGTACAATATGTTGGGAAGGGTACAATACGGGGGACAATCAGTAAGCTCCTTACATTGCCGACTTGCATTGTCGTCTTCTATTTTTGTTTTATATTTTATCATGAATGGAATGATAAAAGTTATAACCCCGGATTTAATAAATGAAGATTTATCTAAATGGCTTTTGAATATTAAGATTATGCCGATTTTATCCATTTTTAAAATTATTTGTATTATGGAATATGTTGCATAAGCCCATTTAAATTCTAGTTTGCTACTATAAATTCTGTATTCATCTAACTTAACAATTTTTATCAGATTGTTGTGTGGAAGTTGTATATTTCTTGTTGATCAAGATGTCGTAATGACTGCCATAACTCAGTTATTTCCGGTATCCAAATATTTTGTTGAACCCGAACCTTTCACTATATCTAAGTGAATTTTCTCCTTTATTATTTTGTTGATTATTGGTTAAATGATTTTTCCGGATAAGACATATTTGGCAAGAAATAGGAAAACAAAGAATTGCTAAATTTAACCAGAACAAGGTGTTGTCTATATTCCTTGATGTGCAGAATGACCTAGTAGCAACTCCTAACATCGATTGCACGTGCGATTGCTGATTTAACTTAACCCAATTATTTGTAAGCTTAAATTATGGTATTACCTGTTTTCCTCATCTACTCGCTACAATTTATATGAAAAATAAGCCCACCATACCATAATATTTATGAAAAATCAATCGAAGGTTAAAAGTTTATAAATTTTCATAATAAAAAAAAAAAAAAAAAATTATAAATAAATAAAAAGTTGTTCGCACACAATACTCGCCGAGATAAATATTTTGTATACGGAATCAATTCAAAAATACGAGTAACGAGAAAATGTGACACGACACGAAGCTTATTTATTTTCTTTATTTGTTTCCAATAAAATATTGTTTTTGTTTTGTTGATTTTATATTCATAAGAAAAAGCTTAACTCAACTTTTTATGTTTATATTGTAAACATTATCCAATTTTATTTTTTATTTTTTGTTTTGTTTTCCATAACACTCAATTTTTCTTTTATTGCTTCAACGAAAGCTTCTTCTTTTTTGTTTTATGTACGAAAAAACAAAAATAAAGGAATCAAGCTGTACGATAGTGTATTGAGGGAGGGTGGAAAATCAAACATGAAAATAAAGTACTAGACGCGCATATACGTGTATTTCCACCAAATGATGTTCTATTTACCTTGTAAAAGTAAATCGTAATATGATCGCTATATACTAACGCAATATCAATCAATCGATTTACTATCAATATTCTAATATATACTAAATTTATTATAAGTAGACACGTACATATAACAGTAAGTATATATATAGAAATACATAATAGTATCAAATTTAGTATAAAATCGCACTACCATAAATCAACATAGCACACGATAAAATAAATTAATGCTTTTATCATAGTGCAATAGTATCAATCAAAACCAGCATAAACATAAATCTATTGAATCTGTGATGATACCAATCAAATATCCGATTTGTATATCAATAATTAATCGTTATTGTGTTGATACTTTTTTTTGAGAGGCCGACAGGCGCAAACACTTTGAATTTTGAAAAAACAAAAATACTTTTGATTGATTTATTCCTGGATAGAAAATTTTGTTTATGCCATAAATTCTATATACTTTTCCACTCATCCTCGACATCCGGTGGTTTGAGGCGTGTTTTTTTTTATTGTCGGTTAGTTAGACATAAAATATTTTAAATATGTTATCAATTTTGTGTTGTTTTATGAAATTTTATTTTCAAATTTTTATGTGGATTTGGTGAAAATATATTTTCATATATATATATATATATATGTATACAAAGTCTATCTAGGACAATTAACAATAGTTTTGTATGTTATTTGTGCATATATACACTTGCAGAATTATCTCCAAGGGTGAGTTAACCATATAATCCAAACATCATTCAAATGTTAATATAAATTTATTTTTAAGTAAATATCAATAGTGCGTTAGTAATAAATAAAAGTACTCTTCGACCTTCGTTCGAGTTTTATACAAGGTAAGGTACCCATAGTACCTCTCTAAAAATAGTGTGATAACACATTTCGTTCAGGCCACATAAAGCTGCTGATGGAACGATTCCAAATTTTTGATCTCCTGTTAATCGTTGAAGAGATTCAAAAATGTTTTTGCTGATTCCGGTTGTGTTGATTTTTTAATTTCACGACCTTTGCTAGATACTTCTCCAAAGTCCCGCAATACTTTTCTTTCAAATCATCTGACAGTAGTTGCAAAAGTGTCGTCCGTGTTTTATTTATCATCTGTCATATTTCCTTAAAAAGGACCGACCCGCAATGTTGTCCTTGACCCTTATAAGGATTTACATCGATACTTCAAATCTGCTAATTCAATTATTAACAACTACATAGAAATGGGTCTGCCAAATCCATCGTTATTATTTCGAATGGTGTTTTGACTTTACACCACTCTACCACCGAGTGTCTATACCCCAACCAGAACATTATCATACTTTTCTAGTATCTTGTTGATCCCATGTGAACTTCAGTTATTTCTCCATGATACTTCTTTAGAGCTGCAACAACCCGTCTCCTTAGTACTACAAGCAATGATTATTTAGATTTTCTATCATTGTTTCCTAAACCTTTTTTAAGTATTTTCTATGTGCATTCTTTACCATTGTGTTTAATTGGTTTTAACAATGGGAGACTTGTATCACCCCAAGTAAGCCGATGTTCTTTCTCATTGTATTCTATTATAGTTGCAAAATCTTCAACCTAGAGTTGCCCCTTTCTGATTGTTTCCTCGGTTCATTCTTAATCATGTAATACTTGCATGATCTATACATCAATGATGACTTCCACAATTGCCCACTAATGCCAATAACTCCTGGCGAGATAAACAAAAGTTGTTTTCCTATTTCTTTAATTACTCTTTTTTGACTGTACGTTTCTTGAAATTTAGCACTTAGCCTTTACCATCATTTCTTGCCTAAAGAAATCGTAACAATATGTACTATTTTATTAATTAACTGCCAGCTGAAAGCGGATTTTAGAGCATTTGGCTATTATAAAGGAAGACACAGATGTATTTGGAACCAAATTCGTAGTTTTTGTTAAAATCTTCCATATTCTTTGCTGCCTTATAAACCTTACTAAATTTTGTTTTCATTATTACCCAATATCGTGGGTTAGGATAAAGTTCAGGACAGTTGGGTGGATTGACAAATTTTGAAACAATACGCACGTTGTTTGATTCGTACCACCCCAATGTTTTTTAAGAGTAATGATACTATATCAGGTCGAAACTAAGTACCTACTTGGTATCAACGTAAAATAGCAAGAGCCGATAATGATATTGTCCCTTGCATGATGTTTTAGAGCTACATTGGCAAATACCCTACCAAACCTAATATTTTTTCGGAAACATTTAATGTTTGATAATTTTAAATTAACTGTCGACACTCAGGTATTATCCTTTCCAGAATAATATTGATTAACTGGCAGAGATTTGAAATCAGCTTTAACGTAGATTTCATCATCTTTTACCAAACAATCATTTTATTGTTAACTAAAAGTTTGTATAGCATTCAGCTTCGTCGGATTGCCGTAGCTTGTTGTTTATCTTCACGCCGTGGTACTTTAAATTTCCTGAATGATCAAAAAGCACACCTCTTTTGAATCCGAAACATGCGCACATGATTTGTGCTATTTTTTTCGCCAACATGTCAGAGATATTTTTGGATCGTTTTTGAGAACGCCTACTACTTAAGTTTTCAATTATTTTTCAATATGGCTCGATATACCGGTTCGAAATTTTCTATCGTCACTCTGAGTCGTAGAATTAGCATTTTTGCGATTGATTTGAAAGTGAGACTTTGATTTTCCGAATAAAATTGCACACATTTTTTTACGAACTTGATATCTCTTGATTGGATGCCATTTTGCAAACAACTGATTTGAAATAAATAAATATTAATTACACAGCCTGCTTTGTAACCTAACGGTAAATTACAATTCATGTTGCTTTTTTTTTTATTCATTTGGTGCGTTAAAAAAATATCGATATTGTGTGCAAATTTTACTGTACCACGTCTTATAAATAAAATAATTATTATGTTAGCTTCCACTTGCAAATAGAAATCGACCAACCATTGTTGTGTCAACTTTGAATCACCGGATTTTAGTGTTTATGAGCCAGTTGATGTAAAGAATTAATTGCCACACGAAGCGCTTCCATTCAACAGTAAAACCATCTAGTAACGAGCGTCCGACTTTTGAGTTATAGTTTCATTGACATTACGTCGCTGCGATGCGGCGTGTGCTGATAAGTCGCTAATTATTTGAGGGTTATTTGGCTGACTCATAGTTGTTGAGTTAAAACGTTTAATGAGGAAAGAGCTGCTAATTGTTTAAACGTAAAGACATTAGATAGCATTAAAGACTTCAAGCTGATTTTTGACGTTCACGATCTGTTCCCTATTAGTTAAATAGGAATTAAACCTCTTATTTGCCAATCCACAAAGTTTAACTTATGTAAAAGGAGATCATGGTTTATGGCATCAAAGGGCTTTGATTTATCAACAAACATCTTAGTAACCATCGCTTAAGTTATCATATACTGTAATCAGCAGGTCTTTAAGGGCATTTTAGGTAATTAAGCCTTCTTGAAAACCATTTTGATGTTTAGAAAGTAACTTGAAATTAAGCTGAAATCACCTTTTTTAAAAATGGGTACAACTATTGCCTATTTTTATTACTTTAGCGACTTACTAAATAAAAAAACTTTATTTAAAAAAATTATACAGTGAATTTAGGAAAACTTTTTTTTAAATTATGTGAAACATCCTCATTGCCTGGAGCAAAATTATTTTTGAGCTATTGAATATCGTTTTAACAATTCACTCTCAGTTATTGGAAACAAAAAAGAAATACCATTACTAAAGTTTCAACTATTTCGTCTAGACATGAAAGACATGAAACCTATTGTAAAGTCATTACGGGTGGAAAATGATGAATTAAAATATAGAACTAACACAAAAAGCATAAAAGTGGATCCAGATTTAAAATAACACTATTGAACCGCAGTTAGCAGCGCAAGCCTCTTTATAAAATGTAAGCTTTTTTTATTGATTGGTTATTTCACAGGTACGCACCACATATTTTACCTACTTCTGCGCCAAACATAATTGTCCGCCCCCTCAAACAGCATTATACATAGAGCACCTCGCATAGATATACCTCGCGATTTTTCGTTTGTAAACTAAATCCATTTCCATTCCCTAATTACATTTATAAATTTTTAGTTAAAAACCATATCAGTGAGGATTAAAAATTCAATTTGCTTATTTAGGATAGTTATTGGTATAGTGCTCCATCGACTGGTACGAAAAAGGGCAACGCTTACCTGTTCCATTAAAATTTTATCAGGAAGACCGTCAACAATATTACACATTTTGTCCAATTTATTATTTCAATGATTTTGTTTTTAATTAAATTGCAAACTATGTATGCCACCGGTGGTGTGAGGTATATTTTTATTTTTATTTTATTTCATTTCATTGGGATAGATAAGTTTATCATTCGTAAAATATTTTTAATATGCTATCAATTTTGGTTGGCTTCATTAAATTTTATTTTGTGAATTTATGTGGATTTGGTGAAAATATATATCCATATATGTATACAACAACCATATCTAGGATAATTAACATTTTATCGTTGTATATTGTGATATATGTGAATATAGAGTGTTCCCAGAAATACCTACAGGGGTGAGTTTTCCACATCATATCATTCAAATTTTCATAAAAAATTATTTTTATGTAAATATCAATAGTTCGTTATTAATAAATAACGAGAAAATGTACTCTTCGCCCTTCATTTATACAGGGTGAGTCACATAAAGTGAGAGAATCAAATAATAACCTAGTTCCTAATCTGAAATCTCAATATAAAAAGCTTATTTGAAAAACTATCCTTTAGTGAGATATCAGTTTATTCGATTGTCTCACTTTAAATGACTCACCCTGTATATACATATAACCTGGGTGAAATCAATTTTGTATGTATGTATATAGACGTAAGTAGCAGGATAATCAATATAATATTTCATCCACTTGAAAAGTTATATAAAATTAAATTGAATACTTGAAATTTTGTATATTTCATATTTCACAATATTAAAATAAGTTACAAAATAACAGTAATTTTGTTTTAATATTTTGAATTCCCATAAATTTATATTCGCTTTAAGGCGAATTTACAGTCAAATTCAAAATAATCTTGTCGTTATCAAACTTCACTACTGGCTCTCCCTCAAACAATATTCAACCACGAGCAAACATTTAGCAGGATCTTTCTTACATACCTCTTTTTCCTTTCAGGATTTTTATAATTATAATACGTCTCGACCCATTAAGCGATCAATATCTTGTAACACGACACAATTCTAATCTACATAATTTTACGAAGAATGTTTTTCCCCAATCCAATATATTTCCGCTATCAGCAACATTTATTATTGATTTTACCAATTGAAATATGTACAAAACTGGAAAAACGGTAAACCAACCAAAAACATTCACAGATAAGAAAAATATCCTTAAGATGTTTGATTTTTCACATTTTTGTTGCTTTATATATCGATGCAAACAAAATAAGGTGTAAAGTGTCTGTTTTTGTACCGGAAATATTAAAGTGATTTTAGTATGCAAAAATTGTTTACAAAACATAAGGACGAGATGCTGATTTATTCGTATTAATTTGCATGCTCTATGTACCATTCGTGTATATGGAAAATTTACTATACAAAACGGCGCAAAAAATAATTAAACGAAACAAAATTAGAAAATTTATGTTCAATACAAAATTTCCATACACACAATTTTCCAATTTTTGTTTTTGTACGATATTAAACATAGATCTTTTTCCAATATAAATCGATTACAGAGATTTAAGAATTTATGGGTACACACAGTGATACTGGATGGTGGCAATAAATATCGATTGAAAGAAACGGTAAAGAATTATGTGTATAAAGTAAATTTATGAGATTAAAAAAAAATAAAAAATTCCGAAAGAAAAACAAAAGAATTAATCACGATCGATTCAATAGCTACCACAATTCTAAAAAGAACCATGCTAATGAATTTGTGGAATATTACAGTATTTAGAAAATTTTATTGCACCATAAATCTAAATATTTTCGTGCAAAAAAAATTCACATATTTGCAATGTAAAAAATACGAAAAACGGGCAGGATTATATTTCACATAGCCATAAACTAGTTTTAAGCAGTTTGTTACTTTGGCTATAAATTATTTAAATTTTACATCATCTTTTGACATTCAGATTCAAATGCATTTACATTTATGTTCTAAATATTTACATTAAATGTAAATTTATACTGTATAAAAATTTTATTTAAATTATTTATTCAAGGTTTATAGAAATATATGTGTAAAAGTTCAAGATAAGTAATTAACGTAAATTCCGTGATCTAGATTGAGTACAATTCATTCAACTGTAAACATTACGAAACGCAATAGCGTGTGTTCCAAATGGCAATAGTAAATTATTCGATATACAATGTTTTCTTTCTATACGCGGACACTCACCTAATTCGGCAATAAGACGATCAAGATCGTTTTAATATAACGACGTCAAATACAGTATACTGAACTGTGGGTTTTCCATTTCTTCTCAAGTGACGAGCTAGAAATAAAAATGGAGCCGAGACAACTTTGTCGACTCATTTATCGTTTTTCTTTTTAATTTTTAATGATTATAGAGTAACTTTTGCCTTGCTGACATTACCCATAGGTTCAATTTAACATTTAAATTCTGAACTTGCATAACTAAATTGATATGTGGCAAAGAAAAATAACGAGCATTTACAGAAGAGGAATTCATTCTCTTTACCGATGCCACTGGTTAAATCACTATTGAATGTTTGAATGGTTAAACTCAGATGTGACAACGTATCAATCACTCTCATTCAGGTCAAATTTATTATGGGAAAATGTATCACACAAATGTGATACCGATTAGTAATGGCATCATGTTGGCGAACCTAAAAGCGCCAACTGTAGTTCACTTGATTAGACGCACTTGCATACTTTATTTAGAATGGACATTTTTTTGGTTACATTTCGCTTAATAAACAACTATTAGAGAAAACTAACGGGACTTTTCTCATTTGTTTTGGAATCGATAACGACTGTGGTTGACGTCATTATTTTTTAATTATTCAGATTCGGATGTTGTGCGAAGCAAAGCTCAGTTTCGATCTGATGAGGAATCGTAAATAATTTTGTTAAAAATCATTTGTCATCTTGTCAGGCCATGGCGACCGAGTGCTATGTGTAATGGCTACTTTACGCTCTATATATATTTATGTACAGTGTACATGTAGCGTTAGGAAATTATATGGAATTGCACGAAATATCTGAATAATTTTAATTGTGTGTGTGTAGCGATGGTCGCTACAAATCAGTGCAAATTTAGAGCATTTTTTCGGTTCCTTTAATTAGACGCAACTTAAGATATGTAAACACAAAATAATTGATTTTTAATAGGTGTATTATCATGTTGAAAACTCCATTAGAATAGTTGAAAAATTTCAGGTAAAACTGATGACCGCAATGCCTTATTAGAATTCCCTCATTTTATTCATACTAAAATCGATTTAAGAGCGTTTATGAAGGGTCGTCAATAATGCAGGCCAAAAACCGCTCTTCTTATCGAAGATCATGCGGAAAAAGTGTAGCCTGGGCCGTCCAAATCAATTTTAGCAATGCTAATTTGCTGGCTTAAAATTACTGATTAGATGCCAGTCTGTGAATTTTCTTTTTATCTTAAGGTGTAAGAAGTGTCGGCGCATGCTTTTCCAAATTGTATAAGATTTTTTTCTAAATCTCTAAGTGCTAATTGCACAGCTATCTCCTCATCGAGAATCTGTATCTAGTCTTCCATTAGGAAATCTCAAAGTGGGGTCACATAGTTCTCTATAAAATAAAATGGCAGCCAGACATTACTAACTGAGATGGGAAATTTTTTTCAGTACAAAAAATTTGAAAATATACGTTCTTCGGATGCAAGTTTTAATTTCGACTCAATCATATGTCTTCCCTAAGCCTGCCTTGTTTAATTTAATCACAGCTGCATTATGTCCTTTATATGGGATCCGTTCATGATTGCATATTTTAAAATTGCATTTATCAAAGCGGCATATTTCAAAACTTGAAATAATATATACTTAACACTTTTTACGCTGAAGCAAATATTGCGTTAGAATCTTCAGACTCAGTAAAATGGTATCTAAATAACTTGTCGAAAAAGTAACATTGTTTGGCAATGAAAAAATATGCTGTCTAATCTAACTTATTTTTGTGGATCAAAATGGTTAGGTCAAAGACCGAACCAATGTTTAAGGTAGTTATAATTTTTAAAATTTGAGTTATAAATTTTGACAGGTGATCTGTAATCACTATGTTAAATATCATTGATTAAATATCTTGCGTTAATCTGGTTATTCTCTTAAGATTCTGAAGTTTTTTAAAAGTTTGCAAATATTTATAATTTTTCAAAATTCGCCTACCACTTTCGCTCCAAAAAAGTTATTAAGTTAGGTTATCTCAATTAACCTTCTAATAAGAATCTAATTAAATTTAGAATAGCGCAAAACAAGCAATAAGCAAGCTCCGAAGTAAATAGTAGTTATCAACTTATTTTTAGGAAAAACGTAAAGACAAACATGGTGAATGAAGTATTCTTTAGATATTTCAAAAGCCTTTGATAGAGTAAAGCTCGAATGTCAAATCACTAATGTTCGGTTAGTCCTCTGTACTATGTAAAGTTCTCTTGTTGAGTGGATAGAAATTATTTAAAAGGATCAATCGATCAAGATCGAATCAGATATAATTTGACCCAAATCACATGATTTCAATGCAAGTGTATCCCAGAGTCCAATATTGTCACCTACCTTATCCTAAATCTATGACCTATGACTTTGTTTGTCAATTATTTTGACTTTATTTTGCCTTTAGTCTTAGGTAGCTTGTAAGAACAAGGTTCAAATTGATTAGAGTTAAAACCTAAATCATTTTGGAATTTTGTTCAGTCTAAAAGAAGAACGTCTGGTTTTTCATCTATGATCGGGTAGAAATGCTGCAGATATTGCCAATTTATTTGGTACTTTCTATCAAAATAACTATAGAATAGGTAATGTTGATAAAGACACATTTAAGGATATGATATCTAATAGTGCTAAGACAACCATGGGGTATACCTTGCATCACTCCAAAGGATATTATTAAACCTCTACTCTAATTTAAAATTAATTGTGGTTCAGATGTTCCTCCTTCAAGCTTCCAAAAATACTTGATAACTTGCTGACACATTGACAATTGATTATCTTCATCGATTTTGATTTGTACATTCCGTAAAGTGTGATTCTTCTCTTCCTGTTTAAAACAATGTAATTTAAATGCAACTATATGGCCACAGAACGACAGTTTCGGTTACAAACTATATATTCTTGACAGTTCAAAAGCTCTTCTACTTTAATTTTGAATGAGTAAGTTTTGAGTCAATCTACCTTGTTACTTATTCCTCTGGTTTCTTAAACTAACTTAACATTAAAAATTGCATGGTTGAACTTAAAATACAAAAGAGTTTTTGAAAACTTATACATTTTAGATCCGCCCTTGGCAAACTAAAGATCTTCCACTTTCCACTCAAAATTAAAAAAAAACACTGGATTTACTGGATTTTGGAGCGAATAATTGGACTGAGCGCGAATATTTCAAGTTAATTTATACGCTTTTCTCTCTCCGTTACGCTTTTCTCTCTCACTCGCTCTTTCTTTCTCTCTATCTCTCAGAGAAAAAACTGCTTCGGTACATCGAAACTAACAAATATGAGATAAAAATTAAAATTGTTTGGTGTGCTTTTAAAATCGACCTGGAAGACTTTAGGTTTCAGCAAAGTAGTTCTATGTCCTACAGCAAACCAAACTGATAAATGGCATATTAAGTGGCTTCATCACTGAATTACTCAATTACTTCAAAAGTGGTCTAAAATAGTGGACAAATCAAAGTACTAAAAACTATTTTTAAATAATATTTATTTTATAAATAACTATATGAACTTTTGATACAGGGATTGATTTCAATTGATTGATTGATCAAAATGTAATATTTAATCTGGATAATACTATAAAAAAATCCAAAAGCTGTTCATTTAAAACTAAATAAATCAAAACAAAATAAATAAAAACATATTTAAGCCGATTATCTATTTAATAACAACAACAACAAATAATAGATGTTCAGTACCATGAAACTTCTCGAATTATATATAAAATCAATATGTTAAAACTATAACTTAAAATATACATTGAAGAATGAAAAATTTTAAAAGCTACTATACGCATTTAAAACATTAAAAGCTTTTATCTCTCATAAAATCCAAAATCAATAATGTCATAATATGCTCGTATATGTTGGCAGATACCAAATACTAAAACAAATTCAACATAAAATTTAATTATTATTGTCATAATTATGATTATGCAGATGTAATTAAGTCCAATTTTTTTTTTGGTCGAGTTAATATATGCAGAGCTTTTAGTTTTTTTTTTTATGTTCGCAACCGTTTTATTTTGATTCGAAAACTTATTTTAGTTTTATGTTCATGAAATTATTTTTATATATACAGTAAATTCTTTGTCATAACTGCGGCAAGAGGAGGAGAGACAATTTAAAAAGATGTTTGTGAAATATGCTTTATTATATGATCGTATTACGTTCGCTAATAAAATTAAAGATGGCATAATCATAGTCTTTGATCTCATTATTTAAACCACATAATTTCGAAGTCTACTTAAAAGTAATTTTATTTTATTTTATTTTATGATATTAAAATAAAAAAAAAGCTCATTGAAAAATAATCATAATAAATAAGTTTATGTGCGCTATCTTCAATGGTAAAACCGAACAGCTAAATTGAGATAACAAATAGCTGGTGGTTGGGAAATTTTTATATTTTGTTTTTTTTTTCAAGTTTAGGAAAATGATTCTGTGCTTTAATATTATATGAGTTATGCATATGAATTTTAATTAGATAATCTTATTTTATTTTATGCTCGTTTTCCAAATGGAACGTTTTCCAGATTGAAATTTTCTTTTTCTTGTTATAAAGTTTAATGTTATATACTTAAATTCTATGTCTGGTATATAAAAATTTATAACTTTTTTAAAATTATATTTTTTTTTCCGGTTTATCATAACAAAATTTGGCCTATATAAAGTTTTGTCAACAATATTGTGCAGTGACGGCTAAACGATGTTCGAGAATCTTCTAAAGGGGTACATTGATATGTGTAAGCTAACTCTTGGGTTGTGTTAGAGCTGATACTTCTTCTATATTTGCTCCTGTTTTTTATAAAGTAATTCAGAAACTCGCCAATCGCTTTAGTTTTACGATGGCAACACTAGGCTTATACGATACCTTTAGACTTGACCGACTTATTTAATTGCAAAACTGTGTTTGCATCAAATCATAAGCAATAAACAAGACTTAAGGAGAAGCAACTTTACACTTCTTTATGACAGATTCGCCAATATACTTTTTTTATTTCTATTATATAATTCCTTTATTTGTATTACTAAGGCTTAGTGTAACATTAAATTTAGAACAGTCAAGTATTTTCCATACTTGACTATTGGGACTAAGTTTTATATGTTACCAAACCTATTGTCAATGTATACAAAATGTCCCGGAAACTTTGAGTACTCCTACGACCTCCTTGGATTATTATTTTTTCATGATTACGTGTACTAAATTCGGTTTCGAATCTCGGATCTGTAAGGGGTATGCAATTATACTTCCAAAAGTACTGTGAAGAACAAAAGTACTTGTTTGAAGTTGATCCATTCTAATATTCTTAAACGATTTCAAGCGCAAAGGAATAAATTTCAGAGGGATCTCAAAAATGTTGCTAAAACGTATGGCTGATTATAAAACGTATTATTTGCTTTGGTTTGGTGTCGAATCATAATTACTTCTTATAGATAGTAGGGTTATAAAGTTTATTCAATTAAGGATATGAGCATTTCTGCTACCTCGAATTTTTTTATTTTATAAATAAACATAAGGTTTTCGAAATTGAAGGTTTTTGCTAAATTTCCGTAACCATGACGATTTTAAAATTGTGTTTTATCTTCTTGTACATTATCCATGGGATCCTTATTTGTATGCTAATTACTCTGATCTTATTGAAAGGATCGAAAAACAATTTTTTTTGGTTTTTGGCAAGATTTACACGATAAAATTGTACAGCAAAATAATTACATTTTAGTAATTTATACCATGCTAAGTGTTTACCGTTAAATATCACTTTGAACTTGTTGACCTTTTTTAGTTGTTTTGGACAGTTACTGCTTCTACTAAGTCTAAGCTTATGTCCCTCCATCGTCAACTGGGTCCAACTAAAATTAAAAATTCTCTCATTACATCTTTGAACAGTGTGATTTTATTGGGAAACTCTATGGTGGGAGACCTTGCTGGGAATTTTAAACCGCCAAACATATTGAGAGGCGAAAGCTTTCGCTTGCGTAGAAGCAGACATTTCTACCATAGGGTGCGCTTTGGGCCATCTCATAAATATGTCAACGATAGTAATAAAACTCTTAACTTCTCTTTCGTAAGCTGAATAATTAGACTCTGCTGGAGATAGTTTCTCCGAGAAGAGTTGGAAGACTTGTTCTAAGGCTCCATTGCTAAACTGTTATAATACTGCACGAATCGTTGTACTTGCGGTATCCTTGAGATGAACTAAAATAGTCGTTCTCGCCAGAGCATGTTTGGCTTTGTAGAAAGACTGTTCACATTCTTCTGGCCAAGAGAATGTGCGAGCTTTATTTTTAAGTTTTACCAAAAAGCCAAGTGGTAAGAGATATTCTGTAATGATTCGAACGAACCTACTAAAGTAGTTAATCATGCCGTAGTTGTCTATTCGAATAAGGCGTAGGAAAAATACAGATTGTTTTAATAAGATTAGCATCTGGTGTGATTCCATTTTATGAAATTGGTATGATTCCATTTTCGAAAATACCCGTCAACCATTAAAATTCAAAGAAAATTGTTGGATATGGTGTATTGGGTAATAATCACATTGGATGTCAATCTCCAACTTCTTTCTGTGTAGAGGTGTCGGTGTCCCATCTTAATAAGTATCAATAAGACGTTTATTTTTTAGATCCACAAAAATATCTAATTTAGTAAAGAAATGTGCACCCAATATTGGCTCGTTACTAGAGCTCAATCCAAAAGGATGGATAAAACTACGTCTCAACCTTAAATCAGCTTCTAACAGCTTTGTATCAAATTTGTATATAACAGTGCCATTGGCAGCAGATAAATGAAAATTAGAGTTTCGTATCCGTAGTTGAATTTGCTCATCTGGATAGCCTAGATGTCGGCACTTGTATCGACCAAGTAGAATATTTAGCATTTTGTATTTTTGGATTCATGTTTTTGCTTATTTGGTTTGACTGAACATCAAACTTACAACGCATGTCGCATTTATGTAACTACATACTTAAAGTGGTATACTAACAAAGATGATTCTTTTCCATGTTCAGAATTCTACGGTTTCAACTTTTGCTTCTAGATCGAAACCGATGAGGATTAACATTTTGATCTTTCTCCGTTTGTTTCTGTCACTGTGAAAGTTTAAAGGAGACCTCACTGAATTAAAAGATTGGCATTAAACATGCTGAGTAATCTTCACAACCATAGATGTTTTATTAACCGTTCACTAAACAGGCTTGAAGTTCGCTAACTGGTTCAAATGTTTGAAAAATCTAGACGGGTTTTATCACCCAATTCACTATTAGAAGGGTTTCCTTTCTGCGACGTTACTCGCTCAGTGAATGAAATGTAATGAGGTCTTCTTTAAGACCTCCATATTTGAACAAAATTCTTATTGTTTTTTTTTCTTGTATTTAGCTCTGTTGATTGATGATATCAGCTCCTTTTCTAAAATTACAGTCGTGGTCGGCCTTTTGTTGCGTTCTGATAAAAGTCAACTGACGATCTATATTTTATTTATCATCTAACTTGTTGTTTGGATTATTTTAAACCAACGCAATTTCACTGTCTTATAATGAGGGACCGCAAGCTGATCCAACTTGGATCATTTACATTCGTCGAGCATAACTTCACCTTGCCACGAGTTCGGATTTATACCATAATTCGACCATAATTTGATCATATTTGCACAAATACCAACTTAGTTAGGCTTTGTCAGTTCAGATCGATGTCAAAAACAGAAATCTGAATATCTCAGTTCCAAAGTACATCTGCTTTTATATCCACTTAATTTAATCTTGGTTTAGTTTATCTTTTGGAATGGGATTGATTTGTAGTTTTTAGCGGGTATCGATTTGCTTAGGATTTAAGATTTTAAAGATAAAAAGTTAATTTTAATGCAATATAGAAGTGGAAAATATGAAAACTTTCACAAATTACATGAAAATGTGCCGGCTTTGTACCAAGCTTGAAGCAAAAATATCAAAAACAAAAGCTGATAAGTTTCCAACTTCTACTCTACATTGCTTGTAAAGCTTAGTAGAGCTTCTCCTGAAGCTGGATTATCCTCAAAAATTCAAGTAAAACAGAATTACCACTATAGAATTATAAAACAAACATCTGTAACATAAAACATAAACATAAAACGAACATCTGTAAATGGTTTTGACATGCTAGGTCATTATGCACTTGTGCTGTGATTTATGAAAATTGAAGATAACTTCTCAACACACAAGTAAAATTGTGTCATAAACATGTCGAAATCTCAACCTTAATCATGTCCATAGTTAAAACTATTTTACTACAGTAATATATAATTTATGTAAATCTAATCAGTTATATATATATATATATATATATATATATATATATATATATATATATATATATATATATATATATATATATATATATATATATATATATATATATATATATATATATAACTACATCTATTCTTGATTTCACTACATACGATATTTCACCCAAAATCGAGGGTGAAAGATAAACATTCTTAAACATTTCCATTGTAAATACGATCTGCAGATACCAATTTTGTTGTTGTCTTTTTCTGTATTCCTAATGTATATTTTCATCTCGCCTACGGTTTACTTAATTTTCATCTTAATCCGTGTTTCTTTTTCCTAATTTTTTTCGTTTTTTGTTGTTGTTATATATATATATATTGTTGTTGTGTTGTAACATTTATTTTACATTAATCCAATTTTCCAGTACACTTTGTCATGAGCCATATACCTAATTTCCAAAACCATTTGAATTTTTCATCTCACAATTTTTGTATTTTTTCATCGGATTGTACGTCGTTTGGATATGTTCATGGTTTTTATATTTTCCATTCTCGTCTCACACTGTTATTGTAACGAACAAAATTTTCATTTCTACTTATCAATATTGAAAGGAAAATTAACAATACGGCAACAACAAAACCAAATTTAGATGGAATTGAATTAAATTATTTTTTATTATTCGAAAAAAAAAAGGAAACTGAAAAGCATTCGAACTGTATATGTGTACATAATATATACGCATACACATACACACACACACAAATATACATATTTTTCAAATTAATATTAAATTATGGAAAAATACCGTAAAATTTTGAGTAGGTGTTGATATGACAACACGAAATAAAAATGGTGTATCATCAACCGAAGGACTGTATCCATGCAACGATATTCGAGTTAATTATTAACATTTTGTTTGCAATTAAATAGTTAATTAGCAAACAGTTTTAAAAAAAAAATGTAGTTATTGTGTTGCGAATTTTACAAAATGAAAATTAAATTTCGAGAAAATTATTAAAAATTGAGGTTTCGTGATTGTGCTTGCATGTATAGTATCCGCATGATGAACTATCTAACGTTATGCAATATGCAACTTCAACAGTCATTTAAAATGGTGTACAATAAAAAAAATCTATATTTTATCAAAGGCGAGCACATGTAAAAGCTAAATAGCCATTTTTACCTGGAAATTTTTTAATTTTTTGATTGATTGATTGATTGATTGAATAATAAGTGTCGACTCAAGTATCGCAGCAGCGATACTTGATCCGACACTTATTATTTCACGGCCCTTAAGATCTTCGTTAAAACATGTAATTTGTAGGAGAAACCGACATCCTTCATCTTCGGGATGATAGCTTTCAACAACGTCACGTACTTCAGCATACGGATATTATTTTGGGTTTAGCACAAAATCTTCAGAGCTTTTCTGGTACAGATATAATTTATATAACTTCATTTTATTAAATAAAATTGATCTTTCAACATATAAATTTTAATTTAAACCCTAAAAGAGACCACCCAAATATAACGCACAGAAAAAACCCTCTTCACTCCACCAAACTAAAAGAACCTAAGAATTACAAATTTTTGCTTAATAAATAATAAATTTAGAGTAAATATTTTTTCTATTTGATATATTTAATTTATTTGCAAACTACATTTTCCTTATTTATTTGTTGCACTGCCCAAAAATTCTACAAATAGAATTTTATTAAAATAATTAAACAATTGAATTCGATCGAATCCACCGTTTTATAGCAATTACACCAGTAGCCCGATTGTGATGAATGATACCTTAATTAAAAGCTCTGGTCATGAGTAAAAATACCGCATCAAAATATTTGTACATTTCAGCAAATAATTTTTATGCCTAAAAATCAGCAAAGGGGTTAGCCTTTGCAAAGTTAAGAATTTTTTTTTAAATTAAAATTAATACAAAACGTAATAGTAGCCCGATTGTGATGAATGATACCTTAACCTGGAAATTTTTTAATTTTTTGATCTGATATTTATAAAAATCAAAATTAGACGAGTTGACTCGGATTTGTCGTTTTCCATATTTCATGCAAAGTTTTATCCATTTGTGTTTTCCTGGAGCTGATAGGTTGATTGCTCGAACTAGTATTTAAAGCCCAACTCTTAGCTACTTTTAGCAGTGCAACTCCCGATCTTAGTTCTTCCAATCAACAATCTTTAGATATTGACTGTTTTAAGTTTAGCTACGAACAGTTAAAAAAAATGTTTGTGTACTTTTAGCAAACGGTTCGATGGCGTGAATAAACTTCTAATAAAAAATTGATAAGCTGCAACTAGAAAACAGAAATCTAAAAACTCAATTACCAGATTTAGAATGGCGACTAGATAGCCTTGAGCAGACCATAATGAATTCTTTAGAAATGTTTAGGTTGCCAGATACCCTTAACCATGATGATATAACGGAAGCTGTTGGTAATGTGTTAAATAACGAACTAAACATTCCCGATAAGTATGATGAATTGGGAATCCTTCGTATAGGGTATAGGAAAGCATTCAACAGAGCAAAAGGCTCTAGGGAAGCTGAGGATTGGGACTCCTATAAGGAGCACCTTAAAAATATAAAAAGGAATTAAGAAAGGCGCAGAGGAGGTCTTGGAGACTATTCTGTGATAAAATGGAAGGTGTTTGGAGACCTCGCACCTCAGGAAAATCTTATCTAAGAACTTGGTAGGAATAGGGAAATCGTGTGTAAAAACCGGATCCTATGGGCACTAAACGGCTTTAGACCCTATAAATCGGCAGGCCTGGACGCTATCATTCCAGTGGAATTACAAAAACACTCGTCGAGCATTCTCCCATGGCTGGAGGTGATCTTCAGGAGGTGTTTAATGCTGAATTATATTCCTAGGAAATGGACGGAGGTTACGGTGATTTTTATCCCGAAAACGGGGAAGAATTCACAGGCCTACCCAAAGGACCTAAGACCTATAACTCTATCATCCTTTCTGTTAAAAACATTGGAAAGACTGATTCACGTGTACCCTGCATTCCCTGGTGCGAACAACTGAGAAATCAATCCACTCGAAAGAGTACTGTATGGTAGCCTTTCTCGATATAGAGGGCGCCTTTAACAATGTCAGGTCGGAGGCAGTTCAGGAAGGACTGTCTTTCTTAGATGTGGACTACCCCTTAAGGAATGTGATAAGTCAGATGATAGAATGCAGGATTATTAACGCGGAGATAGGGGAATCCACCATTAGGAGGCGAGTAGTTAGAGGAACTCTGCAAGGTGGTTTCTTATCATCTCTTCATTGGAACATAGTAATCAACGGACTACTTTTGGAACTGGAGAGGGAGGGAATAGGGTGATAGCGTATGCAGATGACGTAGCAATCGTGAACTTGGGTAGGTACCTAAGCACGATTAGGGAAGTCATGCAACACGCGCTCTTAATCATTACAAAGTAAGCTAGCAAATGTGGGCTGGGTATAAATCCATTCAAAACAGAGCTTGTACTCTTTCCCAAGAAATATAAAATTCCGGTAGTCGCCTCTCCTACCTTAAAAGGCACGGCACTGGTCTTTACTGATAAGGCAAGATTTCTGGGCAGAAAATTTTAGACAGAAGGCTAAATTGGAAGCCCAATATTTTAGAGAGAGTAAAGAAGTCTACCATGTCTCTTTACTAATGTAGAAACGCCGTCGGTAGGAGATGGGGTCTAAAACCAGAGCTGATACACTAGCTCTTCACCACTGTAGTCAGACCGATTCTGATGTATCAGGTGAATGTGTGGTGGCCAGCACTAGACAAAAAAACTTATAAAAATATGATAGAGAAGGTACAAAGAACGGCCTGCTTGCTTATAAGCGGGGCACTGAGGACAACCCCTACACGTGCTCTGTAGGCTATGCTCTACCTTCTTCCTGTCGATATCTTTGGTAAGCAGAGAGCAGCAACTACGGCTGCACGACTCTCTGCCGTGTTTGAGTAGAAATGTCTACAGAAGGGCCACTCACAGATTGGCTGTTCACTAAAGGAGGACATGGCGAATAGTGACTACACAATACCGATTGTATGCTTTGAAAAAGGCTTCCGGACCGTTATCCCCTCAAGGGAATCCTGTCAGAACAGGTCAACAGCGGAAACTGGAAGTATACAATTCGACACTGATGACTCCAAACTAGACAGCAAAGTCGGAGCTGGAGTCTATTGTGACAAATTAAATGTGAATATATCCGTTCGTCTTCCTGATCACTGCAGTGTGTATCAGTCAGAGGTGGTAGCGATTGAGAAAGCGCTGACTTGGTTGATGCATAATGTCATAACCACAAGCGATATAACAATATATGTGGACAGTCAGGCGGCAATCAAGTCGCTGGAACCAGTTTTTCTAACGCCCGCGGTGGCATTGAAATGCCGCTCATCCCTTAACGAGATGAGTGAGCATCTCAATATCCAGATAGTCTGGGCCCCCGTCGCTCGGACGTTCTGGGGAACTGTAGGGCTCATGAACTAGCAAGGCAAAGGTACAACTCTCTAATTGAAACCGGAAAGGACAAATCTGGGGAGGCCTTTAGCAGCGCTTTTTATGGCGCTTAAAAAGGAGGCGATAACCTCGGTACAGAAGAGGTGGAATAACACCATTACATGCAATGTAACATGGCAAGTCTGGCCGAAACTGGACTTGAAGCGCTCCAAAACCTACTATCCCTACGTAAACCTGACTTAAGTATAGTCGTGGGGGTGCTCACAGGACATTGCCTCATTGGAGAGCATGCGAGGAGGCTTGTGTCATTGGCAAATGACTTCTGTAGAAGCTGTATGGATGAGGAGGAGGAAGAGACTGTAAGCCACTTCCTCTGCTCTGAATGGTTCCAATGAAGGTGAAAGGGGAGTAGGATCCTTTGGTATCACAATGGACCGTCACCGGTCTAAGTGTGCGTTAGCAGCCACTCTAACCTAACCTAACCTAACCATGATGATTTACTTTCTACATCTAAAGTGCATAATCGGAAAATTTTTTTTCACCTGAACCAAGTGTTAATTAAATTTAAGAATCGACTTTTTAGGGTTTACGTTTTGGTAGCTGAAAGATAAAAATCGATGAATTCGGAATGCTTGGGTTTAGTGTTATCATCCCAAATTTTCATAAATTAACACTTGACGTAATTTTCGTTCTGTTAACTTTGTTAAATAAAAATCCATTTAAACGAAACTTTTTCGTTCAGCTCTTAAAGATTTCACTATAGTCAGTAACATGCAAGTTCAGTTTATCGTATTCTTACTTAAAGTTGTTACTGAGTCGCTGGTTGGCCCATAAGATTTTATCAAATAAATGTCAAAAATGTATGTATTCACAAATATTTATCATGGGTTTCAGACACAGTCTAAGTGTAATTAAATCAAACTTTCATGTTTTTCATTTTAATATAAGAAATATGCTGGCAAACTTTAATCTAATTTTAGCAAATTTAGAAAACTGCCACTTTATTTCAGACATAATTTTTTTAACGAAAATATGGCTAAATAAAGATGAAGCTTCTCTGTATAAAATTCCAAACTAAAATTTTAAATTTGCAGAAATGACAACTTTCTAGCTGGAAGAGTAGCTAGATTCTATCAAAAAACCGTCTATAAATCATAACTACTGTCTTATGTATACATAGGTATCATAGTTATTCTATAGATGAGTTTGTAAATGAAATTACTACAGCATTGAATAAGCATAGTGCTTCCATTTAATATTTGTTAGGCATAATACTATTGATATTCTGTTATATCCTGACAATGTCTACTTATCGTCACTTATTAACGTATCAATCCGTACGGTTAACGAAACATCATCGACAATGCGTTTTGTAGAATTCATTCAAAAACTACGTCGGTTTCTGGTTTGTGGGACCACACTCTAATGTTAAGTATTTAAATCAACTTCTGTAACGGTTTTGCCTTTAATGGTTTTGTGATTACTTTACAGAAATAAATAAACAGTTCCAAACGTCTTAGTCAAAACAAAGTTAAACTTTTAAAAAATGCTATCTAAATGCTTTATCTATTTAACGGTTATTTTATTTAATTTTTGTGCTAAATTTTAATAATATACATTTTTTAAGTGAATATCAATATGACTTTAAAAAGAATCGTATTATCGAACAAGCCTTACTATCATTTTTGACTGTAACATTTGATAAAAATTTATTATAAGGCACAATAAGTAAGCTGCATTTATTTCGGAGAATGAGCCCTTTGGACGTTCTTCGCAAGGTTTTTTTAATATTTAAATCGAATACAGTTTGATTATTCTTGATGGAGTTTAAATCACTTATATCTAATATTTTTCTTGCGTAGTGGGGACAAAATTGTTAGAGGTCAATTTATAATTTACGTAACAATGATCTATACTCTGTCCCTTTTACTCGTAAGGAAGATTTTACATTTCTTTATTTCAATTAGGCGAATGCTTCACAAAGTTTTACCACGGGCTAAGATAAGCTCTGATTGCTTAGATTAGGGATTGACTTTTACACAGGATGAAGCAGAGAGGTTTTTAATATTTTCCTATAATTATAGTAATATTTTAAGTAACTAGAAAAAAAATAATATTAAAAAAGTTTAAATAGCAATTAAAACGATAATGAATTGCCTAAACTTTAAGTGTGAATTTATTATTTAGTCCAGTTCAAGATTTAATTTTTAATATATACTTTTTGTAATTATTGTAATTCAATATAGGCTTTATGCTACACAATTTCCTTTCTCGATTACTCTATTACCTACAGTTATTATTCCTGCCATAATTTAGTAAACTATTGCCATAAGGTATGTAAGTACTTGTTTAAGAGCTTTACATACCGATAAAACCAAGATTCAAGTCTCTGAGTATATTAGGTCTAAGAATAAAGAATATAGCTTAGTAAAAGCTTGAATCCTTTTGTATCACACAAAATACTGATAAATGCACCTTACATGTGTTATTTGGCATTTTTTTTTTTAAAACAATAAATCCAATTTATTTAAACATTTTTTTTTTACAGTTTGATTAAAATATAATAACATAAAAATATATAAAAAGGCAAGTGGATTTTGTGTTATTTGGCATTGCATATACTTAAGGGTCATGTAAAGATACTTTTAATTTTCGTATTTTTAAAAAAATAGTTTACCCAATAAAGTTCCAGATGTCATGTCGATAGAATATCCTCAAAGTTCAGAAAAAATATATGACATTTAGGCGATTATAAATATAAAAATAATTTAATTATTTTAAAACGATATCAGTAGCGACATCTAGCACGCAAATAGCCAAACATAACATGGTAGTACTATGTGTATTTATAGTATGCTCCTGCTCAGAATAAGAGTGAAATTGGATACTATGTACTATGCTTGTAGGTGTAGTAAACCAGGTCTGGGAAACCTAACTCTTAATAAAAAAATTTGAGTCAAGACATTAATTTATGAGAGCTTACAGAATACATGGTTTTATTGGGAATGAGTGAAAAGTGCGTGAGGGAGAATTTTAAATGAAATTTTCTAATTTTAAAGCAAAATTCACCGAAAATTTAACCTCTGCATCAATTTCTTGATAACCTTAAAGATTTCATTGTTGCCAGATTTTTAACCTTATCAACAACAAAACAATTTACTATAACTTTATTCAGATGGAAACAATTGGTTGATAAAAAATAATCATAAATTTCAGAAGGCTTATCTTATTTTGACATAATGGGGCTTCAAATTTCTTATCTGATATAATCTGTTAAACTTTTTTTTCTTGTTGGATAATCGACAAAATGGAATTTGAATCAAATTAAATTTCTATATATAATTATTTGCATATATCAATCGAAATAGTTTCGAAAATCGTACTTTTCAGTCAACGTGAGTTAAACAGTGGTCGAAAAAGTGATCCAAAATTCACTTCTTTTTGTAAAACTATACATACGACGCCATTTGCTGATTTAGAATTTGATATTTAATGAAAACAATTTTGTATATTACTTACATTTCAGTTAGCTAATTCATTATATCTTGTTAGAAATATATCTCTGTAACTATACAAATAGCAGCCAACAATGAATATCTATTGCGACGAGATTTATAAAGCACATCCACCATCCCGATATACATTTACACAAAATTGGTTGCTATATGAACATATACCAAACTCGACGTACTACTTGAAATTTAATTTATTCTAATTTAATTTGCATAGTTGATGAGAAACGTAGATGAACATACCTGTTTACAAAAGTATGTTTTTGAGTTTTGTGTAAATAAAATGTTGAGATAGTTTTCATTTCAGGTAAAATACACACGATATACTATTGGGAATTTTTCATTAAATTTGGACGTTATATAGACGGTCTTTATAATTAAATTTGTAACAAATTATGGAAAACCTCCAAAAATTATCCTACATAAAAAAAATGTTAAGTAGATTTTCAACACGTTGACTACAAATGTAACAAACGTGACTTTTACACAATTCTTGCAGTACTGTTTATATTACTGTTTATATTACATTTTGTTGAATCCACATAAAAATTCTTTCAGACTAAATGTGGGTTTGGGCTAAGGAAATTTTTGAACAGGGCAGTTATAAGTCTTGCATTATGTTTAAAAGTTTGTTTTTTGTATATGTAAAGTGTTTGGTGGAAAGCAAAATTCTGAGAAAATGTCATTAATTTTATTTATGGTTATTTCTTAATTGTTATTAAACAATACCTCCATTGGTACAGCTGCTTTTTGCTAGAATATGATTCATTAAGCAATGAAGTAGCAATGAAATAGTTGATGTCTTCTGTCTATCTTATCATATTCGGAAAAATGTTTAAAACTTTCGAATTTTCGTAAATGTTTTCCAGATTTGATATACAGATCAACCCGTCAGATATTCGTTCCCAGCCCTAAAAGTTAAAAATTGACATTTTAAAATAAGCAGATATCCTTATTTAAAAGCGATGTATGGAACGGGAAAGTTCCATTGAGAGTGTCATCTTCATTTTCAGCTGCATAATTGAACTGTACCTTTACCGTATATTTCAGAAACTCATCTTTAGTGTTGTACTTAGTTTGCAATATGCAAGTAAACTATTTTAGTTCCAAATTTTAGTGTAAACGACATTGTCAGTGACATCATCCCCAGAAGAGGTCAGTGCTTATCTCGGAATTTTCAAAATGTAAACTGCTAGAGCAGTTGATTTTATGGCTCCTAGACAATGCTGCATAAAGCTGACCATGTGTGAAGCAAGGTTCTGGAAGAAATACTCCTGAAATTGTTATTTCATAAGCCAAACGAAGGGAGAATTTATCAGAGCCATATTAATCCATCAATTATTGTCTCTGGTTTTATGCAGTTTAGACGAAAATCCCTAACCACCAGTCTAATTAATGTCATTGAATAACTCCCCCTTTCTAAAAGCATAACTAAGCGCCCTTGTTTTAGATTAAAAGTTTGTGGTAGTAAGCAAAAAGGATTCAGCGAATTTAGAAACTCAACCAAAAAATACACTTGTAAATTATCGTCATTGCTGTCGTCATTGCTTTTGCAAAATCACTTCTAAATGACGCTTTCATTAATTTGACGCAAGATTTCACTTTTAGGGCATAAAATTCCACGTTCAGGTATTGAACAAAAAGACTTTGATGATAAATACTCTTCAAAAATAGTAGTTGTCACCTCTTCTCTAATATAGCGACTGGGTTTTTCAAAATTCTCGCTGTTTTATTTTTGCCGACACCAATATCTAATAACTAAAAGCCGAATAAGTAACAGATCAGACTGTTAAACCGCAATTACCACCTTAGATCTCTAAGTGCTAACCACTGGAAGTACTTGTCAGAAGTCACCACCTAATAAGTTTAACAGCAACTTTGGAATACCATTTCAACAGTTTCCAGAGCGATACCGGAGGTCATCGGTGCTTCATCCCAAACAAGACAGTCGATTGTTTATTAAATATATGCCTCTTAGTTTGAGTTTGTTGTGGAAATTTAACTGTGTCTATATTAAAAGGAAGCGAAATGGCTGAATGAAAATGTAATTCTATTAGAGCTGGCCAAAAACTTCAATATTCTCGGTTTAAAGTCAGTAAACTTAAAAAAGTAGTCATTTCTGAAAGGGACGGAAATATGTAATAAAGTAAAAAAATCAAAACCTGGTGAGCTCAGGTAGAAAAGAGATTACCACGGTGCTGTCCTGATGAAGAAAATTTTCCATCATATAATTTTTAAAATTACTGAAAAAAGCCGATGGATTTAAAGTGCTACACTGACACAATATTGTTACAAATAATGATATATACGAACCGGGAAACATATATGATTGCTTGCTTCTAAAAAGCAGTTGTGCCACCTAGCGGTGCCGTTGATCAAACCTCTTGCTCGAACTGCTCCTTTAAAAGTTGGAAGTGCCACTGGTCATGTATGGGTAGATCTTGAAAGTGACATGCTGATGAATTTCATCATAATTGAAATTTCATCATTTTGAACCACATTGTGAGTGTTATTAACATCATCAACCTGAACGTGTCATGTCTTTTTGTGATTTATTCATGGATATATTTAATAACCTTTATATTTTAAGCTCAAAATGGATTGTAGGGAAACCGATTATAAATTCATTTATTTGAGCGTGATAGTGGTAGAGAATATACCTCTAATACAATGTTGACATGAAACGCGGACAGCTGACAAACAAAGAAGGCAGAATATATATATTGCCAATACGTGCAATATTATCACAAACTGTGTTATCACGACCGAAGTTAGTAGCAAATTTGACAATCCGCAGTAATGACAACAACTACTTTTATTTTCGGATTTAAAAATAACTATAATCGGTGCCACTTACCAGACCTATTACAGATTCTATTTTATGCTCAAACCAATGCAAATTTTTTAAAGTTCATTAGTTTATTAATAGTTTTAAACCTTTAAATATGCATTTAATATTTACGAAAGTATCATTTTGCAAGAGAGACATCTATTAGAAGACCTGGAAATTACAAAAAATATATCGTCCCATTTTGTATATTTTGCTGTAAACAAGGCAGACCCTTACATTCTGTAAAACATATACTTTCCACTGATGCATATGGATTTGTCACGTTCTTGTTCAATCACTAAAGTTTAGACAAAGAAGTATTAAAAGGATTTCGGAAAGTATTTTCAATGCTTCCTATAAATAATAAGTACACGTTATATATTGACATTCACGTTCCAAAAATTATGCACAAGGCACAAGTAATACACTCGCACGCAACGTGTTACATAATTTAAAATTGATTGTTTTCCGTTGACGTATGAATACAGTTTGGTGCAATAGTTATGTATTCAACTATGTACCTACATTATAGTACTATGTAAAGTTTCAAGTACATCTAACCAGCCCATCAAAATAAAAACATTTTACACGCGAATGTTGAATTTATAAAATAAATGTAATGCTGCTGTTATAAATTTAAATGCTAAAGGGGGTGAGAACAGTAAAATAAACATATAGATATATATTTTTCCACGGATGCATAATAATGTTATGTAATGTAGGGTTTTTCCTTTCAAGCAGTAATAGCACACCGTTTTATATAAAGTATATGGTTTGTATAACATTTAAGGAGCGATTACACGGTATAATAGAAAATAAATATTTGGTTTATATTTCTGAGTAAATTTTTGGGGCTGAAGAGGCTTCCACGAATAATTTTTTAATGTTATTTTAACGGCATATACCTACCCGTTTTGATAATTTTTCATTGCTTTAAAATATTATCATTATTACCATCGTTTCCCAACAAATTTCTATGCTCAAAATTATGATGTTCATAGAATTCTGATTCGTAAAGTTCCAATTCTCACTACAATCCCTGCGACCAACCTCATCAGTAAATTTTTCAGCTTTCACTTGAAAATGTCGATTTGAATATCTCAAATGAAGCGAATTTCGCCTATTTTAGTAAGATAATTTCTATCCACTTACTATAATAACCTGTGATCACCAGGTCATCATTCACTCCGACTTGCATAATATTACATGCTACCTTTTGAAATGGTAGGTCTGGCACCTCAGGCGGTATAAACGGTTCCTTTGTGTTGAATCTTTGATGCTTTTCGCATGTTCTACACTTGCTTATATAGTTTTCAATATCCGTGTCCAAACCCGGCAAATATAATATTTCTCTCGCTCTTTGTTTAATTTTAGTAACTCGTTGATGAGCTGTATGGAGTGATTGAAATCGCTCCATATTTATTCTATCAATATCATAGGTAAAATTTCATTTTTTGATCTTTCTTGTATAAAAATATCTTTCTTGTGATCAGTGGTTGCGTCAATTCCGCCATATTATGTACAAAGCTATGCAGGTAATATACCATGTCCAGGAATCGTTGTAATTCCTTTTTTGATGTAGGATCCTTTATCTGGGTAATGGTCTTTACTCTTATTGGGTCTTTACAACTTATACCGTCTTTACTAAATATATGCCCCAAAAAAGTAAACTGCTTCAGCCTATATTGTACTCTATTTTGATTAAACTTGATATTTAATTTATTAGGACTTTCTACTAGTAAATTTTGATCGTGTTCTTCTTCGGTACGCCCAGTTATTAATAGGTCGTCTATATAAATGGTTACCGCTGGTATATCACCAAATTTTTTTTTCATTCAGTTTCTGAAATCTCTCTGGGGCTATAATTATACCAAATGACAACCGTTTAAACTGGTAGCTACCAAACAGCGTACTGAATGCACACAATTTTCTCGGCTAGTTGGCAAGCTCCACTTGGTAAAATCCATCTTTTAAGTCAAAGAATGTGAATAACTCTCCCTGCTTAGTTTTGAACTTAAGTCCGCAGTGTTTCTGAATTGCGTCATGCATATTTATGCATATATTCGGTTGTTGATCTCACTTATATTAAAGCCTCGTTATCTACCCGATTACTAGTTCCTTATAATCTCATATAACGTCCAGGGTTTTGGAATTGGAAGCATCTTTAATAAAAACGGGATCTAGGTTTTTTTTTATGCTCTGTGTATCACATCTTCTTCCCTATAATTGATTGTCTCGACTTATGCAATGTTTTCTATTTCATGTTTACTCTATTTAAACAATTTGGACACAGTGCTAAATTTGGTCGCTTCGTATTCCAATGCTAAGAGTACGTTCGTGGTTTTGCTTGTTTCAGTCGTCTAAAAGTCGTTTTTTGAGATTGTAACGTGGGTTGAAAATTTCCTTTGAAGTTCTCAATATCAGAGTTGCTTTCAAGTGAGAATTTATAAGGTGCTTTCAACTGACTCAGTTTCTATAATTCTGTGAAGTTTTGCTCAGAAATCTTGCTTAACTAGCTGCTGCTGAACTTTCAAAGTTAGAAATGAACTAGCAATTTAAGCATCAATGTCTGAGAAAGCTTTGCCTTACCTGTTAATTCGTTAGAATGCATTTTTTCCGTTATCTCCAATTTAGGAGCTAATTTTAGGGAGCTCGTCGTTTGGTTCGCCATTGTCCTTGAAGAACTCTTTCCATCTATTTGCCCAGAGATGAATATTGATAGTAAGTTTGTATGTGAATTCCCCGGTGACTAGTTCTCCAATTGATGTAGTATGCACTTGTTTCTATTTGCTGCTGCTGCTTCTGCAGTCTCGAGAATGTCTTCGGTATTATTTCCAGCAATCATGACCATTCTTTTCCATTTGTATTTTTTGTTTTGCAGTTTCTTCATATTTAATTCAATTTTTCGCCGTACTTGCATGACAGAGCTGTAACTTTAATAGCGACGTTCATTAATTTTTTCACGTATCATAATCCATGGTTTCCTGATGTAATTTTGATAGCCAAGCACAAAGCCAAGCGGGAGGGAGGTTTTTTTCGTTTCATTCCATTTTATACTTTTTCTACTATATGATGTTCCCATCAGTAGAAACCCAAATTTGTATTAACCCACGCAATGGTTGCTTGACGGCGGTGATGGAGATGTTGTCGGCTTATCTATCTCTGCCACTCACCCCGGTTTGAAAAGAGAGCTATTAGCTCTTCTTCAACTCGGCTTTATGAATTTTCTGATTGTCAAGAACCTGTTCCTATTAAGCAAATTTTGCGCCTCAACAGGTGATGATGTTTGAGATATGATAGCATTTACTGCTGATCATGATAAAAAAAATGATTTAAAAAAAATTAATATAAGTCACAGTGTAATTAGAATTTAAGAATTTAAATCATCTTTCCTTAAACGCACATAATAGGATATTTTGCTCTCATAGAAGCAGCAGATGCAGCAGATATAGAGATTATATACAGGAATATTTGACTTCCATGGAAACACGGTTAATTTTTGTCTAATCTCGTTGCAGGACGTTTTGTACATCTTCAACAAAATATCTGTTTTATTTTCTCTCAAGGGAAAATTTTAACATTTCAAGTCCTCTCATAGTTGCAAAGACATGTTGATGATTAACTTATGACAGCAGCTTATTACATATTCTGGGCTTTATTTCATTTAAGCTGGATGAGCTATATATCACAAATATATATAATAATGCCACAGGCAATTATATATAAATATAATAACACCAAGAATTGGTCCAATTCAAATACTATGTAATGTTCAGAATTTCGAATTGACTATAGATGCACTTGTTATCAATATGAGTCACCTCTATATAAGATTTTTTTAGAAAATCGTTCAATTAAACAACTTATGTGACACGTTCCTTGCTTAAACAATTGATGTTGGTCTATAAATGATTGCAACATGCTTCTTGTTTCGTGTTCTACAACTCATACTGTATAGTGGTTTGTTTGCATTGTTTAATTAAGGATTATCGATAATATGTTTGAATTAATTTCGTTTTATTGCTGATACTTGTTAACGTATCATATTACGCAATTACAAACACAAATACATTTATATAGTTTGACTTTGTTAATATCATGTTAAGATAATCGTCTAATCTCGACACAACAAACAGCAAAACAAAAAACTATTTATTCAATGTCAGAACTAATCTTAGGAGAAAAAAAAATTCTTTTCCTCGAGAATATATTTGTGTTATCAATTTGTATTACTGTGATCAAATATTTAATTAATTTAATTAAAAAATTATAAGAATATGTTAAGCAATACGATATCTGTTTATAGTCCCCATTTGGATTATAAAATTTATTCATAAACTTAAAGTAAAAAATTTTTTGTGTAAATATTTTCTATTTGTTAAGTCTAACTCTGTTCAAAATTGTGGTATATAAATTATATAGAAGTGACTTGATGATTAAACCTTGTTTGCCAAACGCGTTCGTTGATGGTAAACTTAAAATTCAATTTTTAATATTTAAATAATTTGATTAATAAATTGATATTTTCATCTACCAAAAATATGATATAATATTTAAATTTTATGTAGGTGCCTCGTCCTAAAATTAAACTTGTACACGACCACGCGCACAAATACATATACAACGAAAATATAGCATAAATATACAACAGCAAAAAAAACTATTTACCAAGCAGCCAGTTTAATCGGAAATTATATATTTTCCACGAGGGGTGAGGAATTTGCATAAATCATATTGTATGGGTGGAAGGAAATTTACGTTCCGCATTATATTTACTATCATCAATTTTTAAAATCTACATAATATACAGAGTGACCTTAAAGTACTGGGCGCGAGTAAATATCTTGGCGGTTTAAGCCCATATTAAATTGTGGCATTAATTTATTTATTTATTCGCCAACACTACGTTATGTAGATCCCTTAATATGTTAAAATCAAAATTATCCGAAAACAAATCAAAAATTCCGGAAGTATGGGCCACTGGATCATCCCTACCATAATTTGTGCGCTGAAAATCAACCTTCAGTATATTTTGTCTTGGGCGAAGTACCCTACTGGGTACATAAAAAGAATATGAATAAAGTAAATCAGAAAATTTTCGAACATAATACCTCTCGAGTGAACATTGTCTGCATAATATCTCTCCAGGATTTGAGACTCACAATGTTTAATAACATGCAACGTCCATCGTAAGGGGGCAGGATAAAACTATTTGTTAACCGAGAAAGTCGTCTCAGGGCAAATTTCAAGAATTAATGTTTTAAGAGTATACGGGTCAGAAAAGTCGCTAACAAGCCTCTTAATAAAACCGAGTATCGAATTAGCCTTGTCCACAATCTTGTCCATGAACTTAGAAAAATCAAGATTGGATATAAACAGGACACCCAGATCGCTAATCTCGCACACCATCTAAAGTACAACGTCGTCGAGTCTGTACAAAGAAGCAATAGGTATTCTCTTTTTGGAATATGTCATAGATTTAAATTTAGAAACATTTAGAGCAAGACGGTTTTCCACAGTCCAATTAAAAAAACATTTTGGAGCCTTTTGAACTAAGAGCACATCCTCGATATTGCGTACCCCCGCAAAAATTTTAATATCGTCTGCATAAAGTCATTTGCAGAACCGAAAGCAGTCTACTACATTATTTACAAATAGAATGAAAAGTAATGGACCCGATAACTACCCTGAGGTACGCCAGATGAAACCTGGATTTTCCTAGAAAATGTATCCCCAATACGGACAAATTGAGATCTACGTGACAAATAGGATGATATCCATTTTACTGGAACTTTATTCATGTTCAGCTTTATGAGTTTATCAATAAGTAAGTTTTGGTTTATTTTGTCAAACGCCTTGCTAAAATCAGTGTATATTACATCCATTTGAATGCCTTTTTCCAAATTTTAATGCACAGAAACCATGCTGTTAAGAAACAATTAAATTTTTCACGTCAAATATTAAAGAGCCTCTTACTAATTTTTCGAAAAGTTTAGGGATCACAGACAAAATTGCTATCCCCCTATAGTTTTCCACCCAATTTTTTAGCCCTGATTTATGTATTGGGATAATATACGAGGATTTCCAAAATTTTGGAAAAACGCCATTCGTAAGGCTAAAGTTGAATAGATGTGTTAGGTGCCAAGCCAAAGCACTAGAACATTGCTTCAGAAAAATAGGTTATTTTATACTGCTTGTGAGCTTTCAATTTTCGATTATATAATTTAACCAGCCTTTTATCAAACCATGGTTCCCGATATACTGCAAGTTTCTTTTTTATTTTTGGAATATATAGATCCATTCCCGCATATAAGACATCATAAAATTGACCCGTCATCATTTCGACCTTCATACAAAAAATTCCAACAAACATTACCAAGGTATCTTCTCAGAAGGTCGTACTCACCATTTCTAAAATTAAAAATAACATTATTATTATAATATGGAATATAATCATTACAAGTTTCAAAACTTAGCCGAATTAAAATAAGAGTATGATAAATACTGAAGAACAGCCCAGGTCTGCACAAGGTTGAACAGATGGCAACAAATCATCATCCAAAAAACACTAAATCCAAAAGTCTTCCCAGTTGGTTGTGTACCTCATCAATAGATAAAACGTTTGAATTGTTGAAAGGGATAAACATATCATCCTGATGTTCCCAAATAAGGTCCAGAAAATTGAAATCTCCCACAATACATAGTCTGTCATAACTACCAATCATTAGCTGGATTTTATTTTCAAATAAATCAACAAGATTTTACAAAATCAACGATGACGACTTGCCAGGGACATACACTGCACAGATAAATAGTGTGACTTTATCGATTGTCACTTTAACAACAATAATTTCAACGTTGCACGATTCGAAGCCCATCTGTTGACAATTATACTGCACATTTACAGCTATTATAATACCACTACCAACATTGGAGCAGTCGGCTGAATTATGACGGTCACGGCGAAAAACAGCATGATTTGATGGAAAAAAATCTTCACTTTTGAAGGCATTAACCAACCAAGTTTCATTTACGATGATTAGATTTAGTACGCAGACCACCCGAGTTGTGATAGTAGATGTTAAATAAATGAGTGCCCACCGGTCACGAATGAGTTCATTTGTTTCGGTGTGCTCGTTAGTTTTGATGGAGATGATAATTTCGTATATTTTTCCCAAATTCGACAGTAGATTTATAGTAGGTTGTTGAGTAAATTATATGATTTTTTCTGGTAGATATTTCAGAACTATGTCTGGGATGTTATCCAACCATGCATAATATAAATACACATAGTACTACCATGGTATGTTAGCTCATTGACGTGCTAGATGTCGCTACTGGTATCGTTTTAAAATAGTCAAAATATTTGTATATGTATAATCGCCTAAATGTCATTAATTTATACTGAATGTTGATGATATTCTATCGACCCGACATCTGGAACATCAATGGGTTTTTTTTTCTTATGATGGTAGTACTATGTGTATTTATATTATGAACCATGTTAAATACAAATGGGAAATACTACTATAATTAACAAACCGTTAACCAATAAATTTATAACTATTTTCTAGATTTAAAATTTAAAATTAAAGTATAATTAAGTTTATTTGCCTTTCAAATTTAGTTGAAACAGATCGATAATATAAAAATTGAAAAGCGTATAGGTCCTAAAATGGAACACTGAGGTACGTTTTTATCAATGGTTAATGGTTGACTAGAGACACCATTGACAAATACTCATTGACCGAATGGTGGTAGACCTATTGATCTAATGATGTGGTGCAGTTCGATGATTCTTTTAAAGATGTTACGTGAACTGTGCTCATTGCTGACTTGTTGTACTCTTAAGACTTCAGCCTTCCACTATTCACGCTTTTTCTATCTATTAATTTGCTTGACGGTTCTCCTAGCAAAGACTATTTTGTTCTTCCGTGCAACTGTAAAACATGTCCTGTCCAAGCTTCTTTGTAAGCTGTATTATGTTGCTCGACAGCAAAACAACACTACTCATCAAACCAACCATTTTTGGGTTTAATTTGTATGATACCGAGAATCGCCTGGGCCGCATCGATATCCTTAGTTTTCAATACCTCTCGTAGAGCGCCATCTCTCACATAATCAGAGAACGTGTGGGTGGTTCTCATAATGCTGTATTGCTAACAAGATTCTTATTTTGTGCATTCTCATCTTCTTTTGTGATCCCTAATTTGTAAGAAAACTGTCATCTTAGATTTGCAGTGACCAATTGTTAGTTACCACCCATAAATTTGACAGCCAAAATTAAAAAAATAAAAATAAAGTTTGAATATGATACTGGTGACCCACCAATGGCTATGATACAGTTGCATAACTTTTTGGTCATCCGGTCTATAATATGGTTGTTGATGGCAGCTAAAAACATTTAAATATGGCAACAAAATACAAAACAAAAAAAAACGATAAGCTTATTTTTATTATAGTCGAAGTAAAAACGAAATAAGAAAAACTGAAAATTTAATTTATCATTTTGTGGAACTGAAAATGTAAAACAAAAAAAAAAACAAACGAGGCGAAATAATGAAGGAAATTTTTTCTTAAAAATCGTTTCTTAACTTTAATTTTTTATTAAAAAAAATTAAATAAACAAAAGAATAAATTTACGAGAGATGAAAAATAAGTTTTAGCGACAGTAAAAAAAAATTACATTTTCCAATTTTAATGGAATATTTCGATTTTTCTTTTAAAAATAAATGCGCCATCACTATATAAGTAGTTCATTCGAAAACAAAACCAAAAAGAAAAACAATTAAAACTACATTTAAATTTTCCAAGTTTTATAACAAAAACACTTAGCTTTAATGTTTTTGGAAATTGAACATTATCCGAGTATATACAGCTAAAGAGAAAAACACTTGACATTTGATCTTATATACATTTTTTTTTTTATTCTTTTTTTTTATTGTTGGATTATTTAAATTTTTTATTCAAAACCATCAAAGCATATATATACATGTGGAAAATCCAACAACAATAAAAAGTTCAAATACCAGAAAACTAACAAAAACTGTGCCGATCATAAAATTGAAAAGGAAATTTACAGAAACAACCAATTTCTAAATATACAGTATGATCTAAGGAGTGCACTACAGGATATGTTGAGATGTTTTATTTTTAATTCAGTTAGGTGTGTTCTCTCAATACATGTAGCCTTACTATGTTATATGATCTGGATCCGAATCGAGGTTATTTGTTAGTTGTTCAGGGTGGTTTTAAAGACCGTAACATTATTAGGTAAACAATCTTCTGTGGCAGAATACTTTCATTTAATTTGCAAAGTTGGTTATAAGATTTGGAATTGATCACGACATATTATTAATTTTAGGACAAAAAGCAACAAAAACCAAACGATTTTGGATCAATCGCTGTATATATTTCCTATAAAGTGTTCTATAGAGCATGATGTACCCGATTTTATTTTTCGTAAATTGAAAGCACGTTTACCAAATTATTTTTTATTTTTTTTTGTTGTTGTTTAACTTTAAACTTTCATTCTCGAATGGTTGCGAAATGATTATTGATCGAAATGATTGGAGAGTTAAAGAATCACAATACACACATACATATATAGTATAAAACATTGGGGAATGTTTAAACATAAGTAGATACGATTTATACCGTTTCATTTGTTTATATTTAAGATGCTTAAATCATCGATAAGATTATCGAATTAAGGTTTTTTTTTTAAGTGGGTGGAAGGGAATTATTATAATGGCTGAGTTGGCATTTTATTGATTAATTACTTAGTCGAAATGATGACACTAAATGATGTTGCTAACAAAATCGCTCGTTTCGATTTTAATTTAATTATACAAATATTTTAACCTAATCTATCGTTTCACCCACGCACATAAATAATTCACACCTTATAAAGTATAGTAGTCCCGCGGAGAACGTTTTCTTGTTTAACCTCGGTTCGATTTGTGTCGGCGGAAAATAGTAACCTTCACTCTATTTATCTAAATTTCTTCATAATTTTGTTTTGACGTTTAACAAATTTTCCAATCCAAATAATAACAGTTTTTACTTTACTAATTCTATTTCTTATAGTTTTGTTAAGGTTTAACTCACAAATATTACTAAATGGTAAAGGAGCTACCAAATTTAGGTATACGAGATGCCAAGTGTCGGTATGTGTACAGCCACCTGACCATTCTAAAATTAATGTCAATGCTTTAGTGTTATCAAATTACCAGCACAAGCAATTGTCGGGATTCCAAATGTTATGTATAGGCGAAGGTTCAATTAGCTGATCCAGAGTTTAATTAGCCAGGAACAGTCAATTTATTAATAGCATTAGGTCACTATTTTAAAAACTTGCTTGATGGAAAAATACAACTTAAGTCAGATGGTCCAATTCTTAAAAACACATGAGTCAGAAGCAGAAACTAATTTAGATGTAACCTTAAAACAGGCCTGGGAAAGTGAATCAAATAGTGTGGGCAGAAATTTGCTATCACAATAAGAAGCACAGTGCGAACAGCATTTAAAAAATATACAACTAGGAATACGAATGGTAGATTCATCATAAGTCTACTATTAAAAGAACCCCCAAATGACCTGAGCAACATACTAAACAAAGCCATCCAACGACTCTGAAACATAGAAAAACGATTCGAGCAAGATCAAGAACTCAATACTTTCTACCACAAATATATGTTTAAGTATGGGTATGTTTAAGTATGTAACACATGGAACGAATTCCCGAAAATGAAATCTCCAGCGATGACCATTATTTACCACATCATGGTATTGTCAAAAACACGAGTGACACTATCAAATTTCGCATGGTCTTCAATGAATCAACTAAAGGTAGTACTGGTAATTCTCTCAATAAGTATTTAACAGTAAGATCTATACCACCCAATCAAGTCTATACACCATACTTCTTCGGTTCCATAACATAAAATTGCCATTTCCGCAGATGTGGAAAAAATGTACCGGCAAATTGCTATTAAAAAAGAGGATACTAAATTCATACAGATCGTTTGGCGGCAACATATCCATCAGATCCAGTTGGCCACTACCGGTCAAGGTGATCCCAGTCATCAAATCATCATCGTATAAACCAAAAGTTTATACGATGATGACTTGATGACTGGGGTTGGTATACAGAACCAAAAGGCTTACAACTAACGAAAGATATTAGTGCAATCATAAAACAATAACTTGAGAAAAGGATCATAAAATTACCAAGAAATTTTAATATTCGACCAAAAAAACGACAAGAAAAAATACCGTCAAAGAAATCAGCGATATAGCGGAGGAATCTCCACTCAACAGTAAAAACTATTAGGAATCCACGAACTGACGAACTCATGTGAGTATAACGAAATACATTATTCTATCTGATGCCAGTTGATTACTTGATCCGCTTAGCTGGCTATCACCTATTGTTGTAAAGATAAACAATTGTATGCAGAAACTATGGGTTCTAAACTTGAATTGTGGTAATGAATCATTGCCAGCTATCCAGAAACAGCACTGGAACGAAATCCAATCAGAAATCAAAAATGTTGAGCATCTTTACGTACCCAGGTTAATGCAATTTCATATACAGTCCAAGGTTAATATTCACGGGTTCTGCAACGCCAGCGAAAGTGATTCTGCGGTGGTTCTATGCTACAGTGGTTCTGTACTATAGAATTGTCATGCCAGAAGAACAATAATTCATATAGCACTAGTAACAGCGAAAAGCAAAAAGGCTCCTAACAGGTAAATATCTGGAATTATGCGGGGCCGTCCTTTTATCCAAGCTAATTGAAACTGTCAGACAAGAAACAAGCCTTAAAATCAACAATATCTACGCATGGACGGATTCCAAAATTGTACAGGATCAGCTAGCTAGCGAACCCCGTCGATAGGCAACCTTTGTAGCCAACTGCATTTCTTTAATTTTGGACGTCAGTCGTGTTACTAATATACTTCTCGTATTTTAAACTACAACAAGAACTCACGTTCATTCTGGACTCATAGAAGAAATTGGCCTATACTTTTAGTCAGTGGCAGACTCAAAACAGTTCATTCTTCAAGAGTTACATAACAGTATTACCATGCCGCACCATCTCTGTTACTATATCCATCTTTCGTCAACGATATTGGTCAACAGTAAGACGAGCGAGAGTTCGAGAAATCGTCAGGAAATGTGCTTTGTGTGCACAGGCTGCATTTCAACGACAAATTATGGAAAATTTGTTAACAACCCGATAGTAGCATTAGTATTCCTCAAAACTAGTCGCTGGCGAACGAATGAAGACAAAAAGGTATGCGTAAACATATAACGCATATATTTATGTTTTTGTTTGCCGGAGTGTCAAAGTGGTCCGCACTTTCATTGCAGCACTCAAAAGATTTATTGCGCGAAGAGAAATACTATCTGAAGTGCCTGGAAGGCCACGGTAAAGTCTGGCAAAATAAAGAGATCAAACCACGAATTGTGGATACTGCCGGTTCATAATACAGACGTTGTCTTATGAATAGGTCTTAAAGTTTTAAAAATACAAAGCAGTGGTCAGATCCTAATAATTGATACCTCAATCAAAGTCTCGAAAGCTCAGAACCAATATTGTTAAAATGATGTTTACATTTGAAAGCCCGAATAGTTAATATTCTGGGGACAACTTGGGCACACAAACAGTTTTTTTCCAACGCATTTCTTTATTCTGAAAATTTTGGAAGCAAGTGCAAAACAAATGGTAGCAAATCCACTGTTTTAGGTTCGTCCAGGCTGCTATGCATTCTTCATACAAGGCCATAATTAAAAGTGGTTTGAACTTTTGGTAACTGAACTTTTTGTACTTACAACAAAAAGTTTGATTTCGTTTTAGATTTAGGGGAACAAATGAAGTTTTAATAAAGTGTTTAATTAGTGAGACTGTATATAGTGATATTTCCCAGCAGTTCCAAGCGCTTTTAATTTTAAATTTTCAAATTAAATTAAAATATCAAAGGATTATAAAGTTTCTTTATAATTTCTAGGTAAAAGTATTTTTGTTTCCTATTAATCAAAATGGCATTATACATTTCTTCTATGGCTGCTAACTATATTTTCAAAGTTTAGATTGCTCCACAATGTTTGCTGCAATAGCAGTCATAGTGAAACACCATATGGACATTAACGAAATCAACAACACAGTAGTACCTCTTCTTCAGTTGATTTTAAATTTTAATTTGGCATAATGCCAAAGAAGTTGATCTCGCCTCTTACCTATCTTACCTTAGATATCAGTTGCAAAAAGTCAGGAGGATGATTATAAATCATAAAATTCACAAACACCAATCTTAAAGCGCATGTCATATTTACTGTTGTGGTTGAGCCATACAAGTGCCTTGAGCATGCTCAATATTTTATTAAAAATATATAGCCTGTTCATTTATTTGTGTATAGATAACTGGAATATTGCGTGAACTCACAATTGTTGGAGTTTCTAGCAAGCTTCGTGAGAACCGGTAATTATGATAAGCCGTCATGCACGACGTTGGTTCGTCGAAAAGGTTACACTACTGGAGGGGCTAATGTATTTTAATGGGGGTTTTTACAATTTTACAATTTTTACTGTAGCGCATAACGCAACCACTATGAATAATTAAAAATCAATTAAAACTATAATAATTAATTTTGGTTTTGGTTTTTTAATTAAATTATTTATCACATCAATAAACGAAATAAACCAACAAAACCAAAATTAAATTAAACTCATTTATTGCCAATATGCTTCTCATCATTTTCCAATGAGTGAAAATATATTTCCTCAAAAAAAAAATATATTCAATTTACAAAATTTGATGAGAATAAAATTTTCCCAAATGAAAATAAATAAAAAAAAGGAGAAAAGAAAGAGGAAATTATTTGTATGCTAATTTTTATTCGATCAAAATGATTGATGATGATTATTGGATTTTGACATTATTATATGCTTAGATGATTATATTAAGATGAGATGCTTATCTAAATTTATGCGTATACTCGTATATTTGGGTATGTGTTTTGAAAAGGGAAATACAACAAAAAAAATGTGTTCGTAACAACAATCAATCAATTTAATCAAGTGGAAAATTTCGTTTTTCGCACATCGAATAACATAAGTAGACGAATTAAGTTGTCAATTACGGTAGATTAGTTGAGAAATGAAACCACCCTATAAATATACGAATAAAATAAAAATATCCACGTGCCAAAAACATATCAAAATTCATGCATGAAACCTCAAAGTCAAACAATAAAAAAAAAAATAATTAAGGTATCCCAATTCTTTTCCAATTTAAAAGGTTTGCTTTTTACTTTCAAACTTTATTCAAGTTTTCTCAAAACAAAAATCTGAAACTCTTTCATATCAGAACAACATGTAGGTTGAGATTTATGACCTTCAAGTGATGTACAAAAAAATTATTTTTAATTTTATTTTATTTATGTATGATGGTCTAAACTTATATTTATATTGATGGAAATTTGTGAAAAACAAAGAAGGGTTACCAACTTATATGTTAAAAATATCTTATATGCTTTTAGTAATAAAAAATGCTGCCGAAGTGGAAGGGTATTATAATTGGTATAACCATCGTTAAACTTTTACAAGACGAAATTGTTGTTGTCAAATAATTGGAATTGTGAATTAGATCGTAGGCACGGATTTAAAGATGGTGCATCTAATATTGTATTGAGGTAGTTAGATCACAATTTGACTCATATATGAGTCGTATACGTGTGTTGATACCGATTTTCTGATTTTTCTTTAAAAATTACATTCTAATGGCATTTATGGTAAAAGTCGATTGGTTCGCCTTTCGATCTTCACTTGTTTGTTTATCTTTCTTTTTTAGTACGGGTTTGAAGACTGTATCATTCTAATAAAGTGATTTTTATAAACATTATATTCTTCTGTCAAACTAAAATAATGTTTTTGAAAAGTTTTGAAAAAATTTTGTTGATTTTTAAGTGACTCTGGCGGAAAGACAATGCACTACAGAAAAGCTTGACATTAATGCAGATTCTTAAATGTAATCACGCTTAGCAATGTTTAAAATAAAATGATTTTTATCAATTGTTTTCAAAGTAAGTCATGTTTATTAATGACTGTACACTTAACAAAATGTTGAGTGCATAAATAGCCTATTTTGTCAGAAATAAAACAAAATTATAATTTTTTATTTTTATTTCGAAGTGTCCACCATTTGCCATAATACATAATTGGCATCGCCGAATAAAACTTATTTTAATCCGTCGGAATGGCAGCCCATTATATATATTTAAAAATATTTGTAGCTTCGATTATTTGTTGCCGCAGAGAAAAGTCTAAAGGATTTAGATTTAGATTAGGAGTGGCCATTTAATAGTCCCTCCCCTTCCAATCCAGCGATCTTGATCATTGATATTACGGTCGCACTATTTGTGCAAAGTGCGGTGGGACTCCATCGTGTTGCAGCCGCATGTTTCGACGTGTTTGTAACGACAGTCACCAAGAAGTCCATTTAAATTATTTTGTAGGAAACTTAGATAGACCAATCAATGGACCAATCAATTGTCCGTCAACTATTCCCACCCAAATGTTCACTCAAGATTTTAAAATTTACTACGCCGCACAACTTTTGGATTTACACGGGCCTAATAATGCAAATTGTGGATGTTAAATATTCCCACCCTTTTAAAAAATGATTCAATGCTTCCTAAAATGTTGTTAAAAAATTGTTGATTTTCTTGGTTGCTACGCAGCATTTCTCGTCAAAATCCCTTTCTCCATGGTCAGCGGATAAAAGGTCTTGCAGACGTTGCACATGATAATGGTGCAACTAATTCATTTTAAAAATACGATGTACCCATGGACCGTAGAACTCTTGGGGTCGTCTGTCACCATTTTAATTTTACTATTTAATTATACGTTTGTATCAAGCTGCCTAGATCTATCAGCTCTCTCCCATAATGACCAGGAATTTCGCCTTCACTGTACTTTCGATTTACGTTTTGAAATACTCTATAATTGAGAAAGCGTTCAATCATATCTGGTTTTCCCTAGCAGCAGCTCGAGCGTTGCCATTACAAACACCATACATAAAATGCATTTCTCCATATTCACTAAAGAATAAGCAGCACGATTTAATGACATTATAATAATAAATTGAATATGTGTTGAACTAATATGAATTACAAACTGTTTTTCCTTTTTATACAACAAATTTTGTTTAATTCGGGCTACTAGATTTGTTTAGAAAAAAAAATTTGAACTGTAACTAAAACATTTTAGTTATACTGTAAAACAAAATACGTAGTTTAATGTTATTTTAAAAATTTTGTTTTATTTCTGACAAAGCAGCTATAGTTTAGCACTCGAAATTTTGTTAAGTACTTTAATAAGCACTTACTTTGTAAAACAATTGAAAAAAATGTCTGTAGTACATTTCTTTTCCGCCACTTAAAAATCAACAAAATTATTTTGAAAACAATAAAACTTTTCAAAATCATTTCTTTTAATTTGACAGAAGATAATAAAGTTTAATAAAAATGACCCCCTATGTAGTAACAGTGTATACGAGTTTGTATTTTGTCCTTTGTTGAAAGTAATTTGGGAATTAATATTTGAATCTTGGCTCATGGCTTTGATTATGCTGATGTTAATTTTTCACTTCATGAGCGGTCTATGTATATTTTTTTGGGGAGGGATGAATCTTCAAAGACCTTACAAGTGACCATCATAATCTTGCAAGAGTGTCAGATTCTTACTGACTAAGCTCTAACCCCAACCACACTACATAGGACAAAATTAGCATATTTCAAATGTGTCAAAAAATGTAAAAAAAAAATCATAGTAGGAAAAAAATACAGCTGTCGTCGTATTCTGTTAATATTTTTTGGTATAAAAAAGCCTTCAGTAGTAGGTACAAAAAAAAACCTACGTCTTATTTAATCGTTACATTTCATGCTAATTTTTATTTAAAATCAGAAGGTTTCATTTTTGGCCTCGTGGAACTACTGATCAGTATTACTTCACGAAAACGGCACAGCGTAAGTTGCCATCATTTTTAAATTTTTAGAGATCCCATCGAATTGTCTTATCGCACTAGCCATCTAAGCACGGATCATATTACAATTTTCCTTATTATTTCCATTACCACGGCGGGAATACATAGTTAGGAGTTTCTTAGCTAATAAATTTACTGGCGGCAATTCCGTTATGAGACATTCAGTTTCATGTGACTGTTCTAAATGCATAGACCACTCTTAAGTCGGTTAAACTATAAACAGAAGACACTTGATTCTTATATGTGCGCCATACATCAGAATAGATGTAACCATGTTAATGAGTAATAATCTGCAACTATGGCGAGTACTTCTAACGTTCGGCGCTATTTGCAGTAAAGCTCCATTTACTTTTTCGACTTTCTCACACAGTGTCCAAATGAACTTTAAATGATATTCTAGCATCAATTATTCCATCATTGTCCTACTGGAGATCAGAACTATTTTCATTCTGTTCCGCCAGCTGCAAACCCTTAGACTATTAACCATATATTCATTCAAAGCGTAAGATGGATTCAGTGTTAGAACTCCTTCCCCTTCAATGAATGTTTCTGTTGTCTCAATCACTCAATTGTTCCACTTAGTTTAGACAAGGGACATAGAGGTCTTGAATTTAACATGGCTTCTATTTGATTTAAGACTGTCTTAATTATTTGTAGGTAAGCGTATTATTCACCGAAGTGTGCTGATGCAGATGGTTGAAAGTGCCAGGTTATTCATTTCCTTGTTTAGCCATAACGTTATTGAAATCGGCCTTTAGTTTATTGTTGGTTTCAATGAAGTACATGGCGTTGTCATTGTATATACCGCTGCAAACTCCTCGGCTAGAAGTGAATCGTTTTAGAGCAGCAATGATCGCGCCTGTTGTGGGGTCTGTCGCAACCTCTATGTTCATTTGCAGAGGGCCTGCGTTGTCAACTCCAGTGTTTGAGAATGGTTTAGATAGCTTCACTTTTGGAAACGTCAAGTTACCCAAAAGCTGAGCAGGCTTCATCTTGAGCCTGTGGCAGGTAACACATTTTGAGATGACTTTTTTTTATAGTTGTTTTACTATATTTATGACCCAAAACTTATTTTGAATGAAGGCCACAGTATAAGCTGAGTTCTTTCATGCATCGTTTTATCGTGTGCATGGCGTATTTTCGTTTTGCTGAGTTAATGGTAGGACGAAATTATTGCCGGATGTTTCTCTGCATAATTTAATAATAATTGTTGAAGTCTTCCACCTACTTGCATTAATACATCTTTTTTCGAAGAATGGGATAAACTGCAGTAACTTGCTCTTGTTGTTTATTGGATTGCCCTTTTTAAGCTGCGTTATCTCGGCATAGGAACAGCTGCCTTGTATGTGCCATACTATGATTTTTTCTGCTTCGTTTAAATAATATTTATCCATTTCCTTTTTTCTACATCTTTTGACAAAACTGATCAATATTCTGATGGTTCTCTTTAAATTGGTGAAATTTGATATTTTGTTAATGAGGAACAATATCCGTAGATATTCTGATATTGCCATATTAAACGCCTTCTTCTTTGGTGGTGGTTAAAATGGTTTCTTTAATTTCAGTTGTTTCTAACTAAATAACAATACACTGAAATTTTTCGCTTGGATAGTTGTCTTTGTCCTTTTTGATCCAGTGTGGCTCTGCGTTCACCAGAGATTGTGACTCATGTGTTTTATTCTCCGACTAGCATTGTAAGGTGGGGTTTCGGTTGATTTGACGTAACACCATTGATATGGTTCTGTCAGATTCCTGATTTTTGACACTCTGTTGGCAACGAAGGTTTTTTGAATTGGTATTTTTGGATGTCACTTTGTATCCATAACAGTACTATTGTAGAGTCCGTCCATGCCATGGTTGGCGTTTGTTGAATTTCCATTGCTTGTTTGACTTCTCGAACTTGTTTGACTAGTAAAATAGTTGCTTTCAACTCCACCCGTGACAGTTTCACTTTGATTTTTGTTGGTGACTCTTTTGTTTTGGTAGCTATGAGGCTGACATGAACCTCATCATTATTTTTTACCTTGAGATAGACACAGGCCGTTACGCTTGTTTTGACACATCGCTGAAACCATAAACTTTTATTTCTAATTTATTTGTAAAACTTATTCATCTTGGAATCTTCAATTTGACCCTTGAGGGTCAAAGTTTTTGTAATATGATTTTTGGGATTACAATAATGGGTGCTAACCATCCTACAAGGGGTCGAACAATTTAGCCGTTGTAATTCGTTTTGTTACCGGACCATTGTGTGTAAAATGATCTATCTCAAGAGTTTCAAAGCTTTAATATTCTAGTCATTTTCAATTTTATTCGAATTCGTATTCTCGGCTTCTACTACGTTTTTTAGAAGGACTTCGTGATTACTAGCCCATTTCCTTATAGAATGAAACCACCTCTGCTGAGTAGTTCTGCTAGTTGATTTTGAATGAGTTGCGCCTCTATGGCTGTATCACAAACCTATCTTGTAAGTCGATGGGAATGCTTCTGTTTCGTCTGCTCCTAGTTATTGCAGTACTCTTACTGCGAGGTGTGTGGCGGCTGATTTGCCGTTTGTTTAATTTTTTAATTGATATTCTTGTAATTTTTCAGTTGCTGAGTTTCGCCACACAATTCGTTAAAAATGTCTATCATCGTCTATCTATATTTGGCGAAATATTTAATAGTGTGTAACGAAGTGTTGTCGTTCAATGGCACTCCAATTTGGTTTTAGGTTGTTCCATGTTATCATCCTTTGGATTATGAAATAGATGATGATAACGTCCTCACACAATTCGCACGAATGATTGATTCTACAACCCGGTGATGTGTGACTGCTTTTAAGACAGTTCCTCCAAAGGCCCAACAGTAACACGAGTTGATTTTTCTCATAAATATTCATGGATTTGAATTTCGTGCAGTCCTGGATATGATAACTTTGATTACAGATCTTGCGTGCTGTTCGTGTATCGGTAGCCATAGGAGTGGTTGGAGGTTTCTTATGCTGTGAATCATGTTTCAAGGAACTTCATAAAATTGTTGACCGTTTGAAGTTCTCTAAAGTTATTTAATGACACCTTGTATAGTCTTAGTAATTTGTTGTCAAGTTTTCGGGAAAGCACGTATATTATTAGCTTATCCTATGAGTCGGTGCTAATTATTAGGTTAGTGATTACGGGCTTGCATTTGATTGTAGTTCATAAAATTATTTTATGGCTGAAGCAAATTCAGTGTTAACAGTCACCTCAGACCTCATGGTGTGGATGTACCTTGTTACTATAGCTCTGTGACTGCTGTAGTTTGCTGCTTATCCCGCAGCATGCGCTTTTAGATATTTGGTTTTGTGCGTACTGAATAGTGCTTAGTTGTTGTGCACTAGCTTTTTGAACACATCATAAAATCTTATTTTTGGTATTCTTATTTTTGGTGGAATTTAATAAGCGAAAGGTTCATTGGAATGCACTGTTGGATTCCTACATGAAAATAAAATAAAACATATATTCTGTACCTAAAAACTCAAAGTCGATATTTCCGCTAATATTTTAAAATATGCATTTCTTAAAATAATCATTTCCTGTAGTCGCCATTCTGCCCAGGTAACAATTTTTCGTAAACACAAATCGACATTTTCTTCCGTCAACCTTTTTCTGTTCGATAATAAGGGGAGATTCCCATTAATCTTGTTTGCCGTGAAATTTTAGCAGCTGGAATCTACTATACAAAAGTGTATGTGTCTGCAGGCCTTAGACACATCGAAATGATGTTTTCATCGAATTATAAATGTTGAGTCATCTTTTTTACTAGAGATCAAGTCAAAACAATAAATTTTATGTGGTAATCTATAGACATCCGCTTTATTTTCTAAAGACTCAAATCCCTGTGAATATTTCCGGGTTTTAAACGTGATTAAAACGTAACAAAGACAATTTACAATTCAGTTTTCTTATTACTAATTATACAAGATTTGACCCTAACTCTCAATCAAGTTGTAAAAAAATAAATAGATTATAACATCCAACAAACTGTCCAAACAATAAATTGATTGTTAACGGTTGTGAAAAATGTAATCGATCTGTCTATATACTTAACCACAGGCCCTTATCAAACTTCAAGTAGAATCTAATCATTTATGACAAAATAAATTGATCAGGAAAAGTTTTTACTTTCCATGAATTTTTTTGTGTTTTTTACTGCTCTTAAACGGTATAGTGAAAATCAAAAACCAAAGAAAATTGAGATGAAAATTAAATTAATTATTCGTTGTCATGCGATACTGCTTGTCAGCTGTCAAGATTCTCACATAAAGTCCAAATGTACTATCAAATTTTCTATTTAATGATGGTCGAGGCTCTAAGGAAAATGTAAATGGAATTTTCACTCTACCACGCACACCTGGAAAGGGTACACAATAAATCATTCAAATATTTCCGAACACTTCTGATAAATCTTTTTTGTTTCTTAAAAAAACTCTTTCACAATTTTGCCCACTCTCAAACCAACACACATACATCATATGTGAAAAATTATGTGTTCTTCCGGCTGAAGACAAACAAGGAAAATGAAAATGAGATGAAAACAAAAAACACAACGAAAATTAATACAAACACTTTACAATCATTTATCGTTGTCGTTTCATCAAAGCTTCCATCTAAATCTTTATAAATTTATCAAAAACCCACGACAACATAAATTCTTTTCTTTTCATCGTTAGTTTTGTACTTTTATGCTCATTTTGTTGGTGGTATGACTCGTTCGAGTAGTTGTTGAGTAACCGCATATTGAATTTATATTTCATTGTTTGCCTTCCGTCTTTTGCAGGTATCTCCACACTATCAAATTGTGGCGATCCTGGACGTCTTCCAGAACTCCCACCCGGCGATGAACAACGGCTACAAAAGGCTGCTCTTCATCTACAACAAAAACTCATTTTTCGTGAATGGTTAAAGGAATATCGACTGCAACATCATTATTCTCGGTAAGTGCATTTGATTTTTATATAATTTAAGATTAGAACAAATAACCGTTCCTTATATATTTTGCAGATTAGTAGCAGTTGAAGTGGCATCTCTAGAAGATGTCTATTGGCTGGAAGATTCACGTGCAAGTCAGTTGCTGGGAAAAGACTGGCCCGCATGGTCACAGGCGAGGCAAAATTTGCCAACATCAAAACCATTACTTGAGTCATTAAAAGCTGACTTATGGTCAACCGTTGTTAAATCGAGTCAGCATCAAGACGCCTGGACATGGGGTGGTATGCTCGTAGTGTCTGTATCAGTCGCAGGACTTGTTACATTGGCTGCTATGACACAACCCTCATTAGCTCCAGAAGCTAGACATTCTTTATTACAATATGTGACTGGTAAATATTTACTTCCAGCCAATTGTAAAGTTCAATGGGATTGGACTGATCCACATATCGTTGGTGACACCATGTGTTTTACTGTTAAATTTTTTCAACGCAACGGACAACCATATCCAATTTGTGATACAGATCAATTTTTTGTTGAAGTCATTGAGGGAACACGTAAAGTGGTCACAATAAGTGAACTGGGATCGTCGACTGATCCGAATAATGCAAATATTGCAAAAGTAAAATTTACAGTTCGTACTGCAGGACAATATAAAATATCGGTGATGATAGGATCGAGCCATATTAGTGGCAGTCCATTCACAAAAGTATTTTTACCAGGTGAAATGGATGCACGTCAATCACGATTAATCCGTCCAGCCAGTACGGTGGTATGTTGTGCCGGTGCACCACACATTCTATACATTGAACCACGCGATGAATTTGGTAATGCATGCACAATCAATGTAAACGAGTGTAAACCACCTTCGGGCTATAAAATTGAACTTTTTGATTTAGACGGAACACCAATCGAAAAACTATTAAGCTTCGTTTGGCTCAACTACGATAAAGTGAATTCTCGCATCACTATAAGTTTAGCGTTCCCCAAAGAGATATGCTTACGCGCGGTTATCCATTATAAAGATCAGAAATTGCCAAACGGGGATTTCGATATAATAGTGTTAAGTAGTAGCGACACAACGCTTGTACATAAAAATATTGCGTCCCGTAAACATAATATATGCTATGAAGCTAGATTGATAAGTGTATTCGGCCAACCGAAGAGTAAGCCACGTAAAATTATGTGCTATATTGGTCCAAAACAGATAACGATAAAAGAAATGATTTTAAAAATTATACCAAAACGAATTGCAACATTCCGTCTATGCCCATCGACCAAGGTAACAACATAAATACATATAATTGGAGCATATAGTTTTTATAATGATTTTTTATTTTGTAGTTTCATTTTCCGCCACCATCAAATCTCAACCCTTGTGGACCAATATTTTTGATCGACGATGGATCCCAGCCAAAAATTGAATTAGCATCGAAAGACCGTAATGTGATTGCGGCCACATTTACACATTTCCTATTAAAAAATATCGGTGGCTCTGAAACGTTTAAGGACAAGCAAGATTTTTTTTATCATGAAGTTCGAAAATTTCACTCACACTACTATCATGAGAAATTGGCACTCAAAGTTCAGCGGGAAAAAATTTTGGAATCAAGTCTTAAATCGACCAAAGGTTTTTCGGTATCAGATTGGTGTGGAAATTTCGAGGTAACATTCACCGGTGAACAAGGTATCGATTGGGGTGGACTACGACGCGAGTGGTTTGAACTGATATGTTCATCGCTGTTTGATCCGCGCGGTGGTCTTTTCTGTACGTTTCACGATAAACGACAAGCTTTGGTGCATCCGAATCCAAGCCGTCCCATTAATTTGAAATTAAAATATTACGAGTTTGCCGGTAAAGTTGTGGGTAAATGCTTGTATGAAAGTGCATTAGGTGGTACTTATAGACAATTGGTACGTGCACGATTTTCGCGCTCGTTTTTGGCACAATTAATTGGTCTTCGGGTTCACTATAAATATTTCGAACAAGACGATCCAGATTTGTATCTGTCGAAAATTAAATATATTCTGGACACAGATCTAGATGCAACCGACAGTTTAGAATTGTACTTCGTTGAAGAAGTGTACGATACTGGCGGACAGCTGTCCAAGACGGTGGAGCTGATACCAAATGGGGCTAAGATAAGGGTGACAAACGCCTCTAAAAATCAAGTAAAACATTTCATTGTTGTTGTTGTAATACTTCGATGCTAATTGTGATTTAATTCTTCTAGTATCTCGACGCTCTGGCTCAACAACGTTTGTGCAATAATGTGCGTGATGAAGTCGACAGTTTCCTGAAAGGCTTAAACGGAATAATTCCAGATAATTTATTGAGCATATTCGATGAAAACGAATTGGAACTGTTACTTTGTGGTACAGGTGAATATTCAATAGCTGATTTCCGTGCACATCACATTGTGAATGGAAATTCGGCAGAGTTTCGTCGAGTTTTGGGTTGGTTTTGGGCAGCAATTAGTAATTTTAATACAACCGAAATGGCTCGATTACTACAGTTTACTACGGGATGCTCGCAGCTTCCACCGGGTGGATTTTCTGATTTGAATCCTAGATTTCAAATAACCGCGGCACCAACGTTTGGAAATTTACCAACGGCACACACATGGTAAACTAATTTTTTGTCTTATTCTATATTTTAGGTTCCTAATCCATTTTTTATTTTTTTTTTTAGTTTTAATCAACTATGTCTGCCCGACTACGAAAGTTATGAACAATTTGAGAAGGCATTACTCATAGCAATATCCGAAGGGACCGAAGGTTTTGGAATGGTTTAATAAATGTTCAAAATCTTTATGATTTCATTTTAATTATTATTTTAAACGTTTTAATAGAGGGTAAAATTCTACTAAAAATGCGCCTTATAATTAAAAAAAAAAAAAAATCATGAAACCACACACAATAATTAAAATTATTAATTAGAAAGATGCTTTTAGTTTCATCATCATTCCTTATATTATAGCTGCGCTAGTCTTAGGTACGACCGTATAATGCACTCAGTCACACCGGCCTAAAATAAGACAAACGCAATATTTAGTTTTTTTTTAAAATTAAATAACTTAAATTTTTTTTACTATCTATCATAAATTTAATATTTATAGTTTTAATTAATTAATTAAATAAAAAATTGAATTAATTCTGTGATATCTTAAAAAAAAATTTAAAAAAAATGTAAAAATATCTGAATAATTTCGAAAATACTATTAATAATTAATTCGAAGGTAATTAGACACAAACGTGCCGTTCAGAAGCAAACCAGAATCTATTCTAATATTAGTTACTGCGGCTATTCCTTTACATTCCTATGTGCTTAGAAAAATTCATCAACAATAATAGAAGCCGTACATCTATTTCCATTTGTTATGGAATTATTAAATCTACTGAGGCAGCCTCAGAATAGGTTCCAGACCTCTTATGATTTAAAATATTGACCAAGCGCGACTAAAGCAGTATACAGATGCTAAATTATTAAAATGGATTTTTGGTAACTTTATAGTACCAAATAAGATGGAATAGGCACTGGTTTGCTTCTAAATGACACATTTATTTAAAATTTAAAAAAAAAATAATAATATATTAAATCATAATTAGGTTGTAGTGTAATTTTTTTTTCTTTTCAAAACACCACACTAAACCATAAATGGTCAAAATACGGTATGGTTTGATCATATAATATTAGAAAATGGTTGGGTTGTAGACCAAATTTATTTTATTAGAACAATTTTCAATACTGTGAATTTCGAGATATAAACGAAAATTAGTGTTCACAACTGGATAAAATGAAATAAATATATATATATATATACATAACTCAAAAATATTAGATGATGAAGTAAATTAACTTTTGTTACATTTGTAGGCTCGATATTGCCGTTTAATTAGATGAATATATTATATATTATAAAATTTACAAAAATCAAAATGTCAATTTTTTTCTGCTATACTCATCTATCGATTAAATTATGTATTCTCTTTTCTATTCTTAAGTTGCAATTTCGATTATATTATTCTATATAGGTGCAACGACGTATCCGAGTAGCTCTTACTCATTTTGATAAAACGTTTTACTAGATTTTTACTCGATGGCGGCTTAACATAGTATCGCAACACTAAAAATCGAGCACAACTTGAAATATATACTATAAAGTCCTAATGTGTAAAACTTACCCAAAATCCTTTAATCTATGTAAACATAATCTACGGATTTAACATACAATATGTCTATGTATATGTATATAGAGAAAAATTAACTTAAGCAACATGAGCACAATATATTTGAAAATTAGAATTTATCTTAAAAAAATATTATATACAACATAAATAATTGTAAACCATAAATGAAACTAAAAACTAAATGCTTTATATACTTGAAATTATTTAACGTTCATGTGCTGAAAATCATTTGGAAATTAAACTTTTAAAAAAAAATGTTTCCTCATTTTCCTACTCAATCGCGCGTGCGTGTTGTGCGTCTAGATCACAAACTAATCGATCGACGGCATTAACTTAATCGAAATTTGTATATAAGTACTTTTAATTTTTATTAGTTTCAAAATAATTAGTGAAAACTAATAATTACATCGAAATTTATATAAATTGCATAAATCTTAAAAATGTATCCCCTTTTTTAATTAGCAATACGATCCCACTTCGATCACATACCAGCCCGGATGAGTACAAATGATTTTCGTACGAATGTTAAATAAAATTCACAATATTGTGATTTTAGTAGTACATATAATAATATAATATACAAAAAGTATATACATAAACTTGATATTTTTTAATTTTAATTGAAATAAAATAGAGAAAACAAAAACAGAAATCAATTTATTTTACCAAAGACGCAAACCATGCAATTTATGTTGTAAACCAAAACCGTGTAAACAATGTAAACCAAATCTATGTATTATTTGTGTTTCAAATTGTCATAAAATAATGAAAATAATGTGGATAATAATTGTGAATACAAATGAAAATTTATCATGTAATAAATTTCTTGTAGAGAAAAATTATTGTGAAGTTTTATTTTACATATCCTGCAAGTAAACTATAGCGACAGCTATAGTAAATATAGATAGTACATAGTACAGAAACCAACCATTTATTCACCACTTTAAAATCGATAACTTTATTTTTATACAGTATTACAACCGATAATTTACGAGTTTAATCCATTTAGGTAAACAATTAGGAACACATTGTAAATATCTAATCCTATTCTAAAAGTTTCTTAACCATATACGGCCTTTAAACTTCTTTATTATATATTTATCACGTATCTGACTTATTATTTCTTCAAGTGGTGTATCTGACGTATTCAACTCGTTCACTCACTACTCAGCCCGTCGTAATTCTTACCATGTTATTTACCACACATTCTGCCTGTTTTAATAATCTATAGCAGTCTACTCTCTCCTTATCCGCCAATTTTGCTAATATTTGGACCATTGTTCTGTTAAATTTTTCTACCAAGCATTTCCTATGAAACAAGCAACCACTACTTCTACTTGTTTTAAATATTCTTTTCTCTCCATTTCATAAGTTCCTCATCGGAGGAACAAATTGTACTCCTGCCTGAACCACTCTTCTGGGATACGTATACGCCCTACTACACTCTTCCATTGGGTTTATCGCTTTTCTAGTACCTGTCGACCTCGAATACGAACCTGTCGATATGAACAAGATATGCTGATACCCTTTTCTAGTCTTATCTAACGCAACTTAGTGGTCTATATGGACTGTATCAAAAGCTACATGGTAAACGTTCTCCTTTATGCGCCTTACCAAACCTCTCATGTTATTAAAATACTAATTTCATCTAATATTTCTACACGTATTTTCCTCTCTGATATGTCCCATACCATCATGCCTCTGAAATAACAAACTCCCTACCATATTCTCCGGTGTCACTACTGCATTTTATTTGCCTCTTTTATTTAAGAAATATTATCCCTTTCTTCGTAACCTTTCTTCTTCCCTTGTAATATCTGTTCTTTCATCCTTACTATCTGAGCATACTTTAGCTGAGCTACCTAACCTCACCTTTTACCCTCCTCGCCTTCTTTATCAAAATAAATGTGCCATAAATATTTTCAAGCTTTTACTACCGCCAATATCTAACTCGAAAAAATGCAATTTCAACACTGCCCCCGTAGTTTTCCTACTACAATACTATATTGGGTAAAGCATCTTATTCTTTCTTGCCTTCTGAAACAAAACCGCTTCAAATCTTCCTGCTGATGCGTCTGTATGCAACTCTGTTTCTACTTTTTCAACACAGGCTTCTCTACTAATGTGTCTCTCAATGGACAAAACGCCTGTTGATCTTTTTTCCATACAAATTTATTATTTATTATTACCATCAAAAGATGAGCTACCTAATCCGTAAAATTCAAAATAACACTTCCTAAAATGCCATATTAGTCCTACAAACCTCTTTACCTCCCTAACATCTTTTGATCTTGGATATTCCCTCACCCCTTCAACGTTATATTCCGCTGGCTCGATACTCTCCTATCATTTCACTCTTTTCTCTTTCCTCATCTCTTCTGTGTATCCTAATACTTCTTCCTTTTCACTTTTAATTCAAACTGACTCACTCTCTGCTGTTTAAAACATTGCGTCCCGGATTGAGAAAATTTTCGATTTCTTTTCTTTAATAAAACACTACATTTTGCAACTACGGCTATCCAGGTTCGTTTTAATCACACGATAGACCTGTAAAACCCACCTAGACTTATTATTAACGAACTTAAAAATTAGAAAAATCGAATAAAATGTCTATATATTTTCCAAAATATTCTAGGCTAACCATCATGCATTTTCGGGATTGAGAAAATTATGTAGCATACATTTTTCATATTTATTTTGCTAAGCATCATACATTTTCTGAATTTTGGAAACTTTTGATTTCTGTTCCCTCCCAGTTTTGATATGCTAGCCATCTTGCACTTTCTAAATTTTGAAAATTTGCAATTTCTGTCATAAATTTCACAGTGATAATAAGTCATAAACCATCAGCATAAAGAAAAGACAAAGTCACTATATGGGATTTGTACATCTATATGTATTTTATTTATGCCATCATGCATTTGCCGAATTGATTTTTCTGAATTTTAGAAGTTATTAATTTCTATCATAAATTACAGTGTTGATAGGCAACTCATCAAGCATTTTCTGACTTTTGGAAATTTTTGGTTGTTGCTTTCCCAACCATCATCCATTTTCTGGATTGAGATAATTTTAAATTTCTGGCAATTTTCTTGTTTCAAAAGACTAACCATCATGCATTTTCACAGTTTTGTTAAATTAATTATTATATATTTTCCAAAATCCGAAAATGCATGATGATTGCGTGCCTTTCAAAACGGTGAAATTTTTGCCGCGAATTGAAAATTTACAAAATCTAAACTGGAATGGAGTCCAGACCTTCGTATGTCAATTTAATACAACTAACCATTTAAACGCCCCACATTTTGTATAATTCGAAAATGATTCATAACCCAAAACAAATTAAATGTTTGAATATTCGATTAATATCTAATTGAGCATGACTCAATCCTCAAAACGACTATGTTTTGTATCTATTTACAAATCGCTCGATATTTCCTTTCCCATAACACCATAACCATGTTTTTGTTTACCACCAATTCTAAACCTCTATGCTAAATTAAAATTCAACGTCCTACACAAAAATTTTATTTTTCATTTCCAGTCAAAAAAAATAAAAAAATCGCTTCACATCACCAAGTCTATCGTGCTTTAAATTTTGAACCGGCATTTCTCCAACCGGCATATTCGAAAATAGTAAAAACTTTGACCTAGAATATTTCACTTACCACTACAACCGCATGTTTCGCGGGAAGTGCGCATGGCCAAAATATTTTCTATATTTCATCCCCACCACATCGGCTGAGAATATATTAGCTATCCTCATTGCCATGTATACTATAGCACAGTGACTCATCGCAAAGCGTATTCACAAATTCTAAGAATTGGTGATGATTTCACATAACATCATAAAATAATCGAAAAAGCTTTTTGAATGAAAATCATGTTAAAAGATTACGATACTTCGTTCCAAGCAAAAATATTAACCCATATATATACTCCTCACTCTCGGTGACATGGCAAACAGCAAATACCATAAATTATCCGAGATGAAAAATACAATAAAATAAAAAAAAATATAAGAAGTTCGTGGAAAATGATTCGAAGGAAAATGTGACTCATTATGTTGTTCATTTTTCGTTCCTTATAAGGCACACAGTACTTGTAAGGTTTCTGTTAACAAATTTATTGTTAAACAAAACGAAATAATAGGGACCATCAAATTCCTGTTGGATTTGTTTATTTTTGGTTTTAATCATTCGTAAAAAATTGTTTATGTAATTTTATCTGGCGCCACGACTGACACCATATAAAATTATTGATACCTTCGTGAGTCAATATGAAAAGTTCCATGTAAATTAAATAGTTTTGGCTGCCTAAATAATAATGTGGAGGACTATGTCCGTTGCAAGGCCAACGGTGTGTTTCGTACTGACGATGTGCAACAATTAAATTCCTGACCAAATGAAGATCCTGAGAGTGCATTCTATAAAATCCCAGGTAAGTATATAGTTTTAGTTAAGTGAAAATGTCGAAAAGCGCACACTAGAAAGACTTCACTAGACTTCGGAAATATCAGCCATCCAAAATCACCATCGATCCTATTTCCACTTTCTACCTTCGCTTTCATAAACGGGACACCTTTAGTCCCATATTTCGATTTACCTACAGACATAATGAACAAATAGGACAAAGTTCAGAAAGAGTACGTCTCATGCGTCAACAGAGCACGCACGCATTGTGTATTGAAGCAGAGGAAAGATCTCTACTAGACGACCACATCTTGTTTAGATCAAGTAGTAATGTAGATTAACAACTTAATTGCTATAGTGATGAGCCCAACACATGGATGTACATTAAACCGCAGCTGATAACCTTCTACCAAATAGAAGACAGATTCGATGATGTTGAAAGAAAAATAACATCGCTTCATTTTGATAAAAGTATACTAGAATATTACCTACGGGCAGAAAACCTCGCCAATAAATATAAACCACTCCAAACAAATGCGAAATAAATTACGAAGCTAAACAGAAGTAATTTCAGAGAAAAGGTAGTCCCGAAATTTAATATGGGGCTCCTCAGCCAAATAAGAAATTGTGTGTAGACTCATTCATGCAGTCAACTGCACAGAGAATCCGTTGATGTAAGTCGACAAACCAATCTCACATGCACTCAATTCCATTTAAGCAATAGTTCAAGAGAACCTTGTTAATTCTGCGGGTGCTGTATAAGGCACGAACACACGATATCTGGATGTAGAACAAAAATAAAGAACGACCCTCGAACTATTTATTCACTTAACCAGAATCCCACATTAAGACCAATATTCACCATCACCTTTCCGTAAACCCCAATACCACGACAGAATGCATGTCGTAGCCTAAAGTCCTACTTATCCCACGTATTCTACGACCTAACATGTAGCTATCCATTTACTGGAGGGGTCTAATCAGCCAAGTTACCCTAACTCAAGAATTGATTACTACACAAAAAACAATCAGCCATTGGAAAACTCTAAAGGGCTCAAGGAAGAGAAAGAGACGAACGATGCCTGAGCCTACAACCTTTAACTGTACACAAAATACTAATAAATGCCACATCCTCTTATCTTAAAAAAAAATTAACGTCACAATCCAAACTCCCAGCATAACATCGAGCAATCCAGAGGACACTTCACTAGCGCTACAAGAGCTTACTGCACAGAATCGGTTTCATTTTGGACTAAAATCTAACTCACCAAAAATACTACAGAACATTTCCGGCGAGCAGCAAGGTAACGGACACATTAGATAAAACTAGATGAAAGCATTAAAAAGTTGGCGTTACTTTACAACCCGGCAGAAGATGTATTTGAATTCGTTATAACCGGACTGAAGCAGCTAACTAACAACCGTTTCACCAAACGCTAATTCCTATCTGACTCGTCAACAATTTTTGACCCCATAGGATGGCTATCACCAATAAACATCATGGCCAAGATTATGATGCAGGATATTTGGAAAACAGGAATAAACTTGGGATAAACAACCAAAAATAGCAAGCAAAATAGAACATCATGCTTTTGCTGATGCTTCGCTTCGAGTTAAATGCGGCCTTATTATTGGCAAAAGTAATGAAACACGTACAAGACACCGCATAAAACCATAACATTGTGTTGATTAAAGGAGACGCCAGTCACTTCAAAACATTTGTGGCAAATAGGGTTTCGACAATCAAGAAAATATTACCAACAGCAAGAAGGTTCCATGTGAAATCTCAAGAAATCTCAAGTGCGGACATACCTCACTCGGCATAACACCCAGAGAACTTATCTACAAAAACGTATGGTGGCATGAATCAACCTACTTAAGAACTAAGCCGCCACAATAGAATACTTAAGAATCTTTTTAAGAATCACACCTGAAAGAAAAAAATGCTGACGTACGTGATTACTAAGGACCGCATGTAGAGAAAGGAACATATACGGATATGAATAGAATTTTACTGTTTTCAACAAAAGCGAGAAGCGTAATTTTCGCGTATTTTCATCGTTTCGCTTTGTTTTGAGATCGTCCGCGAGGTGACATGTCTAATTCAATGTTGCAAAGGTAGCTGTGTGTAAGTCTCTTGAACACCTTGTAAGTCTCTTGAACACCACATATATAAATATTATCCTGTCACAAAATTCTGTCAATGGTTTCTCGTTTTTGAGGACTATTAACCCCGGGGGCGTTCCAAGCACCAAAGTCCAAAATACTAGTTGGTGACTTAAATAGTAGCGGTTTCTCAATCAGAGTATAAGGATTCTCAGTAGCGAGAACGGTGGGAATTTTCGAACATGATAGGTTAACCTACACTCTGGGTAGAGGAAGTAGTCGAGGAATCTTATGTAAATTGTAAATCCAAATTAATCTCATAATGATACTTACCTGTGGCTGATACTTACCATTATTAATAGATGTTCAGTATAATTTAAAATCATAAATCATAAATCTGAGGACAAGAATCCAATATTGGAAAATAATATTCAGAAACCTGTATAAAATTGGTCAGTTTTACACAAGGATTTCTCGTTAAATAAAAGCGATTAAATTCTGTTGTCAAATTTTGCATAAAAAATAGTGCTTGTTAATTAAATTAAAATTAAAAATTAAAATCTTAACCTTCATCCACCACATACCATTATAACAAGAAAAGCATAATTTATACTAGAATAATTCGCCTGAATGTCTTTCTAATTGACATATTACATGTTATTTGTTTTTAAAAGAATGGAATATAGATTGATTGCATTAAGGCGAACTACATAAAAAATATGTAACAAATAAAAATTATATATAATGTAGCTCATTTTATTTGTAATAGATGTCGCTTACTTACTTCACACCTTCATCGTAGTTTCATTTAAATGCAAGAATCGGTATTAAGATCGGAATAAAGAATTTGCATAAAGATGCCTCTCATTACATGATAGGACAGTACCAAATTTAAAAATTTAAAAACACAATAAACTGGAAAAACTGTTTCATTGAAACAGATTCAGTTATTTAGCAATGCTAAACATGAACGTCAGCTACCGAGGCATACACCTATAACGCCACATTTGACAGTATTTGGTTGACTAAAATTTCAGTGATCACTGACAACATCAACTTCTGTTTCGTATTCGGATCCGTTTACGTTCATCCCGGGACAAAAACGCAGAACATCACCTTGCTTCTGTATACCAGGCTAAATAACCGCAATTTAACAGTGTGGACTCTGATCTTTCATCAGCGTCTACCCCTTGTACTCTACAGTGTCTTCAACATCGATTTCATCTGGAACCCGAATATGTGCGCTATATTATTAATTACATCATTAACTAAAATGGCGTCCAAACCAAAAAACTTACCCCGGTAAATTTGGAAGAAATTTAATCAATCATTTGCACAGCACTGCCATCAGCTATAGTATCAGATGCTACTTAGTAATAAATAAAACGATTTCTACAAACCCATACAGTTTATCATTTCTGACACCGCCTATGGATGTTATCATGTAGAACACTTACGGCCGTGCCAACCTCGGATTTTTTTTATAACTTAAACGGATACTGTCCTTTGGCATACCTTGACTCACTAATTTATGCATAACACAAATTTGGGTAAAAGCTTTGATTTCAATTTTTTTTTATTATTCGTCGGCAGGTAATTTGGCGACTAACTTAATTTATTAACCCAACAAAATAAAAGGGTTAGCTCATTGTGTCACTAAACCATCAAAGAATTTTTATTTTATAGTGAAATCACGTGACGCGACATAAGTCTTGTGTATGATTATTACATTAATAGTTATGAGAAGGTTTATGTTAATTTGAAGAATATAATTTCATTAATAGGGTGAATTCTAGAAGGTAGATGGAATAATTTTATAAATGCGTATATGTAGTGGTATTCTACTTAAATAAATTCCTGTCAATTTATGGCAGAAGTAAGTGAAATCCAACTTACAGTGACTGTTTATAAAAAGACATAAAACTACCACGGTATATTAGCCAATTGACGTGCCAGATGTCTCTACTGGTATCATTTTAAAATAATCAAAATATTTGTATCTGCATAACCGCCTAAATGTCATATATTCATTCTAAATTTGGCGATATCTTATCGACCCGACATCTGGAACATCAATGGGTAAAATGGGTTTTTTTTCTTATGAAGGTAGTACTAAATATATGTATTATACTATGCGCACAGTTACCATGGAGTTACAAAGGATCCAATATATCGAAACCATGCCAATTCTTCAAAGTGTGGCCACCACTCACATAAATTTTATTTTGGCACTCGAAAGCTATGAACTTATATTTAGTCTACATCGATCGTTCTTTTCGAAAGAGTTGAGTAACGGTATACAATTTTGTATAAAGAGATGCTTTTTTGGCAAAGATACATGCGCCTTGATTACTCTGTCCTTTATTTAAACGAGAATCTTACAAAGTTCTCTTTATCATGCGTTCATTTTAATTTATTTTACGAATCGTGTATGAGTACCCCTCGACCACCGAGGCTATGTACTATTTACTTGCAATTTATTAGTGATGGTCTAACAGGTTAGTGTGTATTTCATGTACATCGTGCCAATACAAAAATATGTTCGGTTGTTACATGAATTTTTGCGCTCGTCTTGTACATATATTTTTTTGTCTTAAATTTTCTGAGAACATCAATTCGACAACCAACGTCAAAAGTTTTGTTAGAATTTTAAACCAACCACCATTGAGTACAAAATCTATATCGAATTGATTTCCAGATTCCATTCTGATTTCCTATAGTAAAAAAAAAAAAACAACAACAACACAATTTCTGGTGTATTATTGCGGCGGGGCATGTTTCATGTATGCAGATAATCAAAGGTCAATAACTAAATTATAGTTAAGACTTTTTTTTCGATTTATTTTAAAATATTTTAAAAATTTAATATTAAAAGTTTTCATATTGAATAAGGCTGGTTTAAGATTGGAATTTCCCACTTTGTGTTAAAATAAAAAAAAAAATTAAAAAAAAAGTGACTTAATTCGCAATTCATCTGGAACTTGAAATATGTTTGTATTGATTTTTTTTTTATCTAGAAAATTTGAAGCTGAACCAATTTTATTTAATTTGATAAGTAACCTTCTATTTACTGTCACTTTGTGAAAAATTTTTGTGGAATTGATTAAATCAGATTTTCATTTGCATCTAATTAAGTTGTGCCATGCATAATAACCCATAACATAAGTTTCGTTTCACAGAATCCCAAATATCTGTAATTTTTTCCAAGAAATGATTTAGTGACAAGTAAATTTTTTTTGTCCACTAACCGTTTACTGGAATACAATTTTAACGCATGTATATGTGATAACATATTATAACGGTCGATCGTTAATCTCGAATATATTAGTCATATTATTATAATGAGGACAATTGGGGTAGGGGAAGTCTTTTCGCTTATTCTAATTCTAACGATTTACTGTATGATTTCCTTTTTCGTAAACGATGTTGGTGGCAAAATGTTCGCTTGATGCCCCCATTCCAGGTTACGCATTAAGTGGAGTTGTTATATTTCATTTTAATACGCAGATCTCCACATTTAATACATTCGTCAGAGATATCTTTTGACATAGCCATTGAGTCCCTTGGTATATGCACTATAACACCATCTTATTGGAATTTCGCAGGGTTGGCATTGTTTAACTGCTTTTGGATCTACGTAGCTCATATTCGTCTGTTTTGTTTAATTACAAAGCCAATTGGTTTACACTGAATATCAAATGGTGAATACTCTTTTTGCTGATAATATGTGAGATCAAGGCTTTGCTTAGCCTAAGTTTTGTAATTCGTATAAATATCAATGAAGGTCCCTTTTTGCTCCTTGTTACGGCTGATATCAGTACGTTATCAGTATTTTCCAATTTTGTTGAAGCGCAGTGCGTCCCACTTCGTAAATGTCAAACACTAAATTAATTTGCTGCTGTAACACGAAGGACGTAAGTGTTACCACACTCGAAAGAACCGATAATTGAAATTGCAATCGTTAGATGGACCACCCATTATAAACGTTTTTTACAACACTCTCGAAATATGAAAATCAAAGAAGATAAAACTGTTGTTGAATGTGGTAAGAACTTTTAACGATGGATTCGTGCTGTTAAAGTTATTGAAACAAAGCAGAAAACGATCTTTATTAGATTAATTCTGGCAGCAATTCGATCCCAAATTGACATAGCCGTTCGTCGTCCGCAATAGCTACGACATTGCTACCAAGCGGAAGAACTGCCATTCCGCTTTGAAATTCTCAGTGAACATGCAAATCATTGAAACTCCCACGTGCAAAATTTCCAAAGCATCCGGTATGGAAAAAGTATTGCAATCTTATTGTTTGGGATGAATGCACAATTGCACACAAAAATCACTCGAGGCTCTTGATCGATCATTGCAAGATTTACGTGGAAACATCAGACCATTTGGGAATGAATATTGCTTGCAGGAGATTTTAGGCAAACATTACCTGTAATTCCTCGATCAACACCAGTGGATGAAATAAATGCTTACCTGAAATACTCTACTTAGTGGCGACACGTAAAGACGTTAAAATTAACTACAAAAAAACGTGTCCAGCTGCGAAACGATCGATCAGCTGAGATATTCTCATATCAATTGCTGGTAATTGGAAACGGAAAGGTGCCGGTTGCTCTGACCTCAGGACGAATTTCGTTGCCTCGGAACTTCTGAATTTTCGTGATATCAAAAAAAAAACAATTGGCCGGGTACAACTAGTTTATTAATAAGTGGCGATTGAGGGATGATAGACCGATAGAAAGGAAGACATATAACCCATAAATATATGAAAAAATATATAATTTTATTTGCCGAACGCTTCATCAACCTACCTAAATACACGACCAGGAGAACTCATTAAGTTAGTAATTGGAGATCTACCAAGCAAAAGACTATGTGATTCTGTTTTTCAAATGAAACTCAAGTCTTGATTTAACCAGAGACTCAAAGAGCTTCGGAATCACGGATAGAATCGAAATTTATCTATAACAAGTAATGCCATTTCTTTTGCCTGATTTAGATTTTGGTATAACAAATGACAATTTCCAAACCTCAGGAAAGGAAGCAGTGGAAAAACTTAAATTAAACAAAAAAAAGCCATGGACGATATATAGAATCGGCACATTTGGTAAATTTAAATCGAGTAATGCCGTTAGTTTTAAGATATTCTAAGCCGTTAGAAAATGTAAAAATTGATTTGGGACAGAAGACTGTAAATCTAACGTTCTTAAATTTATATTCGCTATGTCGTCATCGAAAGAGCTGTGGAAAAAATTAGCAAAGGTGTCACAAATCACTTGAGAACCGGTGACAGACGAATTATTGTAGGCCATTACACGCGGACATCCCAGTATTTCCCCATTTTATATAAGAACTCATTTAAAAATGTCAACTCTTTACATAAATCGCAATAATTTAGTTAAGCTGTCATCAGTTTATTTATAAGCCTTAGACACGCGATTAGCAATACTTTTCAAACGGAAATTAAACCATTTGATTTTTTTTTTTTGTATAAAAAAAATCAAAACCAGTTAAAACTTTATAAAACTCTTGATCCTTAGAAACAATATAAAACTGACGAGTCCTTAAATTTCCAAAATTATCTAACACCTGTTTCAATAGGTCATCCATAGTTGAACCATAATCATCGTCCGCCCATCTCCAGATAATTTTTTGTAAATTAAAATCGCCTGCAAATAAAATATGATCCTTCGCATTCATCGTAATAGCTCTCTTTAATAAAATTCATAAACCCTTTGTAGACATCAGCAATGCTGCCATGTGGACTTAAAATACTCGAGACTCTTTGGGATTCAAAACAAGACACGTTTTCGTTCAAGATGCAGAGAAATGTAGAACTAAAGTGGACCAAGGGTTGGCTGACACCGACCATAGTTCTATTCAAAATGTTACTTCAGAAACTATGGTTACTTAAGTTGAAGTGGGATGCTAGCTTACCAATCCATGTAAATAATGTATGATAAGGACTCTATCAAACGCAACCAGAGTTGAAAAATATAAAGATTTCTCGATGGGTCACAACATTAACAACAACAAAACAACAGGAAAGTTTTATTGGTAATTGAACATCAGTAATTTTAGAGAACTTTCCTCGAAGCCGGTGGCAACATGAATTAACTCGAAGCCAAATCCCGCGGATTCAATATCAGAGGAATCAAACCAAAGGCATTAACTAACATACAACTTTCGTAGCAGGGGTCTTTTTGGTTGAGTCAAGCTGAACGTGATGGCCCAAAGCTACTACCGGTAGCAGGGGAAGGTGTTTTTGTGGAAGATGGATCGCTTGCTCACAAAAACACTTCTTGAGATTCGGAACACATTTACGAAGAAGACAGTTAAAAGAATGTAACAATTATGAACCGATACTTCTTCGCAACAAAACTTTCTGAATAAAAATCAATTTTAAGCATACCAGTTCGGAAAGGGGTAAGCTTTTACAAATTTACGAAAATGAATGAATATTATTCAATAGAACATGTATGTTTGATTTGTTTGATTGTTTATTTATTTTCCCAAAACCAACAACAATGTATATTTTATAGCGTAATAGTACCATACAAAAACCATACAAAAAAAATGTTTTTTTTTTTTGTTGCTATGGCAATTTTAATTCAACTCGATACAGCAATGCATTGGATGAATTCGGCTTTTTAATTATAGAAGGCTTTGCTAATACACGTTTAGAAATGTACATTTTTCTACAAACGCTGTAAATAGTAGGCTTTTAACGTAAATGTTGTTTTAAGCCACCAGTCTAAAATTTGTTTTACTATAAATGACATCGATTAAGCAACGCTTACTATTTTTTAACCGAAAACAACTCAGCAATGCTTGCTGTATAGAAACCAATTCATAAGCAAAGTGCAAACTTTTGTATTAATTTCTACTGATATACGAGTTAAAAGTGATAATTATTTTTTAGTCAAAGGACGTTTCAAGTGCCAATCCCATATCATGTGTCCTTCTTCAATTCATAATTATAGTAGTAAAACCATCCGAAATTATTAGATCGATATACGACAAACGAAATTTTAAATAAAATCGAACTGAAAGCTTTAGTCATGTACACATTCATTTTAAGCCTACACATTTTACAAAACATAAAAATAATTCTATAAATAAATTTGCCACCCTCATACAATACATAACAGAAAATAACAAAAAAAAAAGCTTTACATAAAAGCACCCTAACACCATAAAAAAGCTCACAAATTGTGTTGATGATTCATTTCATCGGCTTCGTCACCATTTCTCGTCACTACAGTAGAACTCATTTATAATTTATAAAATAACACCGCACCGCACTTTCGTCACATTATACCGTTGAATGCAAAGCGAACACTATAAAAAAAGCACAACATTATTGTATATGAATATGAAAAGCATGAATAAGTTATTGTTGTTGTTGTTGCTATTATTACATGTTCATGACATTCGAAAACAGAAGTAATTATCACGCGACCAATTATAAAAGTTGTTTCGATTTAAATTATCTGTCTCTATAGCTGTACGTCAAATTCTATTCGAATATACACATATGCAAGTGTTGTTGTATGTGTCACGATTTTTATGAAGATTTTTAGATTTTATCTTAATAGGATAGCTTATTGCGGCATTATGTTTTCTGACAAGCAGATTAACTGGATAAGTTTTCACCGAGTTCCTGCTTTTTCCCTAAAAACACGCAGTTGTTAGGCTTGGTCCCTAGGAACATTTAATTTATTGTTACTTTGTTACTTCTGAAGAATTGTAAAAAATACAAGTTGGTACAAGCGAATTGAGAGACAGAGCCAATTAAATCAGTCATTTTAGTGGATCTATGACTCGATGGAGATATATATATATATATATATATATATATATATATATATATATATATATATATATATATATATATATATATATATATATATATATATATATATATATATATATATATATATGATTTAACCCTACATATAAATGCATCTTTAACAATATGTTTAATTAATGGCACCTCATATGGAGGAGTTAGGTTGATCCACTCAAACGAAAACTTGGTTGCATTAAGTTACGTCCGTCTAGTATATAGGTGTAAAAATATTGTTTTGAGGAGTACAAAACTGTGCATCGACTGTTTTGGGCGATTGATTGGTAGATTGACATGTAGGATTTGTCGATGGCCCAGAGGAAACTGCATTTTAAAGGCTCTAGGGACCTTTAGAGATTGTTTGTAGACAAGATCTGCTGGTTTGTATCCAAGATCAGTTTTAACCGAAGTTCTAATACTCCGGAAAATAGAGGTAACTCTTTGGAAAGGTTTTCTTTAAATTTACTGCTTTGGCTTTAAGTCGAGAGAAAGTTTGCTCACCTTGGTGATAGGCCGTGTAAATGTGTTTGCTGCTGTTTTAATGGTAGCGACTCGAACTATTTTAGTTTTAACTCGATGAGTGTCTGTTATTCTGCCCATCGCCCACTTACACGATGGTAAGTTGCCATCTTTGATTAATACTAAATCACCAACCGTGACGTTTTCTTTACTTCTCCTTCACATTTGGTTTTTTGCTGAAGGTTGTTTAGATAATAGGGATATGAACACTTCATCCAGATTATGCTCAGGATGATGCTGCCGATCCCTTTAAAAAGTGAGTTAAAAGTGTATGGTCGTGAGTTGAGTATTACTTCGATTTGGCATAGTATAGGGAAGCCATTTCTTCGAATGTGAGTTGGCATTTGTCAGTTACTCGATTGAGATGTCTTTACGAACTTTACAGCGGCAGACGGAGGTATATGATGCCAAGATATTTGTTTACTCGTACAAAATTCTGACATAACTTTATCTTTAATGTTGGATTAATGTAATTGCTATACCACTTTCAGTTTCTTGTTTGCGCCAATAACATTTGTGCCAATATTTGTATATATTTATATTTCACTCGGAACATTCGTTTTAGCTTAAAACCTTTTGAGTGCACTCCGTGACTGTTTCAATGTGTAAAGCATTGGTTATAATATATCCTTTAACCAATATTGCTGCACGACCTTTTCTGCTGGCTAAAAATATAGGCCCTACATAATCGATACCGCAGCTCAAAGATAATCTCGCAGGTGTTACTCGAATGGATGGTGGGTCCCATAAGTTGTTTTGCTGTCTTTGTTCTATTTTTGAAGCGCTGCGGTTAAATTGTCTACGACTTAATTTCTAACTGTTGCTCTGCTGCTTACGATCCAATAAATTTGCCGGAAGAGATGGAATGAATGGGGAGGTCCTGGATAAAGCAAGACTAAATTTTGCCCTCTTTCTAGAATTTTTATTTCAGTCAACTATTCTTTGTACCCATTTTAATAGTAATTGTTGGAATGGCTTTATTGAACTCTTTCAAATTTAACGTATGGTAGTTTCACGAGTTTTCTACAAATCTATAGATGAAAGGCAGACTTCGTATGGCTTTATTAAAGGAAAATGTCTTGTTTAGACTGTGTCAAAACAAAACCAATGATAAATATTTGCGATTATCAATTTTTGACACATATTTGATAAAAACGAAGACATCGAAATTATCAAGATCAGTTGCTATGATAATTTTTGACAAATCTCAAAACTTTCTATAATAAAAACCAAGTTCATCGCGTAGCACACTCGGATATATACAATAAAACATATTAAATTCACTACTTTGTTTTATAATATGTAGTTCAATGCACACAATAAAATGTAATTTTTCTTCATAGTAGTTATAACTCACAAAACCTGAATTTAAAAACATAGAAGGCGGGAAAATATTTGAATCAATTATTATACTTTTCGGACAGCGTAATACAAAATTGGGAATGTAGGAGATTTATTTTGAAATAAATGTCAAAAATTGTATTCTCAAGTATTTATCATGGGTTCCGGACACAGTCTTAATATTGTTAAGACTATTTGATTCTCACCCACTTTACATTAGGTAGTAAATAATGGTATCGACGTTTGATGCCTTTTCATCTCGCATATGGTGTCATCAAAATAAACTTTTAGCTTGATGATCGGCCATAAATGTTCTGATTGGTGATTAGAAGCATAGTCTGCTGGATTACTATCCAATTTGATGTGGGTTCAATGGTTTCTAGATATAATATTTCCTGTATTGATGAGCACTATACATAATTCCAGTCTGGGGAGCTACTTTGGTTTTAGAGGTTAGAAGTTCTATTTGAGTTTCTTCACAAAACAAAATAAAAGCAAAACGTTTGATATTTGTGACCGTAGGCTTGGTTTCTTCTGGCAGCGCAACTTTAAAAGATAAATTTATATGCCCTAAATAGGATCATCTGTTACAAGCATAAGTATTCGTAACCCATAATAAAGCAGGAAAATCTAGTTTGTCTAAAAATAGTGCTTATGCATACAACTATTTGCGATCTTTAGTGGTGGCTGCACATAAAAGTATTGGGATTTTCCCAAAATTAAAAAAAAAACGAAAAAAAAGTTGAATGAATAAAAAACTGATTTAAATCAAGATTAGAAATTGATTTCGCGCTTAAACTTTCGATTCGCACTTAAATTCTAAATCATATGCATATTATGTTTGACTTCTATATTATACTAAAAATTATAAGTCGATTACTCGTATATCCGCGCAAAATGACTTAAGTAATGCGAACTGGACGAGGAAATGCATTAAACAAATCAAAATCATATGGAAATTAGTTTAATGCTTGAACAGACAACTGGTTTGTTTACAAATTTATTTATATCGTTATGAAATATGTTAAAAACGTCTGACGTCTATACAACCGTTGTAAATGTATCATCGCTATTAAACATTTCTGTATATTAGCCATACGCACGTCACGAGTAATAGTGTGACCAAGACCTGCCTACCTTCAACTCGAAACTTGAAAAATACCAAAAATCTTGTTTAACATGCATAGTGACGTTAATCAAGGTAGCTAGTACCTTCCCATCGAGTATGTATTCATCATCACCAAAACCAAATATATATGTACGAAAGATTTTAAATGTTTAATAAAAAAATTCTAAACACATACCTAGTTGTTGCTATGAACTTCCGACATACACAAAATGGTAATTCCATAGATTTCATTATACGTATAGCCATTTTATTATAATTACTCTATCATAGGCAATATGAGTACATAACCAAAACAAAAATTATGATCACTTGATCGTTTCAATTACGTATGAAGTGAGTAATCGATTCAAAGAAATCATTTTATTTGTTAACCCTGTCACAACGATTGTCAATATAAACTTATATAGCTGCTATTTATACACTAAATTGATAGGGTTAATTATTTACCAACGCACATTTACAATATTTCACGATCGTCTCTTGCTCTCAAGCTCATATTATTATCAATGCGCATGCGCTTTGTTATTTAATTCATAAACAATCGAAAATATAAATTATCTATCGAAATATGAAACTATAATATTAGGTTAGGTGAAAAGTTTTGACGCATTTACGAATTCGTATCATTGGTATTTTCGAAAACGAGTACTTCAAATTTTAATACGAATGCGACTTTTTGAACATGGTTATTTGAATATTTAGCAACCATTTTTATCCACACTATAATTATTAGTAAGATATTTTGATTCAAAGGAGATAACCACATGAAATTGAGCAACACAATATCCCATATTTACTGTAAAGTTCGAATATCAGTCGAACCATAGGTATAATTTTTAAAAATATTCGGTTAGAATATGTATATTAGTAATACTTAAGTTGCATAATTGATTGCTCAAAAAGCACTAATTTAGCATTCAGCCTGATGAGTTATGACTTGGACATAATGAATAAAAGCGATATTAAATCTGGTTGAAATGAATAAGTGCGATATATATAGACCATCAGAATTTTAAATGGAGGACGGGTTTGATTGGTGGGTTTTAAACGTATTTTGTCAGTGAAGCGGTTATTTCATTTAATTTTGGTGTTAAATAATTTTTTTGAATCTGTAATTAATTCAAAATTTTTAAGTTATACAAATAACATTAAAATGTTTAACATTACCTCTTTAAAAAATTTAAAAGTACACAGGTGCTACCAGGTTTGATTCCTACTACCAGAGTAGTTTACTGAGAGAATTCGAAAAGACTTTTGACCCAACCCAATATTTTAATATAAAAAGTGTATCGCATCACGTTTAAACATTTAACAAAATATTGACCAGTAAAACGGTTGGAAGAGCTTTTTTGCTGTTGATTGTGCGAGTAGATTTTAGTAAGTTTGACGTTTATCTTTAGTTTGTGTTTACTATTATGATATAAGTGCTAATTTCTAATAACAATTTAGTAATAATAGCCACATAGTTATATACAGTCGTTTGAATCAAATAATGTACTATGTAATTTATCTAAAGAGTGAAACATACAAAATCCAAAACCATACTTTGATAATAATATAAAGTTTTTTTTTTAGTTTTAGTTTTACAAATAAAATATATGACCCTCGAACAGTCATGCGTTTTAAGTTTTGTAAATATTTAACATGGCGATTACAATAATTAGAAACTGTTGATTGGTAAAACTTGTATGTCGTTTCAAATGATGAATCATTTTTTAATCTTTCTCTTTACTCATTTTTATTGTACACTAGAGACTCGAATTGCGTCAGCTCGACTTGCAGTGTTTCGACTTGCATTGGAATAATATCTTTATTTTTGCTTTGTGTCAAATTTTTAAAACAAAAAAGTCATCAAATGCTATAAGAAAATGATTTACGATCAGAAACATCGATAGATTTTTTCGTGGTTCACTTTTACTAGACTATGCAACAGTGATTTAAGCTTAAATTAATTTAGGCTTCAGGAAACTACCTTCTATAAGTCGTGGCTACTAAGCATGTAATGGAAATGATCAATAAGATCACAGAAAAAAAAGAAACTTTAAAGGACTTGATATAATTAAAAAGAAGAATATTACAACAAAACACAAACATTAATTTTAAAATAAAATATAACTGCAAAATACCATTACTGCCACACAGCGTATTATCAAGAGTACTTTCTTTTTAAGTGTATAATTAGTAGCTATATAATTTTATAGTGCATGATTTTAAGTCAAAATAATGACATACGATAACTTTTTTTGATATTTTACGGGGATCTAGCTAATATTAGCAACTTCTTTTCATCTCGTCCACACACTATTTCTTAAAGTGCTCTTTTTATAGTTATATCTGAAAACATGACCACCAACACTTTGGTCAATAGTCACTAGCTTAGGTAAAATAGTAGTCCGATATTGTTGACTGATATCTTAATCGAAAGCTCTCGACATCGGTATTAAACTGCTAAAAAATATTCATACATTTTTACAAAACATTTTTAAGCATAGAAATTTGGAAAGGGGTAAGGTTAATAAATAAATAGTTAATAACACACGAAATATTAGTTAGTCTTATTAGTTTGATTGCTTATTTATTTTACCAAAACCGTCAACAATGTCTATTAAAGCCTAATACTAAAACAGTCTATCATAAAATTCAAACTTTAGTCATCGCGTAGCTCACGCGGCCATTTATAAAAACATATAATATAAAAAAAACATTAAAAAAATTTGTTTTCGTTGCTATGACAATTTTAATACATAACGCACACTACTTATATAGCCGGTTTTGGTTTTATATCTAACAAATAATTAAAAAGTTTTTAACTCCGTACAGTAAATGCATATTTGATGAATTCGGTTTTTTAATTATAAAAGGCTTTGCACATTTAGAAATATACATTTTGTTTTGTTACATTTGTCAGTTAAACTTTCTCTACGGCTTGTATAGACATTGTTGTTGGTTTTGCATACAGTTGTAATTGAAATTTTGTTTTTTATTTTATTCCTTTTTATTCGAATCGACACTTCACACTCACATTCATATAATTTGTTATCGGTTTGTTCGAATATTTTGTTCGTAATTTTCTTATGTTCCATAATTTTCGTCATTTTCGTACATTTTTCTAAATATTTCTTTTACCGCTAAAGACGTTTTCACATAAAACAAATCATATTGATAATCACCCGTTATATAATCACCCCATAATCACCCGTTATAAACTCAGGTTGTAATAGTTGGGTTATCTCCAAAAAAAAATTAAAATATTAAACCCAAGGTTTAATCGATTGATTTCAGTAAAACAATCATTTAAAATTAAACTCACATTTTATTACAATGAAACGACACAATTCGAGGCACTAGTGTATATATATTTTACTTTGTTACTCTCCCATGTAAAACACTTATCGGAGGATTGAATCGCCCAAAACCTAATTAATTGGAATCTCTAATCTCAACAAGTGAACAACAATTTACTTAATTCTGGATCTACGTACTATAAATATGTATATTCTCCAATTTTCATTTTGATAAATTCAATGTAATTTTTATGCTCATATTCTATCCCCGAACGCAACAAGTACTCGTACATACAATAATTTATTACAGTAACTTTTCATTCAGTGCGCAAAGTATCTATTTTGTATACATCGACACTGTATATGTACTAACAAAATTTCCACTCTGCACAACCACATTCTCACTTTTAGTACATATCATACAGTCGAAATAGAAATAACAAAAAAAAAGTCCAGAGAATTAGTAAAACAACACACAGATAAAACACAAATCCACACTTAGCTCAACATTCAAACTCTACTCTACCTTTTTTTGTGTTGTTGACTAAAAATAAAATAAAAATTCGGTTTTCAAGTAAAAAAAAAAAACAAAATATAATTTTCGTCGGTTTTCCGTTTTTTAGATAGAAAATCATTTTCAATTTTCTTTCTTGAAAAACTTCTCCAATTTCTATTTATATTTATATTAATAGAATATTTTAGACAAACAAGATTCGATTTTTTGTTTTTTTTTTTTTTATTTTATTTTTATACATTAAATAATCTTGCGTTATTCAGAAAGCTCGTGGCCGTTGTTGCAAATGGACTTGGCGAATTTTTTCCAAGAATTATAAAATAAAAATAAAAAAATTTTTAAAGTTAAAAACAAAAGTGAAAAATTCTAGTGAAAATTATTTGTGAAATTTTTTTTTTATTTTGTTTTTAAGTTAATTATTATAGTGTGTTCGATATGATTTAAGTGCCATAATTTTTAAGCAAAAATTATATAAATAAAATTATTGTGCTACTGAATAAATATTTAGAAAAAATTTTAAAAATTTATTTAGAGAAATCAAAGTGTTTAGTTCTTTATGTTTGGTTTTAAAATTTGGTTTGTTCCCTGCTAAAATACAAAATCAAGGTAGAGTCATTATTAATTTGCTTACGTTATTTTATTTTTACAGACTAACAAAAACAAAATAACTTAATAAAATTTTAAGATACGTGATTTTAAAATTTAATTTTTATTTTTATACATATTAAAAATTTTGTGTAATGAATATTAAATTATGATTAAAATACAGTCACATTTTGATAATCGATCCGATGATACAACACTTTGAAAAGGTTATTTCCGTTTCTAGGCTATTTCATTATAAACTGATTACGGTATTCGAAAGGTTGAGGTAGATCGTGGAAGCGCGAACATACCATACCGTAAACGAAATATAGTGGGACTTTTTTATTTATAAATATCTTATCGATTTGACATTCGACCATAACCTTTCGAAACGTTTATATATAAATAAAAATTATACTTGCGACGTTGATTTCCTTATCATTTGTAATCATACAAAATAGCCATGAAGTTTTGATAAGAAATTAAATGTCAAAAAAATTTAAACGTGACTGTCTAAAATAAATCTTTTTATTGTGATCCATTGAAATAACAATCCCCCAAAATACCTAAATATAAAATGGATAGATGGATAATTTTGACCATATATTTTAGTAGTACATTTAATACCAAGTTTACAATATCACTCGTTGACGTTTCACATTACGACAAATCATTTCAGCATACGAGTACATGCATATTATGTGATAAGCTCTATACGTACATGCAAATTAAATATTTATTTATAAAATTTCTCCTTCTGAGTATTAATCATGTACAACAATATTGGAATTAAAGTTTAGCAACAAATTATACAAACTAAAGGGTGTGCCAATATGTGGCTATTTGCTCTCGCAGAGTCTTTTAACGTTCGACTATAGTAGTATATATGACTCACAGTTGTGTGGTGTATTGCGTTAGTTTAGAAAAATATAAATGAATGAAAAATCGTTTTGGAAATCTAATCGATGAAAATTTGAAGCCAACTTAAGTTTAAATTTGATTTTTAATTTACTGATTTTATTTTTAGCTTTTGTTTTTTGAGTAAAAGGCACAAGCTCAAACTTAAATTTTACTAACATTTTTAAATCTTATTTAAATTTTAACTAACGTCTGAAGAAAATCACACCGCAATTTTCATCATGTGGTTCATTTTGTTTATATTCAGTGGCATTTGGGATAGGCTTTTCAGAAACCAGTGCTTAAACAATGGCAACACTTTAGTAGACGCTGTCTTTATACCTCTCTGAAATCGCCTTATATCTTTCTCCCAAGCTTTTCTAAATTTGAGCTTCCTTGCGACATCGAGTGTTCTTTCTGTTGCAATTTGACTTTCATAACCTAGACTATATCATTTTTTAAGTCCATTATATTTTCCTTATCGGACCGTACCGTAAGTACCATACAAACATCAATAGCAGATTACTTGGCTTTTACCCCTTTTTCCATTAAACATATTAGACTTCTATAATGCATTGATTTTGATTTTAGAGAGGTAGACTGCTAAATACTGCGACACGATTAAAACCAATTTCATCAGTGCATCATGGTTAGCGAATACTGCATAAAATCCTGACAGAGAAAATATATCAAGTAAATAGAACAACATTTTTTATCTCCTCGAGTTGCTTATAGATTCCTCTTCAATATCTGTAAATTAAATGTTGTGGGAAAGGCCGTCAAATCTTTTTGATTCCAAAGAGAGGTAAAACTAAGGAAAAAGGACGATTCTGTATTTATTTAAGGCGTATCCATGTTGCTTTAAACTAAACCGAGTGGCAGCTTTGCTGATAAATACCGCTCGTATTATGTAATTGCGAAAGAACAGAGACCAGAAGGAATATTTATTTCTACTTTGAGTCGACAGTAAATCGTTTAGTAAGTTTTTCGGCGTGTTAAAGTTGGTTAAAATCTGACTTCTCCGGTCAGAAATAATATTGGATTATCCATCGGACCGAGATTAGGGCCGAGAATATTCATTTTTCGTAAATGCATATATCGCATTTGAATGTCATTGTACTGTTTACTTTTAATCATATCCTTCGTCATCTTAAATGTTGGAGCGTAAGGATCGAATGGTCTCAAAAAAGTTTCAATTTGCACCCTAAACCTTAGGTTGCATTCCTTTTTGTGAGGATTGCGTAACCTTTCTTCAAAATAAAGTTAATATTTTACTTCATTTTCACTTTGTGGCACAGCTGAATACGTATAAGATGGTATGTTCATTTTGAATACCCAAATGTTGCAAATCTAATTGTTCTGTCGAAAATGTTTTGAGTCTGCATCCGTATTAGTTAACCATGATCTGAGAGGTTCCAAATACTGTTTACATGGTAGAAGTTGAACTTTTCCACTGTTGCAGCAAGATATAATGTTTCTGTAGTTTTTTCCCTTTAAAAATATCGAATTCCGCAGTAATTACTTTCGTGATTCATGTCACCCAAAAAATTTTCATTAGGTTTATTGTTGACACGCTGACATTGTCTTTGAATTGTATCCGTCGACGGTTTTTTGCTAGTCGTTTTTTTAAGTCATATTTGCATATTCAGTATGTCCTGGTTATATTTAACACTTGTCGTTGTTCTGAAGTCATAAATGTGTATCTTTCACGTTCGCGCTGTCGTTTCCATTTCAGCTGTTGCACTAATAACAACACTAATTACTTTAATTATATATCCTTTAGTAAAGTAATTAAAGATCAATCCTTGATCTGGATCAAGGATTGAATGAAAATAAGTTGTACTAATGAAATAATTGAAACAAAGAACTAATTTACCCATTTTTCGCTCAATTCTAAATACCACGTCATTGTCAATGACAATTGATGTTCAACTGTTTCAATTTATAAAATTGGTTGCAAACAGCATTTCATTTTAAAATAAAATATTGAGTCGTGTAGTTCAAGCTAATTTTTAAAAAAGTAAAACAGTTGAACGACAAAATCTCACAATTCATAAATTTTATTTCTTTTGAAACATTTTTGTGGATTGTGGTAAATTATAATTTAATTTAATATTATTTTAAATTAACTGAGTAATTATTTTATAATAGTTCGTCTAAATATAATGCATTCGGCTTCAGAATATTATATAAATTATAAATTTGCAGTTAGAATTGAACTGCTTTTCTTTCAACGAATAAAATGTAAACACATTGATTGCGTAAGTGGAAACCAGAATGGTTAGTAGTTGTGTAGCATGTAAGAATGAGATTAAAGGTAGATCGATTAGCAGAGATGAAAATGCACAGAACACAAAAATAGATAAAGTTTTTGGATTCTAACGACAATTAAGATGAGATTTTAGATCTCCGTTACATACAAACGAGTTATATTGGAAAATGGACCTAACATAATCCTTATATAGTTAAAGGAACTTATATAAGGTAAATTTACAGAGTTATATGGTTTATGATGGAGTAAAATAAAAGTTACAGCGTTTTATAAAACTCAAATATGCACTGACTTTCTTTTTTATCAATGTAATATATAAGATCATTCCAAAATAGATCACTCGAAATCTCTAAACTTAACAAAGAGTGAATGACCTAATAATGAGACGTGGTATATTATGGTTGGAACATTAATTTGATCTTTTTTATGTGAAAAAAGAATATAGCTTGGAATTTTTAAGGATTGAACTCTACCCTATTAAATTTGTCCCATTCAATGAACTTTTCAATGCAAGTCAAATGGGAATGGGCCGATCAAAAAAATATCAACATATAAGGTAGTTGACAACGCTAAACCTTGCGGTACACCAGCTTTGTTCTCATTCGAGTCAATTGAAATGCCATCTAAAACTGCCATCTAAAATAACACAGGGCTATTAAATGCTTTCTATTAAATAATATAATAAATAAAAAATAAAATTAGATCATAAAGTGAAAATTTGCTATTGAGTCCAATACTTTAGATAAGATCGACATTAGAGCAATTGGGCGGTAATTGAAAGTTACGAACTGCAACGTTGAGGAAACTGCAGTTCAGAATATTAGCTGTTTCCAAATGGAGGGGCAAAAGCTAGGGTTCATTGACATTTTAAAAATTGTGCTTAGAGATGAGATAAATGAATAAAAGGTATCATGAAGATAACTCGTTTTATGAATAGTACTTATAGCCATAGGCAAAGACGGAATATTGCCATTTCTAACACTAACCTTGCTCATCTTAAATTTAGCAACGTTTATAAACGTCTGAAAAATATTACATGACAAAACTCAGTAAGCTATCGCAAATATAAATTATAAAATTTTTCTTCGTCAGTGGTCTCATTTCTCAGATCTTCCAAAAACCACAGAAAATCACATAATAGTACAGACGTAACCAAAAGAATTCACGAGCATATTTTTGAATATAGTGTATGTGCGGATTGACGCGAGCGATAGACGATGTAAGGATGACTCAAATCATTTTTCGATGCTGACCCATATCCATATTGCTCATCCATATTGAAATTATTTACATTTTCATAAAAATAAATATAAATAAAAATGAAACTTTGGGAGTTACAAAAATCTCGACAAATTGACGTTTGATATTTGTATAGCTATACGTTTATTTCCGTAAAACTCAAGGAAAACTTGATTGAACATAACGACTTCTCTTTTTGATTAACACTCGATTTCTTCTAATTTGTGAAGCACGGGCTATGTATGATATATATATATATATATATATATATATATATATATATATATATATATATATATATATATATATATATATATATATATATATATATATATATATATGTATATATATATATATATATATATATATATATATATATATATATATATATATATATATATATATATATATATATATGTATATATATATATATATATATATATATATATATATATATATATATATATACATATATATATTTATGAAAATCGATTCTTAAGGAGTAAACTCTAAAAACGACCATATATATTCAATCCCAACTATTAAACCTTCTTCTTACTAACACTGCATACCTACTAAACTTTATATATATATGTGAATATAGATGGTTTAAACAAGAACTCTCTTAGCATCCTATCGCATTAGAATCCAGAAATATACTAATTTTTAATTTTAGGGAATTTGTTTTATTTGTTTATGGGTTCTTTTGTTTTCAAACGGTGAATACAACATATCCGGAAAAAGATTCATTTTTGGAACTAAATAATAATAATAATAACGGAACTACATCGGATCTGGTGTCAGTTTGGTATTGGGTTCCAAAATACAGTTCCGAAACTTGTCTCTTTTATACCGGCGGCACCGATACCATATTTCATGATGTTCTGGTGTAATCTTGACGGTCAAGCCTCTTGCTAACAGTGCTCGTGTATGTTCTTTCTATTTGTTCCCATTTATAATCGATTATGCTAGTTTCGATGCTTGCAATATTGACTTGGATTGTCACTATCAAAAAGTTTCCTATACGTCAATATTTCTCAATCTAGGTTTTGATACAAATTCCAAATTAGATTCCGGAACATTTCTGGATTTTGTATCAGTACCGTTTTTGGATCCTGGTAATACGTATCCAGATCTGGTTTTGGAGCCTAACATATTTCCTGATGTGGTTCCAGTTCCATTTTTATATTTTAGTCCCGGAACTGGAAACGTTTTCGGAACTGAACCCGACTGATTTCTGTAACTCGTTTCAGTTCCGTTTGTGTATCAAGTTTCAGTTCTGAAACCAGGGCCCTTTTCGGAACTAAATCCAAAACATTTACGGAATATTTACATTCGAGTTCCGTTTTAAGATTCAATATTAGGAACAAAATTTAGAACATTTTCAGAACTCGTTCTAATTATTAAAACTCGTTTCTGTTCCGTTTTTGATATTTCTTTTTATTACAACTAAAAATTGTTTTCAAAACGATTTGAGTACTGTGGGAAGCACCAGGTGTTGGTTGACCTTTTCTTGCAGAATCATTTGTTTTACCACAATATACAGAACAAAAAAACAAAGCGGCACTTTTCATAAATTAATTTTTTATCACTACTGCTTTTTTATCAAGCACAAATTTTAGGGATAAAATCATTCGATATAATTTTGTGTAATTTTGCTAGAAATACGCACGTTAAAAGTATTTTGTATTTTTTTTATTGCAAACGCAAGTACAAGTTTGTTTTTTTTTTATTATTTTGACATTTCAATAACGAACAGATTTTTTTATAAAATATAACAAAAATTTAATTTTAAATCTTGTTAAATAAATAAAAATGTATAAATATATTTACATATATAAACAAATAAATTAATCAAATTTTAAGAACTGAAAATAATAAGTTAAATAATTTATGCGTTAATAAAACTAATTACATATTTAAACACTAGTTATCAAACTAGTTTTTACTACTAAAATAATATTATTTTTAAACAAACTTGTTTTAAATAAATTTTAAATTAAAAGTTAAAATTTACAAACGAATTATTATTTTAAGAGTATCAAAACCTACCACTTAAAATTATCTCTATATAACAATTATTTTATTGTTGGTGTCATGCGCAAAATTATTTTATTGCAGTTTTGGTTGCATTCAATTTTTCAAATAACAATTATTATGCTTTATCGAATTTGTTTTTTCTATTAAATTTGCTCTTGCTTCCTATACAGATTACTTTACACTTGTTATTATTTATTAGCACTTTATAAATATATTTTAAATTTGTATCACGGCACTCAACGTGTTAAGTGAGCAATACAAATAATACTTTTACTGACAAACTTGAAAAACAACTTTCACCGTCGTCCTGCAGGAATAAACGATTCTTTAACAACCGCTGTTAAGCCGTTCAAGAAATTGCTCATGCTGAATTCAGGTGGCAATTTGTGATACAAGTGCACGTAATGCCCAAGGCGTGAAAAGAAAAGTTAAAACTTTATACACGCATATACATAACGAAAAGGCAACACTTAACTACTCCTGAATAAAGGTAAAGAACGGGCGGTGCGTTTTCTCTTATAAATAAATCTTAAAGCAAAGATTGAACAATTATTTAAGGTTCGATATTGGTGAGATAAGCAATTTGTTGTGTCCAATATTATTAAAACAATTTACTTCTTTTTATTTATTTTATTTATCACAATTTAATCACTAATAATATCTATCATTAATTTATAATATTATTTATTTTGTATTTAGCTATTTTAAATTTTAAATTATTATTTTAACAAAGTTTATTTTAAAATATGTTTTAAAATAAAAACTATTATTTTCAAATTTATTTTCGACCGTATTTTGCGAACGCAACTCTACAACTGAAAATGATGTCGTTCGCGATACATAAAGAAAATTTTTATTTAGAAACAAAAGATAATAACTATGCGCACTCTATGTGGCAAACAGGGATGACAATAATATTACTTCGTATGATAATCGATCAAGCGAATTATCAATACGAAATATGAAAATGCCGGAAATGATTCGACATAAAATGGTATGATGTACAGCGCCAATTAATTCATGTTGTATGTACCAATAAACAAAAATATAAATGGTATCAATTCATTATTCAAATGAAGATGGCACTACAAATACTAGAAATGATAATACAATCATAATCTCTACGATAATCTCTACGATTGTCTACTACTGAATGACAGATGTCAGTTCGGTACGTAAATGAAAGTTACATAAGTAGCGATTCCAAACATTTTGCAATTCACATTAAATTACAAATTTAATTGAATTGTAATACAATAATGTTTCAATCAGTCGCTACAGTACTCCCCTCCTAGTTGATTCTAGTGAAACAAGAATTCAAACGATGAAACTCACTACTTTCAGCTCTCGGGATGGTATTGGCCGATCAACCGAGCTCAAAATACCGAAAGCGGGTTTTAGCCTATCTATAGAAATGTTATGATTTTTATTTCTAATTTCTACTGTAAAAAATTTTCGAAGTCGTCTCACTACTCTGAATGGACCTTCGTAGGGAGGAGTAAGTCCAACACGAACCTTATCAGACCTCACAAAAACAAAATCGCAGTTGTCCAAGGATTTTGGAACAAATATGTGCTCTTGTTTTGCTTTACGCGTTGGTGCTGGTATAAGATTCTTCATTGCATCACGCAATTGGTCGATTATAGTGTCGCTAGTAGGCATTGGTGAAAGAGGGTGGTCAACAAAAAATTCTCCGGATAGTTTAAGGGATTGTCCATAAACCAACTCCGCGGGTGAACACTTAAGATCCTCTTTTACGGTAGCTCGGATTCCTAATAAAATAATTGGAATCTCAGAACTCCAATTAATAACATTGCCTCTGGCCATAAGAGCAGCTTTTAGCTGTCTATGAAAACGCTCAACCATGCCATTGGCTTTAGGATTATAAGCCGTCGTGCGTATCCGATGAGATCCAAGGAGTGTAGTTAACTCACTAAAAAGTTTGGATTCAAATTGGGATCCTTGATCAGTAGTAATATACGAAGGTACACCGAATCGAGATACATAATTGGTAACAAATGTAGTGGCAATGGTGGCAGCTGTCATGTTAGTCATGCAGTATGCTTCAGGCCATCTAGTAAAACGATCAACACAAGTAAGTATATATGAACAACCATTGGATATTGGCAAAGGCCCAACTATATCCAAGTGAATATGTTCGAATCGACCTTGGGGAATATTAAAATGTCCGTGAGGTGAAATAGTGTGTCGTTGTACTTTGACACGTTGGCATGATACACAAGAACTAGCCCATTGGGTTATGTCCTTAGTTATACTAGGCCAAAAATAGCGAGCCGTAATCAATTTACGAGTAGCTCGGACTCCAGGATGTGCTAAATTATGCAATGTGTCGAAAACTGTTCGACGTAAATTATTTGCGATATATGGGCGATTTTTACCCGTCGATGTTTCGCAATAGACTTCTAGGCCTGGCAAAATAAAAAGCTCAAGTTTCCATTTAGAATCTGAGTTACGACCGGAACCAGAAAGCAATGTCTGTAATTCATCATCGGATCGTTGTGCCAAAATGATACTATCATAAGAGAGTAATGTCTCAATCTTAGCCGAGTCAATATTAGTAGTTCTAGATAAAGTATCTGCAACGACATTGTCGGAACCACGCACATGCTGAATATCTGAGGTAAATTGGCTAATGTAATCTAAGTGGCGAGATTGCCTAGGATTACGTTCAGTTTTAGACTGAAGAGCTCTGATTAAAGGTTTATGATCGGTAAAAATTGTGAATTCCCGACCTTCTATGAAATATTTAAAATGCTTAACAGCTAGGTATATTGCTAAAAGTTCTCTATCGAATGCTGAATACTTTAGTTCAGGACTCGTTAATTTCTTTGAGTAAAAACCCAAAGGCTCCCACTTCTTGTTATTCAACTGCTGCAGAACAGCGCCAACGGCGGTGTTAGATGCATCAGTTGTAATACTTATAATTGCGTCACTCAATGGATGCGCAAGAAGTGTAATTTCAGACAATTTAGAGTTTAAAATGGAAAATGCCAATTGGCAATTTTCGGGCCAAGAATAATTTCTGGCTGTCTTAGGCAATTTATTAAGTGCAGACAAATGGTCATGAATTGGAGCAAGGTATTCAGCTAATTTGGGTATAAATCGGTGATAGTAATTAATCATGCCGATATACCGCTGAATATGCTTAATAGAACTAGGAGCAGGAAACTCCCTGATAGCATGAATACGTTCTTCAGAAGGAAATATTCCATCGGAGGTAATCTTGTGGCTTAAAAAGTCCAGTGACGACGATCCAAAAACACATTTCGGTGTTTTAATATGGACGTCAAACTCAACCAATCTACGAAACACTTGTTCGAGATGGAGTAAATGCTGCTCTTCAGATTTAGAGGCAACTAAAATATCGTCAATATAGACGTAAACGAAATCAAGTCCACGGACGACTTCGTTAATAAAACGCTGGAAAGTTTGTGCGGCATTACGCAACCCAAACGGCATACGCACAAACTCGAAAAGACCAAACGGTGTTGTAATCGCCGTTTTATAAATATCTTCTTCAGCGATAGGTATCACATGATAAGCCCTAACAAGATCAATTTTAGAAAAAAATGTGCAACCATTTAAATTCATAGAAAAATTGTGAATGTGGGAAATCGGGTATCTATCCGGTGTAGTAACCGTATTCAACCTACGATAATCTCCACACGGTCTCCAATCGAGATCCTTTTTTCTCACCATATGTAAAGGACATGATACAGGGGATGCCGACGGACGACAAATCCCCAATTCCACCATATGTTGGAACTCTAATAATGCTGCTTTATGTCGAATGGGATCTAGTCTTCTTGGTCTCGCCACAGGTAAATGACCAGTTGTCACTATATGGTGCACAACTGAATGGCGGACTGGCAAATTAAAATTCGGCAAAGCTGTGAGGCTAGGAAATTTACTGAGTAGCTTGCCGTACCCATTGTCAATCGTAAAATGTACGGGTGTAGGAGAAATAACATTCCTAATTAAACCTTGTACAGACAATGTTGTGGTGGCATCTATTAATCTCTTATTTTTAAGATCTACTAATAGGCCATATTTTTCCAAAAAATCAGCACCAATGATCGGACGATTCACCGCTGCAATAATAAATGCATGCGTAAATAATCGTTTCAAACCGACATCAACTTTGATCAATTTTGTACCAAAAGTACGAATACTTGATCCATTGGCTGCTGTTAAAACTAGATCTGATGAACAGTTATTATAATTCATATATTTAAAAAAATTAATCGGGATGACCGACAGGTCAGCGCCCGTGTCTATTAAAAAATTCAAATTATTATTATTGTCAAAAATTATGAGTCGGCTAGTGCGAAATTCAAAAATAGTAGCCAACTCAACCCTGCTGCGCCCTAGTCGTTTTTTGAATGGGTCGAATGAACATCCGAGGAAACCTGCCTGTTCTGATTAAAAGAACATGGAGGAACGCAATAAAATGCTTTTTGTTTATATTTATTGTGCATGTTGCACCAATCTTTATTGAATGAGCCGGACGCATTACCCGAGTTGTCTCGGAATCTAGAATTATTGCGCCAATTATTATTATTGTTACTTCGCGATCTACTGCGCGACCTGCCTCTGCCCGCTTGTTTCAGAAAATTATTCAGCCGGGCCTCCATTGTATTAAGTCTCGTAACAATAGTTTGTAATGTCGGGGGTGTGTTTTGCCTACCCGACCGGTTCATTTTCGTATTTGACATACTAGGAGTTTTAAACGTATTATCAGGTTTTTTAAATGAAGTTGATGGTTTTTCCATCGACATAACTTTTGGACCGCGATTCATGGCTTCCAGTATTTTGTCCGCCAGCTTCGCCAAGTCTTCAAGGCTCATGATGTCTAATTGTGGCATAAGTGTTAATCGTAACACTTCGGGAAGTCTTCTAATCCATAATGACTTAATCACGCTCATCGAAAAGTTGTCTCCAGAATAGGTTTGGATTTGGCGAAGGAAATCGCTGGGGCGCCTGTCGCCGAGGTCGAGGCCGCTCAAGAGTACCTCGAGTTGACTTTCATCGGAAGGAGTCAACCTCTCTAGTAATACGCTCTTTATAGCAGCGTACATGTCTGTATCAGGCGGTCTTTTAATTAAATCTGATATTTTATCAGAGACCTCGGGCGACAGTGCTGTCAGCACATGAAGAAATTTCTTCTTGTCTGACGTCACGTTTAGTAACCGAAATTGCAGCTCGGTTGAGTCAAACCACGTTTTGGCATTATTTGCCCAAAATGGGGGCAATTTCGGTGAAGATTTTATTGTTGACTCTTCCGGATTTATTTCTGAGTCTTCAGTGTGTTTCGTTTCGTCGTCATTAACCATAGTGCAAAATAACGATTGATTTTATCACTTAGAAAACAGTCCCAACTACAAAAAATTGATGACTACGCGAAACGATATATATAAGTATATATAAATGTACACTGTGACTTCAACTAACGTGTATTACTGGTAAGTTCTTTTTTAAAAATTTAAAATAAAATTTTACACGATAAAATATATCGAGCGGACGACACCATTAGCAGTAGAAAAAAAATATTTAGTTCAATATATAAATTAAAAATGATACGAACCACGTAAATAGTTTTTTTTTTTTTAACATTTACAATATTGAATTGATAAATGTTTATATTTTGCTGCCAATGTAGATGTGTTGCTGATGAACTTATTCCGGTGCTGAAAATGTGCCGCTGATGTAAAATGTGCTGCTGACAAAATGTATTGCGGACAAAATTGTGCCGCCGATGAAAATTGTACTGCAGACAAAAATTGTGCCGCTGATGAAAAAATGTGCCGCAGACGAAAAAATGTGCCGCTGATGAAAATTTTGCCGTAGACAAAAAAATGTGCCGCTGATGAAAAAATGTGCCGTAGACAAAAATGTGCCGTAGACAAAAATGTGCTTTCTGACGCAATCTATTTGTCGTCTTCTGACGGTTTAGTGTATTTGCGTCCCACCGGATTGTTGTTGTTGCGTCTTTTTCTTGGTGCGTTATTATACGCACCAAGATTCCATAAAACTGGTCCTAATTTTTCTTTGAAAACTCGCTCCCGCGGGTTTTCAGTACCCTAAAAAGGGTCGTCGGGGTCACCAAATTGTTGTGTCCAATATTATTAAAACAATTTACTTCTTTTTATTTATTTTATTTATCACAATTTAATCACTAATAATATCTATCATTAATTTATAATATTATTTATTTTGTATTTAGCTATTTTAAATTTTAAATTATTATTTTAACAAAGTTTATTTTAAAATATGTTTTAAAATAAAAACTATTATTTTCAAATTTATTTTCGACCGTATTTTGCGAACGCAACTCTACAACTGAAAATGATGTCGTTCGCGATACATAAAGAAAATTTTTATTTAGAAACAAAAGATAATAACTATGCGCACTCTATGTGGCAAACAGGGATGACAATAATATTACTTCGTATGATAATCGATCAAGCGAATTATCAATACGAAATATGAAAATGCCGGAAATGATTCGACATAAAATGGTATGATGTACAGCGCCAATTAATTCATGTTGTATGTACCAATAAACAAAAATATAAATGGTATCAATTCATTATTCAAATGAAGATGGCACTACAAATACTAGAAATGATAATACAATCATAATCTCTACGATAATCTCTACGATTGTCTACTACTGAATGACAGATGTCAGTTCGGTACGTAAATGAAAGTTACATAAGTAGCGATTCCAAACATTTTGCAATTCACATTAAATTACAAATTTAATTGAATTGTAATACAATAATGTTTCAATCAGTCGCTACAAATTAATCTTAGCAAAACCTAAAACAATTTAATTAACTTCACTAGAGCAAGCACCGATTATAACTTTTTGAAGTCTATTTTGTAGCAACGATTAAAGTCCGTTATACATAAACCCTCTGAATCCAATACGCCACAATTTACTTAGTAAAAGTGAATAATTGACAGTAACGAAGGCCTTAGAAATGTCAAGAAAGAGGATACTCTGGGTTTTACCATTATTTAAGGGAATTATTTAAACGCAGCTTTAGTACTTAAGCCCCTTCTTAAGGCCAAATTGGCAATCAGGAAAAAATTGCATCCGCAGGTAAGTTACCAAACGACTATTAATAAATTAGACAAACACTTTTAAAAATATTAGTAATTCGGAAATTGGACAGTAGTTTGTTAATTTCAATCTGTTATTCATTCAAGTAGTTACTTATCTCTGTCGCTATGTTATTTCCTGTTCTTTAAGAATACTTGCGTCTTATAAGCGCTAAAGCAACACTAACTGGAGTTATCCAAATAATTTCCAAAGTTTTTCGAAACCAAATTAGTGCAACTACTCAAAACATTTTAGATGGTGCAAATTGTCCATGAGGTCACAGTGCATTATTCAATAATTGACTAAACTCTTCATCAGGCTGTTATATCTGAACTAGAAATTTTAGGTATATGGTTTGACGAAGCCAATTATTAAAGCGTGATTAAAGCGTGACATGTTTTTTTTATATTTTATATGTTGAATTCCCATTGTGGTCTGAGCGAAATTGTGCTATGAATTTGTATTTTGAATTTATTCAGTATGAATTTAGGATATAAATAAAACAAAAACTGGTGATATTCAAATATGACTTTCCAGTGAAATCAGTCACATTTCCAGTTCATTAATTGATTCATATATTTAAAAAAAATGATTTAGTCATAGTGCCAAGTTACGTTAAACTGTGTTTGCACAGGAAGCCAAGAAAAATTAATTTTGTTCTTAAGAACTATTTTGGGTTTTTTGGAGGCGGAAATCTGAATATTTCCTCAAAATCCAACAAGCTAACAAAATTGAACGACAACAAGTGGAATAGACTGTAATAAAATTGAACGACAACAAGTGGAATTAAAACAAAAATTGGCAGTTCACTATACCATACAGGAACATGGGTACTATAATCACAAACATTCAGAGATTCAGAGAAATTGTAACCCACAAACATAAACGTTTTTTGTATGAGAATGGTTTTATATGTGAAGAAAATGTTAGGAGTCTATACTCCTTATTTAAAAACTCCAGAGTTAGACTTGGAGCAATTAAAAATTATTATTGACTGTAATATCGCTATAAAAACTTTTTGAAAAATAAAAACACTTTTTTAACCGTTTCGGTGTAAAATTCATTATTACAAAATTACGTCACAACTCAAATGCTTTTGCTCTATTTAACTGAATTGCAGGACTCCACGTTGGTATGCGGGCATTGAATGATTTCGAAAGAAAAGGAGAGTATAGGGCACTTTCCATTGGTTATAAATTTCGAAATCAACTTTATTGGTTTTGATAGTTGTCGTGAGACCTCTATCATCGGGTTTTTGTCGGCAGTACATTCCACATGGTACGTGACTTATATGCTTTTTTGACAAATTTAAATAATTATGGATCTTTTTGGGGATCGGGCAGGTTAGCAGTAATTATATCGTCAATTTGAGTTGGAGCAATTTTATCAATCAGCTAAAATAAGATATGGGCATGTGGTAGACCTCTTTTCGGCCATTTAATTCTGACAGAAGTACTCCTTCCAAACAGAAGTAAATATTTGATTTAAATGCAAGATGGTTTGCATGAGAACGAAATGAAAAGTCAGAAATAGTTGATCTGTTGCTACACTAAATGTGCATCGTCTATCAATCTCTTCCTCCACGTTGTTCATAAAAAGGACTACTATGCCAGTGGTGACATATTAAATTTTATGAAACTTCATTGTGCAACGATAAAAGCGCAAATTAGTCACACGCCGCTTTGTTGTGATCAATTCTCGCTTTTGATTTAATCTGCCGTAAGCGTTCAGCTTCCCGTCGTGTATCTCGCCTTTCGAGTGGTGCAGCAATTCTTAAAAAAGGAGCTCGTACTCACAGGTTTTCAACTCGTGCATCTCGCTCTTGACATGTTTCAGTAGCTCTTGAAGCAGAGGTTTTTAAGTGTATGTATCAAAAAAAATTACACTAAACCCAACATACAAAATATTCGATGTTGACGTGCACAATAAAAAATGTTTACTGAATAAAACAAAACTAACGAAACATATTTTGAAAATGTTACTTTGATTTTTAATTTATAATGCACTGCACTTAAAATAACTGTCGAACATTCATGGCTTGCTTCATAATGTAAACTGTATTGAAATATAATTACAGTTTCAAGTTTTCATTTTGTCCATGTTCCTGTGGTCCTATTCTGGCATTTTCTCAGGGAAATAAAAACGATTCTATTCTGATTGCAAATGCACAGACGATTGCGGTTTAAAGTTAAAAATATAAACTATCAATTTTTGAATCCTGAAGAGTAGATTTCAGTGATACCTCATTGTTTGAGCTTTATATCTCGTGATATTGACTATTCCTCAGTTAATGCTTACTGGTGTATAGTACCTAGTTATGATTTATCGAATCAAGCATGTCTCGCTGTTTAACGACCTTTGTTCCGACGGTATATTGTTCAATCAAAGATCTTTCCGAAATTACTTGAATTTTGTCATTTTTATTAGTCAATAAAACTAAACCCGTTTTAAACTTTGATGAGTTTAAAATACTCAATATTTTTACCGTTTGGTCGAAATACTAGTTTATTATCAAACTAGTATTTCGACCAAACGGTAAAAATAATCTAAAAATAGCTTTGTCAGAAATTTGGAAATACCCACGATTATTTAAGGTTTTTGTTCTTTGCGGTCTTTAAATAGTTGATAATGTACCAAAAATTTCGGAGAAAATATTAAAATATTACTATCGCGTGTTATCAAAAGCGTTTCTTATGAATCGGAAGTTTTTCCGTGTTATCTATATTCATATGGAAATTGTGTAAATCCATTGAAATATTGTTACCATGGCCCAGGTACCTATTCCAAAGTAAAATTGTTTTAATTTACAATTTATATAAATTTGGCATGAAATCAATTATTCAAAATATTTTCTTAGGCAAAAGAAAACAAAAAAAAATTAAAATTGAAATTAAGAAAAAATAAATTATTTAAAGAAATGCAGAGAGAGAGTATCAAAAAAATGGAAATTAATAAAGAAATCTTTCACCAAATTTTGTTGGTCTAAAATGTTCACAGTTTCTCTTGTTTTTTAACAGTTAGTGAACAGCAGGTGAATATATGTCTTGCAAATTTAGATACATGTCAAATATATATATATATATTGCATGTGCAAGATTTTATTTTACAAAAAACAAAACAACGTTCCTGTGATAACGAACAAAAAAAAACTTACCGCTCTACATCCAACATACACCCATGGTTAACTCATGGAAAATCCATGGCAAAAATCCAAATTACATTCGACACTCGAGATATTTGCATTTGGAAAATTTGTATATTTCACAGTTGAATTAGGAAAAAAAAATCGTATCGTCACAATGATGATTGTTAACATCCATGAAACACGGTTGAGTATCATAGGCGTCACGAAGCATAAATAATTTTAAATTTTATAATCGATGGACATATCGAAAAATATACTCGTCCATCTCGAAAACGGAAAGTGTTACATATGATATCGTCAGATAAATCTGTAATCATTATGCTGAGATCAAGAAACAGCTGCGCTAAATAATACAAAATTAGAATTACAAATTACAGACTACAAAAATAAATGTTTAACCGGTAAACTATATACTGTACTAATAATTATTTTGGCAACAATTGAGAATTAAGCTGTAGAAGTAAAAAATAAAATTGTAACGATAAGATTAATGAACACGCATGCGGCGGTGTTTTAACGTCAATTTTTTTGCTGTAGATCGATAAAAACAAAAAAACTTAATTGTATGTATGTAAGTGTGCTTGTACGATTAAATTTTACAATCAGAACTCTAAATAGCTATGTCGAGATTTTATTTTTGTCATAGTCAGTTTGTTTTATTATTTTTGGTAGAAGAGCCGGTTTCTTGAGACAATGATTTTGGTGCCGTTCTAAATGCACCCGAGGCTATTGATCCGAAACGATAAACAATGTATTTTAGCAGAGCATTAGTCGACACATCGCATAAATTACAAAGTTAATCTTCCCTGACTCTGAAAATCAAATAAATTTTCATTAAATTTTCCATCTATGAAAATATTTAGAATTTGTATTCTCTTTAAATGAAAATTAAAAATAAAAATAAAAAAACATTAAAATAAAAATTAAAGTCAAATAAAAAAGCAAACACACAACTGTCATGTAATATTTTCTGTATTTAAAATTATCTTTCTTCTGTCGTGTCGTTTGCGTTTGCGTTTTTTTTTACTAACGAAAAAAACTGAAAATGTGTTTGACGTATGGTAGAAGAATCTCTGTACGATTATTTTTAATTTTTTTTTTTTTGCGTTTCAGGTCATCACAATTTTTTTTTTTTAAATATAAAACAGCACCAGCACTAATTAGAGTTAGTTTTTTTTTTTTTGCTATACCTAAGGCAAAATGTAAAAATGGGTTGCATAATGGAAGTTTATTTAGTCTCTAACGACAGGAACAAAAGGTGCAAACACTACAAAAGTTAAGGAGTTTCTCTTTATTATCATGGCAAAAGCAGGGATCTTTAGAAACTGAGTTATTTTAAGTACGAACAGAAGACGTGTATCACTTTGGTGTTAATGAATGTGATCCTTGGAAGTAAAAACTTCAAAATCTATGTTTTAATTACATTACGATGGAGGGCGTTAATCTTAAGACGCGTACCATTGTAAAGACCTTTTTGAAGATTTAAATTCCGAATCAACCTAATGATGACATCTTTTTACAACCTTAGAACGTGCCTGATCTATTAATCTTCAGCATTTGTGATTGTCACTGATCGTGCAGCCAGGTCATCATTGAATAAATCATGAATGTTTCCGTAAATGGCATCAATCAAATTTCGACTTGTGATTATGCGTCGTTGTCTATCAAACTGTGCTTTTAGGAAGTCCTGTAGCAATTGTCTCTTATACTTACCATCTCGAATTTATCATATTTTGAGACCAAGCAACCTTTTTAATTAAATGCCTCAACCATCCTTTTTGACTGTGGTTTCAACAACTTCGATTCTTAATACATTTGAGCCAACTGATAATGTTTTGTAATAGTCTTTACCGACGACAATAACTTTATTTCGATAAAGAGTTTTAAATTTCATCACATTTCTCGCAGATACCTCGACGAGCATTAAATCTGTGAAGGGCTCCCATAAACGCGTCACTTGAAAAGTTGCTAACGAGCCTTAGTGCCTAAGCAAATAAATAAACATATATAAGCTTTGTAAATTTTTTGACCACGCCCCTTTGTTAGGTGTATGGAGATAGGTCCTGCATAATAAACACCCGTTTTCAGGAAGAGCCTTATTAGTTCGATCCAAGAGCTTCGTAAGTTGCCCATTAACTGTAGCTGACACTGCGCATTGAATTTACTACAATTTATACATTTCCTTACTATTTCTTTTGCCTTGCCCTTACCGACGGGCAACCGGATATCCTGCCCTAGGAGCAATAACAGTAAAGAGCATTTCTTCTATCTACCACCAACCCGCATTATCTCATTGACATTTAAGAAAGGATTTAATTTGCATAATTCCAACTGAGGTAGCGTTTGTCACTTGACGTCTTCTCCCATGCAATTATTCTCTTAGAAAAAAGTGGATGGTCACAGTCTAGTTTATCAGCCCAAAACATCTACATAAGTATCTTTGTGTTTATGACCACAGGACCTATCCACTCCAAAGAGTAAAAATTCGTCTAGCTTCTGATAAGAAAGCTCTCTTTGTGCCTTGCATGGAGTCTGTTAGCTTCGAGATGAATAAAAATGTATTACTTCGGGTATTCCAACTTATACCTAAAACTTTGGTGGCGATTGTAGCTTCAGGATCTCAATCTTGCTGTTGTTTTAGATGGGCTTCTGGACTATCCGTGAGAGCATTACTTTTAATCTAGTCGCAATTGAACTTCCATTGTCTGGGCTGGAAACCATAGTCTTCAAGTATTGAAACAACATTTGCCTGCATTTGCAATAGTTCCTCTTCAGTGTCAGTTCCGGAAGACGAAGATACTAAGCCATAGGTCACCGTAGTCAATTTTAAGTAACGAATTGGTTTGGAAGGATCCTTTCTTCAAAAAATTGTTTTGGTAAACTGTATCGTCTGGCAGCATGACAACTTGTTGATACAATTTTTGGACATCCATGGAGAGAACAAATGTATGCTCTCAAAATCGAAGAATGACTGCAAATAAGCAGGACTGTACAATCGGGTTTGAACCGGCCTTCGCAGAACCATCAAAGACCACTCTTAATTTGCTATTTGGCTCTGATGACTTGAAAACACCATGGTGAAGCAAATAAAATCCAACAGTTGTTACTTCTGTTCCGGAAATTTACCCATAAGCTTCAAGTGCTCGTACTCAATAAGAAAGTCATAGTATAATTTTAAAAAATTGCTGTTCCCGTTTACAATGACGCGCTACTCTCGTTAATCTCTGAATAGCTTGATGCACTAAATCACCCAAACTCGAATGTGATTTCTTGAAAGTTATAGTACTACAAATCGCCTCTCTGGATCTCGCTGTAAGTGATATTGAAAATTCCTTGCAAAAAAAGTTTCTTCTATAGAGAACAGAATGGTACCCTGTTCATTGACGGTATCTAGCTCCCAGAATTTTTTTTAGCTTTGGTCTGTATTAATTAGTTGGTCGGGCACATGGGCTGTTGTATGCGTAGATATAGGCTGTTTTGAACTGATGTCATTCGATATTCCGAAAACTATCCAACCAAAACAAGTATTCTGCAACACAAGTTCTTGTGGGTTTGTCTAAATTTAACCGTCTTAGGATACAGTAAAGATGTGATCTGCTTAAATGGGTAAATCTATATCCCCTATCTTATGGAAATGCGGGTTGGCTAATTTAATTCCTTTCCATATTGTGCTTTCTTTATTTCCAAGTTCTACTGAGGTAATATGCTAGTGTTTTTTTGCATTACGACGGCTTGCACTTTGAATTTTGTCATACGATCTGGTTGAAAGGTAACGGTTGCTATACCCATCGATATAAGTAAACTAGACTCGTTTGTGAGCTAGTGTCTAAAAGGGCCCGACACAGAGTAAGTTCTCCGAAATGATTCCTTACCTTTATAATATAATTGCTGTGGAAAGTATTGAATTAAACAAAGAGGCTCTGAGAGCAGTGCGAGGCTGCATTCAATGGCGATGTAGTTTTGCGGTTTAGTGATGCTCAAAGAGTTTTCCCCATCATGAAGTATAGGAAATTTTGTTTATTGTCACATTTCTGGCATCTTCTACGGGAAGAGGGCATCTTAAAATAGGATAACGATTACTAAAGCAATTATAACAGCGATTACCACGTTTTGCAAAATCCTTACTTCCACCGACATCGAATGCATGTAAATCCATGCATTGAAACAAAAAATGATTTGTGCCCTTACGCACATGGCACATGAAAATTGATGTTTCAGAATAGAGCCGTGGGTCTTTGGTGCAGAAGGTATATTCTCACTGATGACAAGTGAAAGAACCAATGAAGCCGTTGAGAATATACTTGTTCTGTCATATCTTTCCTTCAGTTTGGTTACTGCACCAATATAATTATATTCTCCGTGACACTGACATGGCAACATCGCAGATTCTCCTTGCAGCAATCCCTTTAAAGCTCGAAATTTATGTCTCACATTCAGAGAAGGAGTCTCCTGTATATTAGAATGGTACAAATCACAAAATGATTACCTCTCAGAGTTTGAACATCAAGTTTGAATATTTCAAACTTGATGTTCAAACTCTCTAATTGTGTAAATTCTTGCATCAATTTTCGACGCGAATTTTTTCAATTTTCGACGCGGCGTATTTTTGTCGCTTTCCGGGTGGTTTTCAAAATGGTAGTGAGTTTACCCCTGTTAGTGGCTCTTTGTTTCTTTAATACTGCTACTTCAGAAATTTTTAAAAAAAAATCTGTATATCATAAATTTCATATGTAGTACATTGCAAAAGTTTCAATTCCTTTCAAATAGTATTAAGCTGCTCAGATCGGTAATTGGCTACAACAATGTCATGCTCGATTAAGTCTCCCGATTTACTTATAAAATCTTATTATAAATATTATAATAATATCTTATCGTAATATCTTAATGATATCTTATCATTAAGGTCAAATGCAATGTCAGCAATATCATCAGCCATCCAGTTTTTTCCAGAGAGCAACCGATGACATCATATAAAAGTATCAAAATACAAATGTTAATAAATTGTACGCCAGCATGCAACACAATATGACTGCGTAAAACAAAAATCGTTTCGATAACAGAACCATAAATTATAAGGAATTCTCAAATATGCAAATGTAATTATAGACGAAACGAAATCTTATAAATTTTTTAAGGATTATTGTGGTTTCCAAATTAAAATGAAGCCTATATAGAAATGGCTTAAAATAATATTTGACGATTATATTTTTACATTACACTTTACTACAGTGGCTTCCAAAATTTGGTATACCTGAATTCTATTCCAATCCAGCATATGCCCGTCTATTTATAGACGATAATATTTTTTCAATCAATGTTGCATTTTTATTTTCTCTTGTTCGTTTGTTTCATAAAAAAGTAACAACCCGAATTAGTCTTGCCTAACGTGTTAAGATATTACCCGTGAAAAAGAAAAAGAAAGTATTATTGTACAATTACATTTACAATCGGATCATAACTGTAACATATTTCAGTAGTTGAAATATTTGAATGTCAATTGAAGGTTATTTGAATGCACGTTTTACAACTTAAAAGAGAGCAACATGCCTTGAAATAAAACAATCAGAAACAGATCCGGTGGAAAACAGCAAGGTCGTTTAACTTATAACCTAAAACCCATACTGTTCAAATTCGGGAAAAAACTTTACTTATACTGTCGTCTGTCGATTCACATGTGAACATATTATTTTGTAAATATATCTTAATTACGAATATACAAAATGGTTATAATTTTTTTTTAAATTCGGTAAACTATAAATAAACAAGTTAATTTTGTTAAATGACGGAATACAAGCAAAACGAGTGAATATATAATTTTTGCAAACCAATATTGTGCCTGTTTCTCTGTTTGTCGAATTTTGCGTTCATCAAGATTTGCAAAGTTAATATGGCGAACATTTACTGTCTGGTCTAGTAATATTATGATATAACTGTTTATAAATAAAATTTGTATTTTTATTTTAGGAATTCAATTCCCTGTGGGAATACTTCCAAAGTTAAAACAGTGCTGGAGTTAAAAAGCTTTAAAATCAGTGATGAAATTAGAATAATGATAGAAATGCAGATTGATTTGAAATATTAGGTTTTGTATTTCTCTCAATATTTGTTAATTTCAAATTTTAAAAAAGATAAAAAATTTGGGAATCACCAAAAACACTAAAATATTATTATCATTTTAAGTGTATGTCCGGTATTTAAACACATATGTATATGTGAGATATCTCGTAAAGAGAAAACTTATTTTTTAACAGTGACTTAAACGATGCCACTTTATCAACGACTCGATATAGGATTTTCTAGAATTTTTGTAATATTATCGGCATACAATATCGCCTCCTATTAAAATCAAATTAAACTTCAAACATTTTTTAGTCGAAATTTATCTTGTTCTTGTGTGAAAATTTTTACACATCTATATCAATTTTGTTAAATTGGCTTAAATCTCGATTTACCCTTTCGTATATATTTTTTGCCGTTATTAGATAAACTACTAGTATGCCTTCTGCATTTGTTGTTTTACACAAATATCGATAAAACCATATAGAGCTCATGCTTTCTTTGTTGTTTGTGCTCTATCCACCGAGGGATAGTCATGTTTTTAATTTTAGTTAGACTTTCTATGAATTGGATGCAACATTTTTGTAACTCGAAAATCTGATTTTCATTTTAATCAACACCAGCTTTCCGCAGGTTTCGGGTCGAACAATTTGACATCTTTAGCTAGTATGAACCGTTTTGTTGGCTCTTCGATTTTCTTTGATGATCAAACCTTGAACTCAAATATGTCCAGTTTTGGGTTCCATGTAATTCCAAGTGATTTTTCTTTTTTTGACGACGTTTAAGGGGACAAAATCCGCCTTCTTGGTCATTTTTAAGTACACGAATCATTAGTTCTTTGTTTTTACGAGGTCATTTTCTCCATATAGCAAGCGTTGATACTTTAAATCATTTTCTTAGATTGAATTATTGTTCGAATCTTACTTGAATTTTTTTGTTGCTGGGCTAAATTCTCGTTCCCATTTGTATCTTTCATATTTTCAAGGGTAATTATTGGTGATTATATTTGTGTTTGTGTTGGATCTTGGAAGTAGTAAAAATACTTCTTATGTTGTTGATTTTGAATCTCATTGGAAAGATTAAATTTTGGTAATAATGATTAGTAAATCGTATGATAGAAAGTCTGCCATACTGGTGTGATTATGGTCCTCTCCTTCAAGGTACAACTCGAGCGGAAGATAATGTCAAACAGCGGCATTTAGTCCCACAAATATATTATCCAAGATCTGTATAATTGAAAAGGCAGTATGTTTTATTTTCTATATTAGCCATTAATGGCAAACTTTGTCAAAGGTTTATCGATTTACTTGTTCCATAGTAACAATTAAGATTTACTACAAAAGTGTTTTTAGACTTATGTAATTTTTGTTGTATTTGAATAAAACAAAAGCATTTTGTAGCCTTAAAAGAAGAGTATGTTGTATTTTTGTAACCAAAATTTTCCTTTAAGCAAATTGGATGCACAACTCATTGCACATTGCAGTTTGCCATTTTTCTAGAAATAGTGTAACATTACAGTATAGTGTAACATTGTTTAGGGTACTTAAAAGGGAAAAAATTAGCTTTTTCCATCTGGTAATACTATTTCAAATAGCCATATTAGGACACACAAAAATATGACTGAAAAAAGTCAAACTACAGATTTCCAATTCATCTTAATGCTAAGTGTTTGCACCCATACATATTTTCAATATGCCACCACCGTCTGAACCAAAAATGGTGGTAGCAAACCTAACCTTGGAAATATCTAATTAAATGAAATAAAAAGTTAAATTAATGTTGCATTTCAGACACAGAATTTATATTTTCAACAGATACAAAAAAAAATGTCTTTTCGCTTCTATTTCTCACTGCCGTCAAACGAAGGGTTTTCCAACAAGAATTTTCATTTTAAATCTAATATAAAAGTTAGATAAATTATATAAATGTAATAACTTAGATAAATGTTACCATAAAAACTATTCGATTAGAAAAAATTATCAAAAATGTCCAGCAGATATGATCAATCCATCGAGTTAGCTTATGACCTACCTTGCGATGTCTGGGAATATCTGAAAATATGTGCTAAAATATGTAAAATGACAATAATACAGTCACAATGTTGTGTCAAGTGTTGAGAACCAGTTAAGAGGAATTTTCGCAATTAGCTCTGGAGTACGGCAAGGAGATACCCTTCCCGATACTCTAGTATCATATCTTTTGTCTCATCATGCCAACGGGGTTATGGCATATTATGAAGATGCGATATTTGTGTGATTGGACTGAGTGGTAAATGTGTCAGAGAACCACTAGATCAACTTGTATGATTCTCAGCTTTCGTTGTTCTCAAAATCAATGAATCCACAACAAAACATGATCACTGGTTTTAGAGACCATGACCTATTTTTATTATTATGACTTTATCGCTATCGGCAAATCAAGCCAAATGCTTTACTCAAATCGGGGTATATGATAAATTGGTAGAAGTTAATTTCTCTGGTAAAAAGCCAAGCTGACACATTGGGATATGACGTGGTGTATTTAGAAGGAAACATCACAGTTTGAAGAGAGTGGTTGAAAAGCAGACATAGTGGTTCGACTATTTCAGTACTGTCCATTTTCAGAACAGTCGAAGATATCTTATATTGTTACCGAATACATTTAGAGCTTGTAATATTTCATCCATGGAGATGATGAGTATCCGTATATCAAAGTTTAATTAAGCACCCGACAAAGACGAAAATCAAAATTATCCTCATACGAAATTTTTACCTCATGAAATGCGATTCTCTTAGCTTCTGAATAGGCCTTTTACAATTTATTCTTGTATGCCTTTTTTCTATTTCTTTTAATTAATCAGAGTTGCGTCATATTGCAAGATAAATAATTCTGCGACTTAGTTTAAAATAAAGGAACTTGATCTTCACATGAAAAATGCTCAGTGCATTCCAAACAGGAAGATAATTCTTCTATATTCAGTGAACTTCCCATCTATTTGTAGTAGACGGCATCTGAAACGAACGGTGCCATCGACTCCGATATATCAAAAACGGTTGAATAACTGAATACTGGTCTAGCTATCTTTTCTATAGAATGTAGCCGTTCCAATATATCGAATTGGATTAAATCAAATCGGTTAGTGGTGACCAGATAAGCTCCACATTTGCTCATTATGTATTAGGCCAAACAAATTTTTGTGCTACCATCTTTTTCTTTAATGCCGGGATGTGAATTGTTATGTATATAAGGTTATGAAGGCCTAGTTCGCCTGAATGAAGTTTCTCAAGCTATACAGTTTCCATCGAATCAAAAATTGGGAATATTTCGAATAGAGCAGAGTTCTCGAATTCCATAAGTAATCGCAACTCGTCATCATTTTTACCAAATTAGCGTATAATCATCGATGTAACCGAAACAAAACCCAACCCTCTTAAAATGGAATCGATGAGTCTTTGGAAAAACTGCGCAATAGGTACTTGATGACAGGGTCGTTCTATAGATCGATTACACTAAAATATTTGCCTCCATCTAATCGGTGAACAAAATCTGATAAATATGGGATACTGTACATAGTCTGGCTTGGTTTTATGTTTATAGAGTTCGGTAGTCAAAACGGGACCTCTTTTTCCGTTTTTCAGTGCAAAGGTGGACCAATTTCTAATCAAATTTGTTTCTAATCGCAGTACACGGGGATCTCTCAAGTTGTTTTTGTTAATCTTCAGTTCTCTTGGAATCGTTAAAAATCGAAATATTTTTAAAGACACCAAAATGTTGTCTCTGTGAAAAATGATGGTAGTAGCAAAAAACGCCTGGAAATTGTTTTCGACGACTGTTGCTGGGATTGTCGGATTATTACTCGAAAAGACAGGCTGCTGATTTGCTATTTGTACTACAAATTTGATCTGCAATTTGACATTGTGTTTCAATTTTTGCGTTTCACGATACTGCAGCTGCCTAAGATTCACTCATGGTTATACGGTGTTTATTATACTAAACACCGTAATCTATATGGTACTTTCAATATTCCATCATTGGCAACGCAAGAATTTGTATGCAAAAATCGTGGAGAAAATTAAAAATTGTTTGGGACGAAATTCTTCCACAAAATAATCTTGACGGGTTAGAATATCACCAGCAATTACCAAATCAACAGCATAACGATAGATGAATCTATCCGCAGTTGATAGATTGATGATATTCACCTTCATAGTTTCGCTGACTCATCCAGAAAACCCTATGGATCAGAACACAAAATAATAATGGTGAATATCAATTGAAACAGTTATGCAGCAAATCGCGTGTACCAGTATAAGTAAAGGTAATCGGATCGCGCCACTGAATTTTCAAACATATTTCTTTGAGCAAATTCTTTAATCGTTCTGAATTGGCTACAAAAGGAGTCATAACGGCTACCAATAGGCATTGCAAATCGAGTTGGTGAAGTTCGAAATTTAACTGAAGAATGGATGGTTAGAATGGAGGCACATACCATCGAATGTAAATTACGCCGATGTAATCAGCAGATGTGAACTACCACCTATATCTTAGCTTTTAATCCACCTCTTACTGCACCTACTTTTAAACAAACAAAATAGGATATTTTGTATATTAGCAGCCATTTCCTAAAGATATTTCGCCATGAAGTCACTTATAGTAGATTAGCAACCTGACATATTTCGTTAATAACCATGATTTAGGGGTTATTGAGGCTAATGGTAAATTTGACTTTAGGACGTTGTCCGAAACCCATTAAAAATATTTGGAATACAATTTTTGACATTTATTTGAAAACAGGGTAATAGTTTCCCATTTAGTCCGAAAAGTATAATACATATTTGAATGCGATATCAAATATCAAGAATCCAGCTGATTAATATACTCTTAAACGTACCTCATTTTTTAAAATTAGCAGCCTTATCACCAAAATAAATATGTCAAAGGAATACTAAAGAAGATTCTGAAAAACGAATGTACTGGATTTTTTAAAATGGTAAATATGCTGGCATATTTGAAAGCATTTCCCACCACTATCCTATACCTAACTTTGACCTAATTTAACAAATCCTTTAGTTCTTTAAGATTGCAACTTTACATACGCAATAGAACAGCTATATACTTGCCCCAGTTTCAAAACTATATAAGCAAGCGCATACAAAATACAATTAGGAGATAGTTTGGTGAAAATTTATTAACAATAACTAAAAATATTACAATTACTCCGGCTCGATATAAAACCGGCTGATTTATTGAGATAAATGCGCTATACCTGTACCATTCAATTTACATTGTCCGAAAATGTGAGCTATTATAGTTCATATCCCAATTAAAATATACGAATGGCTATGTGACTTTAGTAAATTATAAGATCAAATGAAAGCAACTATAGAACAACATTAATTGCCTTAGATATCAGAATAGGTTGTGTGTATATGTGTACCAAAAAAAATTGGAAATCCCCAAAAACGTAAGAGAAAAAAAACATTAGGTTATATATTATATATATAGATTTTATGAGATATTAACCGCATATTTATCGTTCTGATGTTAAACTTCGATTGACAAAATTGTACGAATTAACAAGTAGCACGCTATCATATATTCGCCATTAGTCATTGTCAGTGAGGTGATAATTTTAATTAGGCCTTACGAAATCAAAATAAATTGTATTACGTATTCCGATCAGGCAAACGATTCAAACCATTTAAATTGTCACTTGTGTAAATCTACGTATATACATATACTGGTTACATAACGCATGTGTTGTTCAACTTTCTTGGGAAATACCTGAAGATTTTCAATTGAGAAGTATAAACAGTTAATTTAAAGAGTAACATATTATCGAGTTTCGACTGTACTCTCGTATATACCAATATTATGATGTACAATGAGATTGCGATGAATAATTCTGATAGTTTTATAATTTTATTATGATCAAGGTTTGATTTATATACATTTACACAAATAGTTTGTGTATACTCGTACATACATTAATATATAATTCTATTGTATTGTTAAAAAATATAGTGTAAAGTTTTAATAATAATAGATGATTTCAGTTTTGATTATTTACATCACTCGTACATAATATATATATTAATAGTTTATTGTATATAGTTAGTATCATTTAAAACGTGACCGAGCCGAACCACTTGCTGTGTTTTAATAGTGTGAGCAACATTTAGAATGGAAGTTTTTATCAGTTTATCCGTGTTTAAAAGTTGCATATGGTTGCAGTGGTGGCTCATCTAGACTCATCTTGAAGATTTACGCTCATCTTGAAATCGAGGCAGCTTTAAGCACTGCACCAATCCCGCGTTGTAAAGAGTCAATATGTCGATGTTAAGTTACTTTATTTTTGTCTCGGAGCTATGTTACATCCGGTACACAACGTTATTTTTCCTCTTTATTACTTTGAATGGTAATCTTTTTTCTGCTGAAACTTCAGAGATTTGCTTACCCTTCTTTCTGGATTTTAGCTACGTAAAACCAAATCTCTATCCTCAAATACATTATTATTTGACCGCAAGTCATATATATTATCTTAATTCGACTGCTGGTTTTCACTATATTGTCCCTTAATGAAGCGTGCATATTTAACGTCTTCCGTCTTAGGTTGATAACATAATCCTATTTGGTGACTGATTCTGCTTCGGGTGATCCAAATTTGATATCGCATGGCAATCGAAACTCTGGTTATTTTCTCGACCATTCCCTCTGACTATGGGTGCAATAGGCACAGCTTCCGAAATACAGATAAGAAGTTTCGTTGTTGATCGGAATGTTGCCCCACAGTGGTACTCACAAATGTGTCAGCAACTGCCTCATTGATTCTTATGATCAGATATGCTTCTACTCATTTACTAAAATAATCTAAGCTCACGAGGATGTATCGACTACCATCTTAGGTAACTAGAAATGGGCTAGCAATATCGATTGCTTTTCGCTTCAGTAGCTAACCTTTTACTTTGTCCTATGTTTTATTGATGCCTAAATGTACTATTATGCATCTCTTGCAGGACCTCTTTCACTCTGTTTGCTGGGAGCACGATTTGATGTTTGGTTTTTTTGGCGTCATGATCGCTACTTACAAAGTGATTGTCCTTCTTACTCTGATTTGAAAGTGATACCTTAAAAATATGGCACGTTTATGTTAAGCTTATGTGAGCGGAGAATTCTACATTGGCTTACTGCGGTATGTGAAGAAAAGTGTTGACACAAATTAGCTGTCTTGGTTCGTCGGTATTTAAAGAGGTGTGCCGAACTCTGATATGTATTGCTTCAAAAATGTAGTAGTATTCGTGGCCCAATTCCGCACATTTCAATTCAATTTTGGTCAGAAATATCACGTGAATAGAATTTTTGGTAAATTACGTATTTTCAGTGTAAGCGGAATATAGTGTAATGATTCGAAAACCACACGTCTTAATGGTTGTGAAATACATACTACATAAAACTTTAGCCGGAGCGCGTAATAACCATACAACAGTTTCCACAACATAACTCAATAAAATCAATCAAGGCCCTCTAGACATCTCATTACTATATTGTTGTGAAATAACCCTATCCTGTGTTCGGTTTTAAACGAGTAGGCCTGCCATATCCCTAGTAGTTTTTCCGATTGTCAAGCTGGTTAGTCATCGAAATCAATTCTTGATTCTTTACAATTCCTGAAAAAGGTTGGCCAGAAGTTAAACCTTCGGCGTTTTCCACCCTAGAAGTTTTGAGTTTTGTTCAGCTTTGTTTGGTCTTCTGATTATTGCATCATTCATGGCTCGTATTTGCGTAATATTTTCTACATCTAATTCCTGTAACCTGATGGAATCGGGTACTAAAATGGCTCTGGCTGCATTATATACCAATGCTAATTGCAACATTTATACTTATACAGAATAGTTGACGCGCGCGAGTTTTGTTATTTCTCATTCCACAACTTTAAGGTATTCTCCCTTATGGTACAGTCTATTATGAAACTGAATTTTGTGTGGTTCGTGGACTTGAAATTGACGATATCTTAATTCTAACTCCAGCAAGATTTAGCTGTTGCTCATTTTTGTGGCGATTACAGTTTGTAGAACATCTGCCACCTTACCTTTACTAAGCAATTCCCGTCCATCCATCCATTACGCTACATCGGGGCTTGATACTGTACTTAATTGATGTTTCCAACTCTAGCATCTTTCCGGTGAAGGATTTTTCTAGCTCTTACACTCGTTTTCCACATTAGTCATCATGGATTTCTCCAACTCTTGTATGATTCCTGTCCACCTTGCATTTAATCCAAATTTTCATTTTATTGTTAGACGCTTGTTGCTTCATTTTGGCGATTCATCAAACTTACTATTTTGTGGTTGCGCTTGATGGTTCATTTGGAGCAATAGGACATTTAAAATCGCTTCCATTTAGTCCTCCTAAGTTGAAATACTATCCTCCTTTAACATTGCAAATTTATTTTCATCAATGCTGCCTTCCCCCCACGATGATGTTTGTGGTATAAGAATTTGCACATTTTCAGTATGACCATCAACGTCTTCTGGCTCCATTTTGGAATCCTTTTGTAGCCTTAAAAACAGATCCGTCTTTGTTTTACGTATGGAAATTGTATTTTGTTAGCATTTCCTATACCATTTTTTGAGCCATTTTTTGTCATCGGTCAGTTTATGCAGAAGCACAAGCGTATATACAGCTTAGACACACTGAAATGTTTTTTTTTATGTGGTTGCGTGATTAAAACTTTATGAGATTAAAGCTTCGTTTCTGCTGTGCTCCAATTGTATTCGGGATTACCTTGCATTGCTTATTATAAAGGTATAGATGTTGTAAGTAACGTAATGGCATCAACTTTTAAATGTCCATTTCTAAAGCCATATACTGTAGTTTCGCCTGCCATTTAACAGCCCAAGCATTAGTAGTCGCCTCAGATAAGGATTTTGAATGCTACTTTCGATCAAAAGTACATTTCAATGTCTGTCAAAGACGCACTCGAAAAAGCATAGAAAGTGTAAATATTGATCGCAGCACTACCACATGTACATTTGAACAATTCTTTAGGTATTTCGAGCAAACAAAACGTTCCGTAACATATTCGCGCAATTTATCTCGCATTATAGTATTTATAGCACAATAATGGTATACGTTATTAAGACGTTTCAAACAACCAATGCAATGTTATTACGAATAAAAACGAATGACTAAGACGAATGAAGCAACATGAAAGATATTAAGCGAAAGTATAGATGGTTTATTTATTCCATAATCGCCAAATTTTGTGTAAATTTGTTCAAAATTAGAGTACAATCCCTAAAAATGCAGAACTATATATATAGGGTACTTGAGTTAAAATAATACAGTAAAAGAAAACCGCGAGTATTATTATTCTTTGTCTTCTCAAGTATACATTTCTTCTCAAGTAAACTTCTTGAAGGCTTATGTATACTAGACAAAGTCGTTAAGAAAATAACATCACAGCTTGGTCATAGATCAAAATTGGATTAATAATACTTTCCCTCATAAAGCACATATAACGGATAATTATCAAAGAAAACTTCAAAAGTTGGTGTCGACCTTATTTTTCTTTTAAAATGGAGCAAGTTAATTTTTAATTTAAAAGGAAAACACAGTTATGTCGATTTTTATTGGTTTCTGTCAAAAAATTTTTATTTTTATCTCCAATGAAAATTGTAGTCAGATTGATCTTGTTTTTTCATTGTAGTGGTGAATTTTGTTTTGAAATTTTGTTTTAATGTCTTTGGTTGTTGTATATTAAAACCAAATTGATAATTATTATAGAAACCGTGCCATTTCTAATCTAAAAGTTTTTTTTTGTTGTGTATTAAAATTAATGCTGTGTGCCTCATGCCGAAATTTCGTTTAAATCACCGACATTTCGATACTGCTCATTAGTTATTCTATTAACCACCAGGTTTTTTCATTTAGCCTGGTCATGAGGTTGATTTTCGTTTTAGTTGTCAATTTTTGTGTACGTACATATAACTACAAATAAAATTGTACAGATTTGTATTTAAGAAGTTTTAAAACTACGCAAACATTAATTTAATACAAACATTAAAAACAAATATGTTAAAATGATAATATTTATGTGTAAGCATAGATGTTATAAACAAAATATGTTTTAACCAACTGAAGGTTGAAAAATCAACAATTTAGAATCGTGAATACAGCATTAATGCTGTGACGCACACAGCATTAATTGATATATTTTATAGTAGATGCCGGGCCATTTGTATTATTAAAGTTTTATTTTTAACGTTGTATTCTTAAAGTTTTGTTGTGTTACAATATAGTAACTATACAAATGGCACGGCATCTACTATAAAAAATGTCAACTTAATTTTACATTGACAATTTAATTTTAATACACATCTAAACACAATTAGCACGGCATCTATATATAAAATAAATATTATTTATAACCGCGGTTTCTATCATAAAACATAAAATGACAAAATGCAATCCACCACAACAAGACAAAATTTACGAATTATTTACATTTATTATTGTTTACATTTATTCTTGCTAAAATTCGAGATGTCATAAAATTGATCGAGATCAAAAAAAGATCATTTATTTATCTCCAATGAAACTGCATATCGTCAAATATCAAATCGATATCGGAGAAATCGGAGAGATCGCAGAGAGATTATTTATCGGATATATCCGATAATTTTTTTCTCCGATTTTTATCTTTCAGAGAGAAAAATCTTTTTTTTGCTTTTTTTTAGTATCGGAAATAAAAAATTATTTAATAAATTTCAGTATTAAACTGTTTTATTTGTCACCTGATTGCTCAACATTAATCGGAGTCGCCATTTTAGAATTTACTAAAATATATGAATTACAACACATTGCTGCTAAACAATAATCTGTACATTTTTTCAGAGTAAAAAGATCGTATCCGATAATTATCCGATAAAAAAAACGACACAGAAAGATAATTTTTTTCTCGGATATTAAAAAAAAACGCATATCTGAAAATGTATCTCTCCGATTTTTCCAATATCAAAAAAAAACACACCCTGTTAAAATCAAAAAATTATATGATGGGTGACATATAGCACTAATTTTTAAACTAAATGACACGCTTAACTTTGTGTTAAAAAATTCAGAGGTAGACTGTTGCGCTTTCGGGTATTTTAGACGACTTTCATCAGCTTCTCTACTCAGCTGACTGCTGATTTAGTCCCGGAGTGAAATGGTGAATCCGTGCTTTATTCATTGTTACATACCGACGAAAATCCTTTTTATTTCGAGTAAATAGTGCAAAACAGCGTTTTGAATCATCAGATAAAAGTGGATGTTTTTGTTCCATTGTCAGTAATGGCACCTATTTGGAAAAAAGCTTCTTCATGATCAAATTAGTATGCAAAATATTGAACACACTACCAATTGATATTTTATGTTGTAGGCTATATCACACACTATCATTTTTTGATCATTCATCACGGTTTTAAGAACTTACTTGATATTTTTTTAAGTCACTGCTTTATTTGGAAGATCAGAGATTTCCTCGGTAAGTCCGCACCTAACGATAAGCTAAATGCTCTTGTTGCATTTGCATATCTCAGTGATTTCTTATCCTTTGATCTTCACTTTCCCTCTTTGGCGATCCTTATTGAGATTTTGCACATCTATCGGTCATGATTTGCTTCTGCTTCGCTTTCTACTGTTTTTATTCTCTAAGGAGGCGTTTTGATAATTCAATATCGAACAGTGGATTGACATTATTACACGACATAAACTAATTTAATTAGCAGTAATTACCTAACTAAAAACTACTGACTAAAAACTGACTATGTAATTATAAACAGTAAATATACAAATATATTAATTGCAATACAAATATATTAATTGAAAATTTTAATGATGACATAACTATAACGCACTGAAGAATGTTTCGAGTTCGATTCGTAACAACAACGAACTCCTCTTTTATTTTTATTGTTTTGTTTCAAACATTTTGTTTGCTCAATTAAATGCGTGCCTACTTGATCAAAACAAAATTTGCGCTTATGTCTTTCTATACATACGGGATTTATCATTTTTTCCAATATTGAAAAGCACTAATGAGGCTGCACTTAAACATTCCTTTATTTGGTTACTTCTGGCTTATTTAGCAAATTCTGGATATTAGATACACCTGTTTATGGATCGAGATCGGAATAAAATAAGATTTGCTGTTTGTACTAATCTCGTTAGAGAAATAAATGTTTAAAATCGGAAGCTGTCTTCCGTTTCAACGAAATTTTTCCCGAAATTTTTTGTACTAAACGGATATACAATTTTAGTTTGGTACATAATGGCAACTGTATATGATTTAAATTTTAATCAATTTCTTGTTAAATTAAATTCGCTGGCTAACTCTAGTACATATTTATGGTAGAGGCAAATAATTTGGACAAAACTTTTTAAATTTTATTCAACCATTTTAATTAAATATTAATTTTGTATTTCCTCTATTTTCAGTGTGCGCTATTTAAAAACAGTTTGGTGAACCGTCACATCACCAAAAAATTGAAACTCATATAAATAATAATAAATGTATATAATAGTAAAGTAGTTTTTTTTTTTGTGATTAGATTTAAATTTCTTTCTCTTTACGAAAAAAAAAATCGTTTAAAGTAAAAGTTAAATTAAAATTAATTTTATATTTAATTAATATTTTGATTGCGGACGACCAGTTTTTGGTTTACTATACCCAAACACAAATATATGTGGAACCATAAGGTATGTGTATATATGTATATGTGCATGGCTAATTATAGTTATGCATTTTGAATTGTTAATTTAATACATTTTACATTATATATTTTAATAGCACTGATTTTGTGATTTTGATATTTTTTTGGAGTGCAAAATAGGGTTTTTGTTTGTAATTAATGCATAATTGCATGGTGTAAATCTATCGAGTTCCGGTTATAATAAATCAAGCACAGCTATAAAATAGAAATTATAAAACTAATTTAGTTATTCAAGTATACACTATACAAAGTATATTGTTAAGTAGTATAAAAAAACCTACCTCAACACTATTTAACTATTCGCAGCCATATCTAATCGATCAATCATTAAACACTTAAATATGTATATTAATTTTAAGTTTTGGAATTTCCATATTTAATAAAAAATTTAATAGAATATTTTTTTTTTAAACTATAATGTAGTTATCGCGTCTTTATTTTACCCACGTGTCACCTATGTATGTAGTCTGTATCGCTATGTGTTATAAACTGCTGGCATACTGTATTCGAATATAAACGGAGAGTAAAAGAGAAAAACATAAAAATTGTTCACAACTACTTATTGATGTTTAGTTTTGTTAAATGTCATGAATATCATTATGATTGGAATATCGTTTTAATTGTGGATTTAAAATTTGGAAAAAAAAATTAATAGACGTTGGTGTATGTTTGTATTGAATTGTAAACTTGACAGAGTGGTATTAAGCATTATACCAGCTGATGTCTGATTTTGATCTGACATACACTATTTTGGTTGAAATATGATAAAGCGCTATTTTTTAAGATTAACGTTTTATTAAAACTTCCGATAAACTGTTATCATTGAAAAAAAATTCAGCCACTTACTTAGCAATAGCAAAATGCGATGGATATAGATAGGGCTATGCAATAAGTATAGTGATAAAAGAGCCGAAATGAAATTTTATTTGCGTTTTTCATAATCGTGACAACGAGCATAATCGATTGGAGGAATAAATCAAACTAGTTGGGAACATATAGAATGTTGTTCAAAAATGCATCATTTTGTTTCTTGTAACTACAACTTGCATAATTTGCAAATAAACTAAGATGTCAAAATGCAAAAGAGTTGGGAGAGCTTCTGCTCCAGAAAAAATATATAGAGGAAAAAGTAGTATTATATATATATATATATATATATATATATATATATATATATATATATATATATATATATAATAAGTTCTATATTATGTATCAACAAAAAGTTAAATGCTTAGATTTTTATTCAATAGGTGGTAGCAAAAACCATTCCGCGATTTTCTCATCAATCACAAAGCATCAAAATAATTTTACCAAATGAACGAACGAACAAAACCATAAAAGCGCCTTAAGAAATACACATTTTAATTTTAAAAATTCGGCACTATTTAGACTGCTCATCTCACAAATTACAAATTATAGTACTCTTAAAGTTATCAATTTAGGCATAAGTGCATACTGCATTTTGGTAAAACTGTGCGAATATCAACCGATAGTATTATATAAACCATAGCGTAAGGTAGGATTTGTTAAACAATATATTTTTGATAATGCTTAATAGATAGCTAATTAAATTGTAAAATTGCTAATTAAATCGTAAGATTATGATTAGTAAATGCAGCAAAGTCGAACGTTAAAAAATTATGATTTGGCGTGCACTCGCCATCGTTGGTGCAGTCGTGTAGATTACTACAACTGCACAAATGCAAGCTGTCAATATATATTGAAATTTATTTGAATTTAAATTTTTTCAAATTTTTGTAGATATTTTTCGGCTAAAATTTTAATAATTTGAATCTAATCAATCTTTTAATATTCACGGACACTATGAGCAACAATAGTATAGGTTATGTCAACATTTTATTTGCTCGGTGACTGCTTTTTGGATTTATTCGACTGCAATTTCTTCACGTCAAGTTAAAGCATTAATTTTCGAACAAATTTCTAGTAGAGACTCGCAAGCAATTAACACCGTTCAAAATATTCATAATATGTCAATTATTTTGTTATACTATCTTGTTATGATTCTATAGTAGGCTGATAATATCAAAATTATGACATTTTTTTCATTTTCAAAAAAACGTCATTATGTAACACTCTGAGTTTTGTTTGTTTGTTTGTTTGTTTATTTCTATGCAATCTGTTTTGGGGCCGAAGCTCTCCCAACTCTTTCGCGGTTAATTAACGTCCTACTTTACGCCATTACTAGCCAAATCGAGGACGCGCGAATACAGCTTCGCGTTTCAAATATCCATCTGCACATTGCATTGCTCCAGCCAGCCTGTACTGGCATGGACGATGGTTCGGCCCATGAATTCTGCACTCCAACGGGGGGTCATAGTTGTGTTCATCGTCATCACCGATCGTAATCAAGTGATGAAAAATCTCTTTTGCAACCCTCCCCCGTTGGGATTCGAACCCGGTACCTCCCGTCCCAAACACCGTAGCTTTAACCACTGCGCCAATTGCTCGGTACTCTGAGTTTATATATGTATTCTATAAACGATTGATTGCTAAATCTGTGTCCAACACCCATGATACATTTTTGTGAATACAAATTTAGACATTTATTTGATAAAAACGAAGACACCCATATTATCACGGCCAGTTGCTATGATAATTTTTGACAAATACTAAAACTTTTTATAATAAAAGCAAAGCACATCACGTAGCACACTCGGATATGCAATAAAAAATACAAAATTCACTACTTGGTTTTGTAATAGTAACAAACAAAAATCATAAAAGATACATTTGAACCATTTGTTGCTATGGCAATTTCAATAAACTTCATAGTTTTTATACGTCACAAAAAATTCATTTACAAAACAAATAAGGCAGTGAAATATTTCAGTCAATTATTATACTTTTTAGACAGCGTAATAAAAAATTGAGAATGTAGGGGAATATTTTTCAAATAAATGTCAAAAATTGTATTCACAAATATTTATTATCGGTTTCGGACTCAGTCTTAATGTCAATTTTATCGTACATTGTACGTTAATAATAATGGTATAATTTATGTAAGGATAGAGATGGTGAGTAGTAAATTAATAATCGAATATAAAATCGAATATAATGAGATTAGTTTGTGCGGTCGCTCATGAGAATCAGAAGTAAACAAAACACTATTAGTTCTATTTATACGAATAAGACTTAGAGAGTTTTTAATTTTGGGACAACGCAGTATTGAACACTTCTATTTCATTAAATAGTTAACTTTTTTATTTATTAAGAATATTTATCAAGGATGCAAACCACATACAATTAGTATTATCTCTCCACATATAAACTTAAATTGTTTTAACCCTTGTGTGTCAGAAAGCTTGTTATACCTTTTCATGGACTAAAAGATCGAAATTAATTCATTTTTCTATAGTTATATTTTTGCTTTAAGTGTTTTGGTCATTATTTAGACATTTTTAACATTTTTGAAATTGTTGGATATGTCGTAAACAATCAGGATATGTTCACTTAATAAGTAAAGTGTGAATCGGGTTTTCCTTTGAAATTCATCATTTTCTCATAGTAATTTATCATAGAAGTCTAGTCCATTTTGGATGTTGAACTTTCTTTATAACCAACATTATTTTTAGTTACACGACTTTACCTTATAAAGCATGCCTTGCCAATGGTAGTCGGTGTGGAGATCGCAGACTCACCAAACTTTAATTCCGTATTTTGCTGGGACGGAATAAACTGAGTGAATCGGATTTTTCCTTTATATATGGAAATAGTTGCTCATCTACAGTAACTTAACTATCTCGTCCTATCGCAAATATCTATCGAAATTAGACTAGTTCCTCACCAAGCATTGCCACTCGCCTCTCGAATAATATTATTTTCTCTAAGTCGTTTAATTTCTTCTTCCATCTTCTTCCGTCTCGTGCAAGGAAATATTGATCACCTAGTTGCGCAATTTTTACTTCTACCAGTTTCACCAAGGTCACTTTTGTGTTTTTCTTAAAACTCTTTTGCAATAATATTTCTAAGTTCTTCTTTTAAGACTTAGGAATGTACAAGAAATGCACGCAGTATATAAGCAGTTAGAAACTGAGAAGCACAACTATAAAAAGCATTAAGAAATGAAACTAACAAGTACCGGCCTATCTCAAATTTAGCTGCAAACTTGTTCAAATACAGAACAGTTTAACTTACTATATTAACAAGTCGTTTTCTGTATCCAGTTAGCGTTCACAAGTTGCTTGCTACTGTTAGATTTCACCTTGGTCCTAGATGATGGTAGTTCTGTTAAGTTTCAGCAGGGAAAGGCTCATTTTTGGAGAGCCGGTTTAATTTTGATATGTTGTGAAACTAGTATAAATATAGCTTCCTTATCCAAGTAGTTGGAGCACATAAAAAAATTGGTTAAGAAAATTCTTCCTCTTTTTTAAAACTTTAGACGATAACTTTAATTCGGTGGAATTATTTTGTATGGCTTTGGAGCTCCTCTTTATTAACTGGAAAATGTAAACATTTTGCTTTAGAAATGAATTCTCATTTCATAATTTTGGTGAAATGCTCCAATCGTCAATTGGTACTTTATAAATTAAAATTGTCCAATAGATGGCAGTAATAAACAATAATAGTCAGAGTCGGCTGTAAAATAACCGTACTTTTCATTTTTATTGAAACGTTGCCTTTGTCAATGTCAGTTACATATTTTTTGTATTGTACTTATATTCTGTTCAAAAATGATAAAAAAGTAATGTGAAGGCTTAATTTCGCTCGCCATATATTTGCTTCCAGTACACTACGTACACGTGTCGCCGAATGAAAATAAGAAAAATAAGTGGATAAATCATTTGAAAATATGCTCACGTGGTTATAATATCTTCAACCAACTCCATAAGAATTATTTGACTCAATTTAAACTTTTCCAATATTGTGATTTCTTAAGTGAAAACAATAGACAGACATATCTTAAATAAAGTTAATACACTAACTATATGACAGTAATGCCATCTATTCGCAAAATTTAGAACACAACAATTTTCTTTAAAAAAAACGAAAGATGGCAACAATCATTTTAAACGCCCAAATACATTTCTGATCAACTTTCAATGTACATAGAAAATTCGATTGTCATAGTATTTGTGACCAATGTGTATATACACACACATATGTACGTAAAGCTGTTCAAATTCAACCAAATTTAATACGAGTAGAACGGTTGTTTTCTGTTTCGTTTCATTGGAAATAAAAGTTAAGCCAAAGAGAGTAGTAAATGCGAGTAAATAAAAACCGCGATTATATTCGCGTATATGTATTTTTTTTTTTAGTTTTGTTTACAAGTTGTATGGATGAAGAGAATGAGCGTAAAGTAAATTTTTTTTTGTATTTATTTATTAATAATAATTTTTAAAAACCATTGACGACATAGTTTAATCGTAAATAGTGATTTTGTTATAAATAGTTTTAATTAATATTTTTGTGTTGTGTTAACTACTATAATTAAGATCGATTTTGGAATATACATATGCTATGAAAAAGCGACAGATCTTTAGTTAAATTTATAAATTTGTGAAAAAAATTACTTAACTATAATATATTTGGTATATATAGATTAAGGTCAATCGTGTTTTAGTGATATATTTTAATTGCATTTTAATGTCGCGTGTTAAATATTACAATATAAATTTGTATGCATACATCTTGTCTTGTTTTAATATTTTCTATTTTAAGTATACCTAATAAAATAACTAAAAACCAGAAAATATTTGATAATAAAATCTAGTTATATAGTTAAACCACCGAATTGTATGGTATATTTGCGTGCTATATTATGTGTGACTATCGAAACACGCCGTACACATTTTTTGGCGGGAATATCATAAAATCACTCGAATACTTTATTTTTTTGCATTACTAATTTGTGCACATAATATATATAGTTGTTGTTGTATATGTACATAAAGCTGTATTGTCCGCTTATTCATCCATAACCGAAACTGAAAGTAAAAGTCACTGTAAATACAAAGTCGAATAGTATGTACTCGTATGTCTCTACTGTGTACATTAAAAATTTGGGCAAAAATATTGAGATATAAAATAATAAATACACTGCACAACAACTAATAGTTTTGTTCAGCCAAGCTTAATCATCATCTCATTTTAAAAAGAAGTATTTCATTTTTTTGAATGTTAAACGCCTGTCACTCAGAATCGGTTTAAGTTTTTTTTGTTTTTTTTTTTTTAAATTTTTCTATTTTACAAACCGTTTGTATAAGATGGTTGGATTGGTTCGTTTGATCAATTCATCAATTTTCAACACATTACCAGATTAAGTTTTTGATGATTGAAACTATATAAGGGGACTTTTATATACACTTGTTCAACTATTTTTAATGATTTAATACCAATTTGTTATGGTTTATAAATAAATGGTTGGAGCTGGAGATGATATCGATCGAGAGAGTGTATGTGGTCGAGATTAAAATTTGAAATTGCAAAGTTTTTGCATATAGGAAGCATTCGCTATACAACTGACTTTCATAAATTAGCACCTTTCACCCGATGAATTGGCAGACGAAATTATTTATTTTACGATCACACAATTTAAGTTCGCGAATGATGAATTGATGACACTCTAATAACTTGACTTCAGAGCAAAATGTTGTTGGTCAACTATACATACTTAATTTTTTTTTTTTTTTTTTGATGTCTTCTAAAATTGCCAACCGGTTTATACCTGTTCAACGAAATCTTATTCCGCATATAAAAAAATATAAGAATAAAATACAAAATACACCGAAACTGTGTATAATCGTGATCATATACATTTGGTGTATAGATGATAAACGATCATAATATTTACAATGTATCAAGGGAAGTCTGTTTTTGTATGTACCAGTACCAAGTATATTTTGAATTTCTTGGAAAATTTTTTATTTATCATTTCGTATAAGGAAATTTACAAATCGTCTTATAGTTTATTGATATCGTGCGAATATGTGTAGCTGGACGTACGAGATTGATTGTGGAAACTAAACGAGGTACCAGTGGCGGTGTACTAAGACTATATTAAAAGAATTTCTGTGGCTAATTTCTTTTCTGGTCTTTGGCATAAAATCAGGAGCATTTTTCTTTAAATATAGGAGAGTACCAGGTAACGAATCTTTAGTGGACCACCACTGCAAGGCACTTACCAGCAAGCTATTTTACCCAAGACCTAATGAATGTGAGGACCAATTTTATAATGGTTTTCAAACTCTGGAGCACATAACACAGAATTGTCCATGTGGTAAACACAGATTAGCCAAGTTTATGCTACAGACTTGAAGTGACTGACCTTGTGCTTTATTTATTGTCATCGCGAATGCAAGTAAATGTTTGAATTCAAACCCCACCTCAGTTAGGATTAGTGGAATTGTTGTCAGCAATACATCATCTCCTTTGTATTTTCCGGTTATTATTGTTACTGCTTCAATCAAATTATTGGTCAACTTTTTTAAGTCGAGCGCCGTTCCACGGGCGGTGGATCTATGACAAACATCAAGAAGTTGACAACATCATTGGCATTCGTGACCGTATCAAAAGAGCTGCATATCACAATAATCATTCCAAACAATGATTTTGCATGTTTGCAGCACTTTCCTATGACTAAATTTTTCTCACATTGCACATTGGATGGTCTGTTTGTGCAAATTTAGCAGTAATTTCAATGCTGAATGCACCGTTCGTCCTCCATCCAACAATGTGGCTGCAATATCAGATGATGCAATTACGTTACTGCTTTTTGGCTTTAGAAGCGAACTTTTGCCAAAATTAATAATCTAATGTTGAATCATTTACTGTTTACCTCACGCAATATAGTATGTCCTCAGTCAAGGCGTTTTGCCCTTTTGACATAATTCTTTTGGATTTGCTACCGGAATCATGTCACCAATATAATTGCAAATAATACGCATATCTGCTCTAGGTCACTGCGGTCAATGATGCATCTTGTAACGTATTTTCGCAATATCTATCGTTTTCCAGCAACTGCAACTGTTGGCATGCTTCGCGATATGTGCAATATTTTTGGCCATTTACTGTACGGATGTTTTCTAATCCCTTTATCGCGCTGCCCATTTTCCAAATGTCAATCACCAAGTGATGACGTTCGTTGTTCGAAAACCATATCAGATAGATAGATAGCTGATAGATCAGCTGTTATTATTTTCTCCAAATGAGTATGTGGGCTTGAGCTAATCCTCTTTTTACAACTCCACCGAATACATCAGACAATGTGGCTTAAAATCATCTACAACATGCCAGGTTATTCCCTCTGCTGACATGCAATGCGATTGTTGAGCAACAATCGCATTGAAATTGGCTGTTAGAGTTTTTTGTAACCTTTTCAACTGATTATTGGGTCTAAAAAAATTCGTGCGATTGCCACTACATATAGATATAAACTTTTTAAGAGCCAACAAATTTGTTTGACTTTTAAAGTGCAACAAATGCTTTTGCGGTGGGGTCTGCCTCTACTTCTACGTATTGATTTGCTTGTTAGACAGACAACAATTGCCATGTTTGTCCTATAAGTTTTGCACCCACATGTTTGGTTGTTTTTATTTGCACCGATGATTTGGACCTGTAAATGGTCTTGATGGCCGAACTCTTGCTGAGGGTTGGCTTCCCTTTATAGTTGATGATTCGCTGGATTGATTTTGAACCTGTGATTTGTAACGCATTTTGAGATTATTGATTTAGTTGCAGTTTTGGTGGTTTGATCTGGTTTAAATGCAATAGTAGTATAGTGCTGAAAGCGCTGTCCACCATTGAGTAGTGTTGATGCAATTCTTCAAATGTTGATGAATTCTTCATCATTGAGATCAAGGGAAAAATTCGGCCAATTCCATTGTCTAGACGTTGCTTACCAAGTTGGTGGTAAGTTGGTGGTATGAAAATGTTATCCGAATATTCCAGTTCTGAATTAGTTGCGCGTGCTTATCAAACAATATCTTTGCTCAGGCTTTCACATTGCATTTCCCAGAGCTCTTCTAGATTCGATGGTGAGCATGTTATTAAAATGATTGAGAATAAAATATGTATTTGCTTTGGATGACACTTAAGCAATGCTTCTATCAGCGTTGTATTCCAGTGATGATCATTTTGAAGGAAGCCCAGCTTGAAACAAGATTCTATATAAGTGTGGCATTCTACGTCAGCGACGGTTTTCAATGCATCGAATGATGTTGGATCTTTGATGCCATAGCAATCACAAATAAAAACATTCAACGATTTTAGGATGTACATTAGGATGTCTGTACACAACGCGTCATAATGCATCCGACGAACGCACGTCAGCATACTCTCGAAATATTGCAAATCGCTTTCTATCGCGTACGTTATTGTCGATGTGTTCCAAGTGTAGTATTTTGGCACATCGTTATATCGCAACGTTTTAGCGAAATTATCGAATGCACACATTTGGAAAAAGGCTGTGAGTGTTGTGTTTGGTGGTTGATCAGCTTTATTTTGTGCATTTTGATCGGTGAAGTATACTGGCCATTTTCTGATTGAATAAAGAGATGCTGAACTGTTGGATAGCTCAGCAGAAATCACACTATCAATTTGTGTTTTTACGATTTTTTGCTTCATTGCAAAGCATTGGTTTTCTCTAAAAATATTGTGTTTAGTGATGACGTCTATGAAACTAATTGGCTTTTGGTTGAATGCGTTTGAGAGAAGATCGGGACAGTGATTTTATTTCACGCTACATTGTATGTAAAGGTGATGAACAGATCTGGACGTCCATAACTTTCGAACATACGTCATGGCATCTTGTGCGTACATTTTTCCCCATCTTTTTGGCAGCATACGAATATCACGTCAGTAGAACGCTTCATCTTTTGAGGCTACCCATAAGTTAACCCAATATCATCATATCAATATTCCCAAACTTATATTGTTATCTTTATGGGTGGCTGGCAAGCAAAATTTCACATGAAAAAATAAATCGCGGCTTTAGTTCATATGGAACCCAATTAGTTTGCTTTTGAGTCATAATGATTTTAATGATTTTAAAAGGTGTGGATTTGCTTGTTAATAAATATGCAAGTTCTTTATGCATTTTGCACAAATCTTCTTGGAATGGTCCTTCCAATTCCGCGCTTTCGTACATTTTGGATCTTTCCCTACGTTCTTTGTCTTCGACATCAAATTCATCGATCTTCAACCAGTCTCAACAACATATTTCAGTTAAGATAGCATTTGCTTTTACTATCACTCGACGGACTTCAGCTGCAGATTTCTTCAAATTAAAGAAGTAAATCTAAATTTTTCACAAATGCACCATCTTTTGTCGAATAGCGGAAACTTATTTGTAAGGTCAATACTTTTAAATAACTAAAAAAAATAGTTTGCGATTTATTTATTTTCATTGACAGAGTAATTTGAAAAGGGCTGTATATATAAGGTTTACCCGAATTGGTTAAAACATCAATGATGCACGTTGAAGCTGTAATTTACACCTGTTGTTCAGTTAGTCCAGATTCACAAATTTTATAGCGTTCGATATAAGATGCACTGAGAAAAATATAACTTAAAATTAAAGATTTTAATCTTTCTATCAAAGAATTTTAGCCTATAGATTTTGCGCAAAATTTTTTCTATTTTATTTGAAAGTTTCATTTCATTTTATTTTAAATTATGAATAAGAACTTTGCCTTAAAAGCTTATGGCATTTAAATTAATAGTTTAAGGTATTTGGTTAAAAAAAAATTATTTCATTTCATCGAAAATAATTTTTTAGCTTAAAATTAACACTTAGGGCTATAAAATTAAAAATATTTTTATTTTAATTGAAAATGCATAATTCTTTGAATCAAGTTAGTTTTTCTTTAAAAATAAAGTTCACGAGAGTTAAAAATAAAAATTGTATCCTTTGAGTTAATAGTTTAGAATTTTCGATCAAAGGAACCATTATCATTGATCCAAATGAATCTGCTCTTAAAAATAAAAACTAGAAAACATTAAAAGTTTAAAATTTAATTCGACCGTTTGGTTCAACGTTTTTTTACTTACCTATATTTTAATTTACATACCTTTCCATTTAATTTGACAGAAATAGAAATAAATATAACATAAATATAATTATTTAATTCATTTTAAATTTATTGTTTATATTTTTTACATCACAGTTAATTTTATAAAATCACAACATTTCGCTTATTTTTAATTTCAGTTTGCAACAAATATGTCAAAGAACCCTTCATAACAAAACTAAAATTATATATATTCCTTAAGTCTGACAACTTTTTCTCCTGTAGTTAAATAATATAAGTTAACCGGATGACTTTCTATATCTTGAAAATTAATTAAGTTTAAACTTTTAGATGGAGTACCAATTGCATAACAATGAAACTGAGCAATAAATGCATGATTATTAAAAGATTTACATATTGCAAAAATTTGCCCATGTACCACTAATATATCAATAATTTCATAAATTATAATTTTATTACTCGATGTTTCGTTAAAAAAATAGCCTACTTTATATTTTGTGCCACGAAAAATTATAGTACTTATGTATTGGTGATTAGATTCTAGATGAGATATGATATCAGAATATTTTAGTTCCTTATCCGGACAGTAAAATAATTTACCTACCAATTCAAATTCTTTTTGGAAAAACTCATTCGAATAAAGCAATTTTGAAAATTTTACGGAAGCTTTTATTGCTAAAGTAAGTGGGATATTAAGGCGTGATGTGATATTTCTCGCATATTGTTTATGAAGTTGGTGTTCAGCTTCAAAACGAAAACACCATAGAAATTTTAAAGGGCCACATTTTCGTATTATTGTAGGATAGTGAACCAAAAAATGATATTTAGGTTTTAAATCTTGGTTAAAAAGATTTACGTACGAACTATTATGTTGATGGATTAAGATTGTTAGCTCTGCTAAACTATGCTCATTATAACTACTCTTAAGTAACAGATCAATTAATTTAACGCAAAGAAGTACAAATTTGTAAACTTCATCATCATGTGGAACATCGTTTCCAATAATTGAAGGGAAAAAATTGTAAAAGGTCCACATTTCACGTGCAGTCATTTTAAAATTCCCATTTTTTATATGGTTATGTTCAATTGGTCCACTTATATTTTTTATTTCAATTTCCCCATAGTTGAACATTTGCTTTTTGTAATTAAAGTTTTGTAACGAAACAAACTTTTTTTTAAAAATGAAATAATTTAAAATATTTTGCAAATTGTACTTGCAAATTCCCAAAAAAACGTCATGCATAATATCTGAAGCGACGTTATCTGTAACGTGAAATGAAGGAATTTCATTGAACGATGAAACAACCTTTATACCTGTTGCGCTATTGATATTTAACATTGCAATGTCGTCATTATAATTTTGCTTGTTTCTCAAAAATTCTGTATGCTCTGTAAAATCGATTTTGGTATGAATTTTAGTTCGTTTACATAACCGACAGTAAGATTCAGAATTAAATGACAGTGAGTACCCTAAAACCTGATTTAGACCTAAGTTATCCCCTAAGATTTGACCCAAAACAAAATGAATATTAAATAAATCATTAATCGTTTTAATGTCTATACCATCTTTTTCTAATGTAGTTATTATATCGATTAATGGTCTTATAGAGTGGTTTATACCGTATTCTTTAATATCTTTGGCCTTTATAAAACCACCGACAAATATATTATTTAAAATTGAAGTTTGGAATTTAGGTATGGTAGGAAATGAGTAATATACTCCACATATAGAATGTTTTCCAGCATGTGAGCTCAGAGGATCATTGATTTCGAAATCATCTAAATATAAATGAAAAGGAATTACAATTTTCCCTTCAAATTGAGTTACTTTCTGTTTCCATAAAGATCCATTAATAAAATTAGTTATTTCGGTATTCAATTCTAATCTCCTCATATTATCTAGAGTTAATTTCAAAATGTCTCCTGACTCAAAATATTTCTTGAACTGAAATGAAATATCAAGGAAGCACGCCTCTACTTGACTATTCTTTAAAGATGGGGTACCATTAACGAAAACTTCAACTAATTCATTATTTATTAAATAGGTCTTTGGTTTAGAAAAAATGTTTATATTTTCAATATATTTAAAAAATTTGTATTCAGTACTTATTTTTCTAAATGGGTTTTCCAAAAAATTAAAAATTTCATTAAATTCAACTTTTGATTTAACACATGCATGAGTAGATAATGGAAGCAAATAATCGCATAATGGTGAAGTTATACTACACTTAATAGATTCTTGAATATGAAATACCATATTTCTAGGCAATGATTTTTCATTATGAAGATTTAAGGAAAATTCAAGCATAGAGCTTTCGAGACTATTGATACATTTGTCTTTTGTTGCTGATGGTTCAATAGCATTTGTAATTGAAACATTATTACTAATGGGATGGTGTAAGTCTAACGAAGTTACAAATACATTTTGTGACACTAAGTTTATTGGTGGCACTTTGTCGAAATTTGGGTTGAACTTTTCAACTTCAAGTATACTTTTTTCGTCATTAATATGTTTTTGTAAATGAGATTTATATTTATATATGTTTTGAAAAATCTGGTTACAGTTAGGTTGGATGCAATTAAATGTATATATAGAAGGAGTTCCTTCAATTCTTTGTAAGTGTTCTGTGAGTTCTTTGACATTACTAAACAATTTTTTGCATATAAAACAGAGAAGCATGGTTATTCATTTAAAAAGTACAATCATATTATATAAAAAAAAAATGTATAAAGTTTGAAATAGAAAACTTATTAGTATAATAGTAAGTGGTTATTCGAATAAGCCTAAGTATTTCTTAATGTTCGGGTGTTTTGAATCTATATCAAACAAAAATTCTTGCAGAAAGTACCAAACTTCCTTGCTAAGAACGGAGTATTCTAAATTAAATATAAATGATAATTTTATCAGAGTCATTAAACATTTACGAAACGAACCGCATTTGTATTTGATTCCCTCGTAAGTTATAAAAATTTCATCCAATTTTTCCCATTTGGTCCCAATTACTACAATTTTCGGCTGCAAAGTAAATCCTTTTTGTTTGATTTGTTCTAATTTTCCTTCCAGTTCATTTATATTTTGCAAAAAAATTACAAAATCTTCCTGTGCGTCAGTTATTGTTGGTTTATATTTTTGACTAATTCTCTTTGGTTGAATTACAGCATGTAACAATAAGCAACTAATCATATCGCGTGCGTCTGGTGAATAAAAATGAAACCTTAGATAAAGCCCGTATATAATTAAAGCTGTTTTAAAAATATTAAGTAATGATCTTACCTTCGTTTAAATTTGTATTTTCAGTCAAATCTTTTAAAAGATTTCGATTTTGCTTGTCTTTAATTAAAGGTTCTAAAATTAATGGGCATGTATTTATCAATCGGTCTATTTTACTCTTAGCAATTTCACTTTTTTGTTGAAATTTAAATTCAAAATCTATATCAATCTGCAATGAAATAACGTTTGTCATTATGGAATAGATTAATTAATGAAATAAAAACAAATTTTAAAATAGTAGATGAATACAATTACCAATTCATAGCCTAAGTGGTGTTTATATGATGGCCACTCAGTTAAAAATTCAGCAATATTTTTGTTGATAGATAAAGTAAATTCTGTTGTTCGAACATTTGCTGATTCTTGCCATTTTTCACAAACTAAGCTCCATGGTTCAATATTTGATTTTAGCCAAGTTCTATTCTCTAAATACGTTTCTAAATAAATAGATTAAGATATTTTGTTAAAAAAATTGTGTTTTGCCTTTTTATGATCAAATCACCTGAGGTGAAGCAATCAGTAGTCGAAGTAGTTTGTAAACTTTGATTGATGGTATTTGTGGATAATTTTAAAAATTTTGTGCCATAACATTGGTTGCTGTACCTATCAACAAGCTTTCCCGTTTGTTTTTTTTTACCTTGCCGTGGAGAGTAATATTCATTCTATAATTAAAACAAAATATAGAAAAAGTTATTAATCTTGTCAAAAATTTGTGTAGGTTTAATGACTTACCGGATATTCGGACTTAAAGATGTTTGATATATTTTTTGATAAAATTTCAAAATCCGCTGAGTGTAATCTAATATTTAGCGACATATAATGATCGATAATGCAATGTATTAAATACTGGCGATGTTTTGAATCTAAATGTAAATCATTACAGTTATAATAATCAATCACCAAGCGTCCTTTAATTGATTTTTCCAAAATAGCCAATATATTATATTTGTCGCCAACTGGTACCCGTACACTATAACAATTTAAAATTTATTTTCAATAAGTAAAAAATCATAAGCACATGTTGTAATTAAGTATAATTTAACTTTGATTTTTTTCTTGATTAATAATAAACTTTAAAATAATTATTAGTTTAATTCATTAGTATGAATCGAAGATTTTGTAATTTCTTTAAAACACAGTTATGCTACAATTTATCTAAAAATTTATCCATATTTCGAATTATATAAAACATATATGTGATACCTATGTTCGGCAAAAAATGATCCACTTTGTATTGGACTTGATGTTGAACTTTGATTTTCAATCCATTCCAGTACTCTGCTATTCAAAGATCGTGTTACATTCGATTCTGGTAGAGGATTGTTCTAAGTAGAAAAACAATCGATTGCAACAATTTGATATGTGATGTTCTAAAATTTACTTAGTATTTGTTTACCATTTCTAGACGCCATTTTCTCAGAGCTTCTTTAAATATGAATTTTTCACCTTTTGGATAATTTTCAAACATCTCATCTATGCAATCCAGTCCCATAACTTGCAATGTTTTGATTGTACATTCATGAGTGATTACCAAGAAATGTATAGTTTTTTGTGAAAGACCCCACGATGAAACCAGGTTTTTAAATTCTTCATATCGCGCGAGATCATCCTCGTTTGGTAGTACAGAAAACGGTACAAATTCAATGGTACAATCACTTGTACTATAGACATTATTTCCATGTTGCCCATTATTCGATGACATTTTGTAGTATGGATTTTACGAATATTATGTGAAAGCACTTGTTTTATATAAACCACGTTTTGTACACTTAAATACTAACCTTGAAATTGGTAATGTGCATAATCCGAATTAAACAAATAAAAAAAAATTTCTTGCACTTTTATAATTTTGACAGTATTAAAGTATTTAATATGTTTTAATATTGTATTTAATGTATTTAATAGTATCTAATATATCTATTTAATAGTATTTAAAGATTTTTAATCACTATTTTTGACCGGTTTATTTGAAATAAAAGATAACACAATAGACGACTAATCGATTCAATTGATGGCGTTGCACTAAATAAAATTATCATTAATTCATCATAAGTCAAAACGAGTATTATAACGGTAAGAATTACAGTTAAATGTTTTACGCATTTAACACAATAGAAATATTATTTACGAATATAAACGAAATATCAAATAATAATACGATTTAAGAGTTTTAAATAATCATTTAAATTTAAGGAAAAATTTAAGGAATTTAAATTAAAGTAAATTTTATTTAGTTCAAAAGATTCAAATATTTTAATGATCCCTTTTATGCAAAACGGAAAATAAGAACTTAAATCTTTAGAAATAAAAATTTATTTAATTTCACCATAAAATTTTTTCTTTTGATTTAAAGATATTTCTTACTTTTGTAATTATATTTGAAACTATGATGATATACTTGAATTTTAAGAATTAAATATTCATTTAAATTGAAGAATACAATCATTTCGATTTTTAGATTAAAGTAAAATATTTTTGATTCAAATGATTTAAGTTCTTTGCGAATTAATTTTACGCGCAATATAAAATAAAGAATATGATTGTTTGGAACAAATAATAAATTTATTTAATAATTAAGACACTTCATTTAATTCAAATGATTTTTGTTAAAGATTAGAAATTTTTAAAACAAAGTTTTATAATTTTTCTCAGTGTGGTAAAATTTATTAATTTTGCCACATTAGATGGCTGAACGGTAATTTTATTTGATAAAGGTTATCTAAGAATAGTTTGCAAACTCCATAACTGTCTAATTCGGAAAAAAATTATACGATCGTTGAAATTCAAGATTCATTTGCTACCGACAAAGAAATCGTGTACAATCTTACCGCAAACGCTTTTGAGAATATTGAGCCCTTTGGGGCTCCGATTTTCCTAAATCGGTCTCCTATTTTTTTTTAATCTTCTTGCCTTGTAATTTTTAGTCATTTTTATAGAATTGAGCTGCCTTGTTAAAACCTTAGGTTGACACATTAACCCCATACAATTCAGTAGTAAATCAGTAGTATTGGCTCTAAAACGGTATTCATATCCACGCGTTTATTTGGTTTACACTGAATGATCCATGTCAACCGTAAAATGAAAAGTGTTGCCAATTCAAAAACCAAACCTTTATTAAAGCTCCTTATATATTGATCTCCTAGTGATTTTTCAGTGTTGAGACACTAAATAACATTTGTAAGTTAAGCAATCGGCATACAACCTTTAGCTACTTTTGAAAGAGTTAGTTTTGATACTGTTGCCATCTATGAATCACTGATATGTACTACTGTACAGTTTTAGAAAAATATTGTTTTTTAGGAAAAAGTTTGTATGAAGTGCCCAGCACTAGACAATTTTAGCAATGTGTGTGTGTGTAATTTGTAAAATTGCCTGGAAAAATACGTCAGTCATAACCTACACAAGTTTGATAAAAGGTTGGTATACAATATTGAATAAAATGATAGATTGTATCGATAATAACTACGAAGATATACTCAAATTTCCTTGGTCAGTCGTGATGTTAAGCGGAATGCCGTTAATCCAAATGCCCCGCTTGTCTTGGATTACATTCAGTTTTGAACTAAATTTCCCTATAGTCGGAAGTTAATGGAAGTTAATCGATGTAGATGATGAAGTCCCGACCTTCTTCAAAATATGTATAGTGCTTTATTGACAGATCTATTGCAAGTAATTCCCTGTCAAATGCTGATTATTTTCGTTCAGCTTCCCTGAGTTTCTTGGAAAAAAATTTAAAGTTGTTCCCAACTTACATTTGATGCATCGGTTGTGATACTGAACTTTGCAATATTTAGCGGGTAATAACGTTATGTTTTCCAATTTACTTTTGAGTAAAGTGGGCTGTTTTAGGTTTTTTTATAGCAGAGTAGCCAAGTGTTCGTGAATTGGAGCAAATTGATTGAAAATGGCGTTTGTGTCTTCCTCAGTTTTTGATGCCACGAGAATATCGTAATGGGATTGTGTTTGCCGTTCAGAGAACGTTTTCAGTTGCGACGAGAATTAAATTAGAAGTTTTGAATGTATATTGAGCCTTCGATAATTCCCTCAAAGTTTTCAACCTAGACCTTTCTTCTTGACTTCATGCCGATGGCCGGCCACTTCCTCAGTCCACCATATCTTAAAATTCGGTATATGCAGCTTTGTGACGTATTGAATCTAGTCAACGTGGGCTTGATAACAAATCGTAACAATAATATGAACCATGGAGTGTTTTACAGGTAAATTATAAATTGGACTCGCTGTTGAGGAAGAATACTTATTCAGTAGCGTGCCATAACCTTTATCAATTGTGAAATGAATTTGGGTGAGTGTATCGACCCACACTGTTGTAGCATTGGTTGACTACTTAGTCGTCTCCTGTGTCTATGAGCCGATAATATCAGATCTTGTTTTTGACGTTGTGATTCTCTGAAGTTGGAATTGGATTTCCGCTAAAGGGATTCAGCTACGAATATCGTCCATCCATAAAGGTTATATATAGTTGGACAGTTTTGTTACTCATGTTCTTGTCCTTATTTACATTTTCTTCTTTATTTACCTTCAGGTTCGATCGGTCGAATTGAATGGTAAAAAATTTAGTTTGTATAAGGTTGGATATAACAAGGAATGGTTACCTTGTTATGTTGAACAAGAGACGGTATGATAGCCTTGGTCGCAACGGAGCGTGAAATTAACCTCCTGTTTAACGACAGGTGAACGGTATACCATCGAAATTTATTCACTTCACTGTGTTATTTAGATTTGAATGGGTCAATTAAAAAAATGTGTGCGTTGTAAAAAAAAATCTTATATTGCTAATCCAACGAGGTTGTGTAATCGGTAGGAGACATATGTGTGATTAATCAAAATTAAACGTCATTTCCAATTTTTTAACGTCTTCATTGTTATGCATAATAAATCGATTTAACATTCAAAACGATGCGTACACGATAGAAAAGCACAATCAAGTGTCACAAATTAAATACAAGGCATAAGAACCCTAAAAAGTTAAAGAAAATTGTTATACCAAACTCACCCTAAAAACAATTGGCTAATTGATCTGGAAAAATATCCGAAATGAACTGAAAAGTCTTACGTCAAAATTGTTAGCGTAACGCTCAAATGTAACGATTCCTAATAACCCAATAAAATTACGTAAGACATCAAAACAAAAATGGTAAAATAACATAATTCCTCTGATTTAATTGTATTTTTTAAAATGCGCACGCGTCACTAATAAATTCCCCAGAAATTTACCTTTATCTCACCTATGACGAAAAAACTTGTAGCGTTTTATTTTTGATGTTTACATTTTAGCAACAACAACGTTTTATAATCTTATTTTTATTTAATTTGGTTTGATGATCAAGTTTATGGTAAAATAACAAATTCACGTATGGGAATTTCGTACGATTTAAGTAAACTTATCTTATTAAATTTCGTCATCATCAATCACGTAAAATTTATTTTGTTAAAATCCCAAAAAATTTTAAGGCTTTAGAATCTGACTAATCTATATATATCGTAAAGCACGCGTCAGCATCAATCCAAACGCATGCCATCCAAAAATTCCCCGAATCGCAAAAAACACACAAAATACTTTAAATAAAAACTTGAATCAATTCCCCAGAAATAATAAAGCCATACTACTAACTGTATGTGATCAATTATATAAAAAAATTGTTGTAATGTCAGCTCAAGGCAATAACTTTTTTTATTGCAATTTCGAATAAATATGTAAACAAGATAATATACCTCTCCTCCTACATGCGCCTTAAACACTTTTTAACGCCAATTGAATTTTCAAAGAATTTTATAAAATTAGAAATAAAAGTCATGTATGTAAATTTGACTTACTAAGAATTTGTGCAAGACATAAGGTGCGACATCACTTCATTGCCATAAAAACGCGACTATAAGATCAATGGATTTGATTTTAGTTTTATTTTGTACACAAGCCTTAAACATACAATTTATTTTTATTATCGCTATACGTTATGGGAATTTAATCGCTAATTGAACAACTATGGCAATCACGAGTATGCATTTTCGCATCGCTATAATGAATTCTATGAATTTTTTTTTGAAGTTTTTATTGATCACTCAGCCAGTTACGGAGTTATTGGTCTTAAGACCAATGAATAATTTTATTCTGACCTTAACATCTAGGAATTAGCTAAAATTAGGTGGTAACTTTGAAATTAAAATTGGAACCCCTATTTTTTATTCTCCGGCTAAAAATAAGTAAGAAGGTTAGTTAATTTTGGCTAAAATCGACTAACCAGAAGTGGCTGCTTCCGTAGGGAGTTTTTCGAGTTTTGCAAATATTTCAAATAGTACAGCACTCATGAGAGTTAGGTGCAAAAATGTTGTATTAAAAAAATAACAACAAATTTAAATAAAAATTTAAAAATGTTTTTAAAAAATAAAAATTCTGCCACTTCCGGTTAGCTGATTTCCGCCAAAGTTAACTTCCCTACATACTTATTTTGGTCGGAAAATAAAAATCAGCAATAAAAAAGAGGGGTTCCTATTTTAATTTCAAAGTTACCCCCACCTTACCTACAGGGAAGAAAGGGGGTACTCATTTTAACACTAAGTATGTCCCTTTTAGAATGATTAAATTTTGATCTCGAACATTTTTTTCGTAGAGTGCTTATTTCCCGAGATATTTGAAAGCAAAATTAACGGTTGCAACGCATCTATAACTTAACGAAAATTATTTTTTGTTTTAATAACCCAACGAGATATTTTTCTATTTTGACTATATAACGTTTTTCAATTAATATTTTGATCACAAAAATATTCAATTATTTGATAGATTTTCATCTCAAACTTCTATTACTCGAGTGGCCTAATTTAAGACAAATTAACAATCGTAGAGGCACGACCGATATCAGTGTGATATTAATATCTTAAAACTTGTTTTTGTTTGGACTAAAAAGCCAAGAGCGATTCAAAAATGGACTTAACGAAAATAACTAATAGAAAATTAGCAATTTAAACAAAAATTAAATCAAAGATTATTTATTTCATTAGTAGTTTATTTTATTTTATTTTGGTTACTTCAAAAAAACACCTTTTCGTTAAATTAATTTGACGAAACTTTTCATGTTTAACGAACAAACGAATATTTTATTATTTTGATTATAACATTATTCAAAAATTAACCAATAAAAATTAATTAAATTGTACTTAAATGACTTAACGAATATTTAACGAAATCTATTTTTAAAAAATCAAGTATATTTATGTAAAGGTGTGGAAAATAGTTTAGAAAGTTTTCACCACTTAAAATATAATAGCTGTTGGAAAACATGAAAACGTTAAGAGTAAGTTTAAATAACTAACTTACACGTCTTTATGGAGTTAGCGATAGTTTTTTATGTCAATTGGAAATATCATTGTAACTAAACACTTTAATTAAACATTGAAAAACTTAACAAAACAACTTATATATTTAATGTTAGTGTGCCCCTGTTTTCCAATATTTTTCCAATTTATAAACGATGGGTTATTAACCCTTGTTCCCTACATTCATTTATTAACAATCCTAAAAGGAAAAATTCTATGAGAACTCAACTAATCCAATTAGAATAACAAAAAATTTTACTACGTGGTGCAAAATTAAAACTGTGCTTTATATATGTATTTCGTCTTAACTGGTGCACTATTATTGATTGGGAATTTTTGTGCCATATTCAAAGCCACCCCGAATTTCTCTTAAGTAGCCCGCATGTTCCCACCGTCCGCAGATACATATTATAAAATACACCCCATATAGAAGGTATATAAAACCGGTTCCAGTATATGTTTCATTGTTTCCTTATGCTTGAAATATTTATCAGCTGCTTGAAAATATTTCAAACCTTGAAATATAGTTTGATAATTTTTTCAAGTATTAGATATTTAATCTAGTTTAGTTTTTCTTGTGTCGATTAAGGTATAAAAGCTCTCAGTACTTGTGTTATAATTTAATGTATGTAGTTGAAACCCAAAAGCATATTATAATAAAATTGCTTCTATACCTTGAGCGTACCTTCTTGCAGTTTTCTCATCAAATTGAGTTAATTAATGTTTCACAAAATTCCCTTTCGCTCACAAAAAAGGAACACAGAAATATATACAAGCATAATCTAGACGAAAATAGAACTTTCGTAAAAAAACGATAGATGGTATTGGCCAGATTTCACAATTCTGATAGGTCTTTCTTGTTTAAAGATAAATAGGGTCTCGTCGCTCAGTAAAGTTTTTATAGCATTTTCACAATATAAAGAGAAAATTGTTGTCACAAGGAGATAATTAAATGTTTGGAATTCTAATTTCATCTCTTTTTGAACTTTCTGACTTTAGTAAACATAACGATTGTTTTCATTTGAGCTATAATGACTCGTGTTCTATTACACAAAGCTCTGTTTCTACACATATTCCTAATCAATATTACTGTTGCTCCAACTTTTAGCTTTTTGACAACTTCATAGTGGAGAAGATTAGTTTCGTTGTTTTTCACTTTCTTCGCATTCTTTTTGTCCAATAAATATAAATGTGAGACTCTAATGCTACCTTTCGAAAGTATTATGTTCACACGTATTCTATAAACATAAGCCAAATCAGATCAAAAATACACATCGATATATATCTCGGCTCCAGCGCCACCTGTTAGATTTAAAAATAAATAAACGATGCACTAACTGTAAATTTATGGTGTGAATATGGCTTCGATAAGATTTGATGGGACCGAGCAATTAGTACAGTGGTTAAAGCTGCGGTTGTTGAGACGGGAGGTACCGAGATCGAATCCCAACGGGGGAGGGTTGCAAAAGGGATTTTACTGTTGTAGTGCGGAATCTATGGGCCGAACCATCGTCCATGTCAGTACAGGCTGGCATGGAGCAATGCATTGCACAGATGGATATCCCAAATCGTGAACCTGTATTCATCGATTTTGCTCTCGTTGGCGTAGAGTAACCCTGAAAGAGTAGGGTGTGCTTCGGCCCCAGAAAAGATTGCAGGGAGCAAAAATATAAAAATAATAATATAAAAAAAAGACCTGATGGCCAACGTTTTTTTATTTTGGTTTGTGTCTTGGGTAAAAGGGTAAAATTTCGTGCAAATTAAAAAATCTATGGTTAGAGCACGCTTATCCTTTTATTTTCTTTAACTAATATACAATATTATAAAAACGTGATTAACGTGAACATATAAATTGTTTTGAATTTTATGTAAAAGTTATGGTTTCGAAATCATAAAATTTCCCAAATTTACTATTATAGAACACACAATAATAATAACAACAATAAAAACAATGAAAAATATCAGGAAATCCATATCAATATTAAAACTGTTCTGCAAATATAACTTCATATAATAATTTCTAATCGATCATTTAAGCTAAATTTAATTTAACTTTAAAAAATGTAAGATACAACAAAAAAATAAATAAAAAATTTCCGGAAAATAAAGTAAAAAATTTATGGAACCCCACTTAAAAATTGAATACTGCATATTGTTTGTTATCGGACAATGCACAAGCGTATTACCTCTGCTACTCGAATCATTTTTTATTTTTACAATTTCATTCATTTTCAAATGGAAAAACCCAAACCTCAAATCTTATAATAAATATATATTATATATATATATATTATATATATTATATATATATATATATATATATATATATACATATATATATATATATATATATATATATATATATATATATATTTATATATAAATATATATATATATATATATATATATATATATATATATATATATATATATATAGATATATATATATATATATATATTTATATATATATATATATATATATATATATATATATATATATATATATATATATATATATATATATATCATATTATTTAAACCAGAAGCAATACATTAACATTTTAATTAAAACAATTATATTTACTTAGAGCAGAAAAATTAGAAAAAAATTATTTAATTATGAATTTAAAATAAAAATAAATTAAAATAATACAACTACTGTGGCGTATTTAGTCGACCGCAATATATGTCGCGTAAAAATATCTATAATATTACATTATGACGTTATTTCGTAATTAATGACGCTAACCAATAATCCCGGCACACTAAAAATTTAGCACGATATTTTTACCTCACCTAAAGTACGACACATGATAGTAAGAATAATAATAATAATAACAATAATACCAATATGTTAAAGATTGTTGCTTTTTTTTTTTTTATTTATTTTATTTGTTGTTGTGAGTCGCACTTAAGATGCTTGCAAGATTTTATTATTATTTTGTTTTCTTAGTTTTTTTTTTTTTTTATTTTTTTTTTTTTTTGTTTTTGCTAAAGTGAAAAAAAGAGCTAAAACAAGCGCGGCGTAAAATAGTGCATGACAAATTCTCAATGATTAAACACCAGTTTTGATGTATAGTGTGATTTTTATTTTTGTTTTCCGAAATATTTGGTGTACCTTTGAAAATTTTTAAAAATATTTTTTAAAATAAATTTTCTTTTTTAAATTTTGTCGTTACAGAAAAAAAATTAATTAAATAATTTTTTTTTTGTTTTGTTAAAAAAAAATGAAGTGAATGGTGGTGGATTGCAAATAAAAAAATTTGTTTAAGTTGTAATAAGTAATATAATAAAATATAAGTGTTGAACTTGAAAAAAAAAATATATTTCTTATCAGAAATAAAATAAATAGATATAGATTGTCTATAGAAAAAAAAAATATAAACAAGAATACTAATTTACAGATTGATAAGTTCTTATATTGTTGATCTTGAAGAAATCGTAAAAAAAAAATACAGAATGGAACAGGAAGATCAAGGTATTTGATTATATTCATTTATTACATTTATATAGTTTTGTTGTTCGTTTTGCTTTTGTTTATTTTAATTGAATTATATGAAGTTATGCTTTAGTATTACTTAATACTGTTTTTTATACAGTCGAGACCGGTAACACGTGATCTTCGTAATTTTTCTAGCAGGTTATATTTTTTTAAAGTTCCCTAGAGCAGGGTGAAAAGTGCCTCTCTAAAAATATCTTGTATGTAAACAAACTTTTGCGGTAAGTATAGATATATGCAAATTTGGGCCACACAATAATTGTTTCAATTAATTAAAAGTAAACTGAATGCAAAAAATAAAAGCATATTAATAATAAATGGAATGTGTAACTTGAAGTGTTATTTATCAATAATTCTATCTTGGTGATAGAAGTAAGTGCAAGTGTACAATCTATTATTATATGTGTGGGCACTTTAAACCACCGATTGACATTGAACTGCTATTGAACCAAGACAAACCTCGCTTTAACTATTTCTGCTCAATATTCCGCTTCTGGATCCATATAATGGTTACACCGATGTTCAATCAAAAATTATATTAAAAATTAACGATTGTTTTTGCATATTGAGTTACATTTGGCCTCACGATCCCCTCGTTAAACCACTCATCGATTTGCTCTTGTGGTAACGTTAACTTCAACGGCGTTAGTCGCTTGGCTTCGAGTAAATAGGATTCCCATCTGTCAACACAATGTTCATCTGCTTCATGTTATTCGTCGTGTACTGGAATTCTCCGAAAAGAAGTCGGTAAGCATATGTAGTTATTTAAATGTCGCTCCTTAAGTAGCAGCGGCATAGTCTATATCTGCTAACCACTTATCCAAAAGATACCTACCCTTTTGTCACTTAGACAACGAATCTTCGATATCCTCAAACGAAAATAATAGTCACTAGGATTTATTTGTCGTAGTCGATGAACTATAAGATGTTATTTCCATTTAACGTTTCATTAAATCAAGCTTCCACCTCAATTGTGCTGCATCGTTCATCCTCCCATTATTTCATCCACACCCGATCCACAGCCGATCCAGTCCAATTCAGGTATTCCGTCTTTTGTCAATATGAATAGATTCGATGGTTTAATCACTTGTGAGCCTGCAACGTATAATTGGCCATGGGAAAACATGTATTTTTTAAGTCCAGTCCACAAATGGACATTATGTCTGCCCTTGAGATTTGTTGATTGTCATTGCGAATGCCAAACGAATCAGTAATTGAAGCCGTTTGAATAGGATTTTCATTTCCGATGGTATCATTGGGATTTCCGGTGATCCGCTTGATGACCAAACGTGTGCCGTTGCATAACCTGGGTGGGCTTAAATTACGAAGCAGAAGTATCGGTAATCTTCTATCTAAGATTATGTGGTGGCAATTGTATAACTTACTGCGTCGTTTTCATCAACGGCTATGTTGATTGATTCAAGAGACATCAGTTCGCCTGGCATCGATCATTCTATCTGAAAATTTATTTCGTCAATATCAAAATTTTTCGCTGCCAAAATAGCACGTTCATTATGGTTCAAATAATTATTTAGTATGTCCGGCATATATATGGCAATGTATGTCCGAAATCACCTGATAGTAATAAGATGACAACTGCGAATAGTTTGTGGTTGCCGTTTAAATCTTGCATAGATTATGCAATGGTTCAAGTATGGATATTTATGATACGCCACCTGGTGTATTTATGACGAAAATGCTGCCTTGTTCAACAGGAACTAACTAAGTCGACCGCCGGGTGATCAGGTGAAGGTGTACCATAATGATTAATTGGCCAATTTGAAATTAGCATACACAAATCCTCGATCAACACTAATTAATGTTTGGATCTTGTGGTTTGAGTATCTAATTCGGTACAGTATCTTCAGTAATATTATTCATCGTCTCTCAGAAATAGCAACTCGCGACAACCATCGATATCCGTAAAAGTATATCATTAATGCATTGCTTTGGGAAACGCTTTGTACATTTTCCAATGTCCTTGTATGGCGATGTCATGTTAAAAGCACCGCACGAACATTTTTTTTTGAAATTATTTGATTAAATTCTTCTGAGCGAATTTCAACATTAAGCCAAATCAAAATATGACCATGAGGCAAACTTCGCTTTTGCCACTCAAAGGAATACATCCATCAACGTGTGTTATATCAAAAATCATATATTTTACGATGATTTAAATTTTTGCTTGATATCATGACGATTGGCGATGCATTGGTTGTTGGCCTAGCAAAAGCAAAATTTGTATTTCATCCCATTTTAAATTACATGCGTAAATGTAAGGAACAAATCTAAACGACCGCAATGGCGTATGTAAGTTATCGCATCTTGTATATGTATTCCTGCATGTGTTGTGAACCGCCAATGTAGCGTGAAGGTAGAATAAATGCATTACCGATGTTGTTGATATCTAAATTACCATCGATGTTTCCGATAATAGCATCTCGTATAAGTGGATGTATTCCTCCGATCGCAATCTACCCTGGTTGAATCGAATATATTGCAAACGTTAGCTTTCGATCTTAGAATCGAAAGATCTGATATCGAAGGATATGGTTGTCCTGATTACGTCTAATCATCAATGGGTATTCGTATAGCAGTTCATTGAGCTGACTTTTAGAAAAATTAATAAAATAAATATTAAATTTAAGATTGTACCTCTAACTGGATCTCGCTGTTTTATATTGATGTGATATCCATCCTGTTCTTCCAAAAATATCAGGGCATATTGCAGTGCGTCGTACGAACGGTCTATTGCTGAAATCGCACTAATACTGCGGCCTGAACGTATGATTTAAATGGCTCGGCTCTCAACTGTATCACCGATCATAATAACAGCAACTTCGTTTATCTGCCAGCATGTTCACCTAATGGTACTTTTCTGCCCTTGATAACGTTTTGATATTTGTTATTTCTCAATTATGGTGACACTCTTTTAAACAATCTTAGAACCATTATAGCATACATGCTCTTATCATTTCACTACCATTGCACAAACCCAACTACTTCAAACCAGCTGCTAAGGGGTTTTGTTTATATTTGTGACATATGCAAAACTATAATAAATCCAACACTTCCACAGAACACCGATTGTCGAACATTGATTTATATCAACAATAAATATTACGCAAAATAGGTTCGAATCATTCAACTTATAAATAGAATTATAATCTACACGACCATAATTTAAAAAAATAATAAATTAAGCTGCCAAAACTTTCCACGTTCCAATATTGCAATTTATACAATTTATAATCAGTGCACATGTCACTGATAATACTTTTTTCATTAAATTGTAAAATTCTTAAAAAATGTCTGGTACAGTGTTACAGTGTTTTGGCTTATATGTGATTAAAACTCTATATATACTAAGTTTAAATTTATAAAACGTGCATTCTAATTTGTTATATTAGAATAAATTAGAACAAAATTGATACCACTACTATTGTCAATAATTGCCTAAATATAGCATTTTGGAATTATAAAGGTAAGCCAAAAAAAAGCAAACTGGTTCGATGCTGCCATATTAGTTCTAGTCGTTGGAAGAAAAGTTTTATTTAGTCAACATTTTTCAAAGCCTTTTATCTGAGACAATTCATAACATTTGGTTTAAAAAGACTTAGAGACGCTGTAAGGGATGTGATAACTTTATTAGTTATTCCACATAATTACATTGCCTTCAATGTTTTTCTTTCGTTTTTTTTTTCTTTTTTTTACTTAAATAAATTCTCCTTTCCGTCAACGTGTCCACACTCCGCCATTTGCATCAAATCTAATAGTCGTTTTTCTCTCACATGTAAAATTGGTATTTAGAAAATTTTGGAAATAGACAACTCAATTTATTAGCTTAGCGTGTTTTGGGATTGTTCGAGATAATTTGAAGTATACCAAGTTCACGATTTTTAAACTTAAAGTGATCGAATCACAGGCTCAAGAAGCCAAAATATACCTTTTTTTTAAATAACCACACAAGTGTTTTCTACAGCTTATAGAGGAAAATATCCTTTACATTTCGCTTAATAATAGTTTAAGTTAAAATTCATTTTAAATCCACACCTGCAGTTTCAATATTTGCAAAAATTTTATTTCCAGTAATCGTTGGCATTTGAATGACAAATTGTCATTTTTGAAGTTTACATTTTTAGTCATGGCACGCTGGATGTTTATATAAAATTTTCTATTTTATTTTCGAACTACTTTGTACCGGTTATATTTTATTGATCTAGTAATCGACGTAAAATATAGAAGTTTGACAATTTTGAGGCTCAACCTAAAATGTTAAAAAATAAAATAAAAATTTGTATTTGTTTAGTATGTGTCCTGGCTATCTGTTCTGTAAGGGAAGACCACAAGCAATAGCTGGAAAAGAAGAAAAATAAGCGCATTGAGAAGCTTTAGCAAGAAATGGACTAGGTAAGCTTGAAAGAGTTTTTAATCGCTAAAAGTGTCAAAATACACGTGAAGAACTGCGCAATGTGCATCGCGCAAAATAAAAAACTGCGCAAATCTCAAACAAGAGCAAAAGAGATTTAGCACGAACGCAATACTAACTTAATCAGGTAGCAGAATATAGACTGTTGAGTGCAAAAGTATATATGCTCCCTAAACTGGCGAATAAAAATGAAATGCTCGTTTGCCACCGTTTAAGTGATGAAACTTCCAGGTAGATTAGGCCAATGCAGCTTTAATGGTTATTGCTCTCGAAATTTTCAAGGTTAGCGAAAAGCTATACCTCAAATTCATTCGCAATCGAGTATAATGATGCTGGAATTGTTGTATAACTACTGAGACTCTCATAAATGTTAACATCTCCATAGATTACAATATTTATCTAAATCGTGTTTATGATCAGCAGTTCAAGCGAATAAAACTGAAGAGTACAACAATGCTGCTAGTTAAGTGAATTTTCGTAAAGTCGTCGAGTTTCATTAAATAATTTTTTCAATAAAATAAAAATTAGGAATAGATTCTAGAACTAAACGTTACTTAAGGTTTGCAGATGATAATTAATTTTCAATGGTTGGTTAATTTTTCAACTCAGACAATTGCTGCACAATATTTGAACGTTTCCAAATGTATCGCTGGTATTAGTGTTGTATTAGCGCATAATTCTTCTAGCTGGCGAGAAATAACTCCGAGTTGGTTCTGCTCTGCCCGCAAAATGATGTAAGATCATAGTAGGATATAATCTTCCATTCCTTATTGATAAGGTTCCCCTGGCGAATTTTATCTAAATAAATTCCAATAAATGCAATAAATGCTTGCCTTACTTTCGTGGTGCTGTTATTAGCCATTGGCAGACCCATTTGTTCCAACTGGTTTTTATATTCAATTGGTAGACGGATGATTTTGGTAATTGGTATTTGAGCAATTCTCTATTACTCCTCTTTATAGTATCAACCTTAAGTAAGCCATCTTTTACACAGTAGACCTCTTGAACTCTTCCTAAAGGCCATTTCCCTGGAAAAAATAATAATCATAACAAGGATTAGCTCCTTTTTTGATATATTAGCTATATAGCTAATGTTAAGTTGCCTTCTTTAAATAGTAATGTTACCTAGTACGTTCCATCTTCTTGCCTCTTGCACGTATTTTGAAAGTGCTTTTCACATTTTTCCTCATCGCTAGAAAATTCGCGTTCTTGTCCAACTTCTTCAATTTCCCAAAATATTGGTTTTCTAGATCGACATAAGATACCATTAAATGTATTTTGTAGTTCTGGGTGATGTAGCTCTTGTACTTTCCGAAAACAATCCATCCCAAATCAATCTTATGAACCTTAGGTTAACCGCAGAGCCTCTTTTTAAAATAATTTTATTTTTGGGTAGTAATCGGCCCCAAGGAGAATCTCTACTGAACTTATAATTAGGATCTGCATAATCAAGATTTTTGCCAATCTCTAGTTTCCACCCTTTGATCTGGTAGTAGTTTTGTCAGATTTTGGAATATCAAGGCATCGAGGCGTAGGTCATATTTTGAAGCTATAATTAATTAGATTGTGAGGCTTATCTTTTGTACTTTTCCAATGTCATGGTTACCAACTGTTTACCGTTGTTGTAGGGAATATCTGTTTTATTGGTTGATTAAGGTGGTTTTACTCCTTTTTCAGTACTATGTTTCTAAAGTTTTGAATCTTTGGTCAAGATACTTCAGGAATTTCGTTTCTTGAAATTAGCAGGGGTTGTCAAGTAAAGTTTGGTTCAGTCGTCGAGTTTCATTATCTAATTTTTTTAATAAAATAAAAATCAAAAATTAATTCCAGGACTCGAAGTTAATTCCAAAATTCTTAATCATGTTTTTGTTCGAGTGGTGGAACACTGCTTTGGTTTTCCTAATCTGTTTTTATGTAATCAACGTAAAGTGCTTTCAGCTGTTCGATATTAATTTCCAAATGTTATTCGTTATATTAGTTTTTGGCTCTACCAAATGCCTAGCTCTATGTGCTAGAGCCAGAACTTGAACATGCCAATGCATCGCAATTTGTCATGGCTTCGATTGATTACGAGCATAGCCTGATATTAATGATGAATTGATTGAAAGTGAAAACACCAATGAGATCGTTCGCAAGACCAAGGATAATTCTGTTAATATTAACAACGAGAAGAAAGCAAAGGGATTTGAATAGATCCAACTCTTTCCATATGGTAATACTAGATTACTTTCTATTTCAATCGCCTAACAATGTTCGAGTTCTATTGAGTACAGTCAATGCATGTGGCAAAAAATACGAAAACAGAAATTTGAGAAGATCTGCAGCATACTGTTGAACATCACTTATCGAATTGATTGAATTTATTTGTTGTATGGAGAACCAATATAACCTGATTCATCACCTTGAGCTTCAATAATATAATTGGCTTACATGAAAAGCTTTGTTCATTGCAGATGAAAAACCAGATGAAAATCCTAGCCAAAGTAGCGCCGATTAAGCACAAGGTCAAATCTAGCTTTATCTTGTTGTGCTAGGCACCACTTTTCTCGACTTAAAACAAAATAAAATTAAATAAAAAAAAAAGTTGATTTACCACGTTTTAAAATTGACTTAAAAGAAAAAAATAATCTTCATATCGCCATGTGATAAGTTCGTAAATATTATTCTTAACTTGATTATGATATTATACGTTAAAACTAGTCTATATTAGTATACATATAACTATATAGATTACCTTATATGATAACGTAAACAAAATTAATTAATTCGGTTGGCCGGTTTAAATTAAAAGCATTAATTTCCCCATATCGACAGACAGTAGTATGTCTCAAAACTAATTAAGCAATTAATTTAATTGTTGTATTGTGGTTAGCCACAAAATCAATATTTGAATAAGTACATCAGAATATATTATATAAAATCTACTTGCGGATCAAGTTCCGCTTTACTGCAACGTAAACATTTCATGATTTAAATCTACTATTTGTCTAATCTACGCGGTTATCAAACACATTGCATATACGGGTAATTAAACATTTTAGCCTAAAATCAAAATTATACCATACATAGATCAATTTGTAACTGAATTTTTAATTCATCTCATAAACACTGTACTCTATACCACAAGGCAACTATTTCTTAAAATTTTACCATAAATAACCATAATTTTGAATTGTATAAATTTTCGAATACCAAACATAAAAAAAAATTGATTAAAATTAAATTAAATTCAAAAAATTATAATTTACCGGATGTAAATTACGTTTGCTTAGATATTAGATTTGGGTCATAACCGGAATATAAGTTTTTGTTTTTGTAAAGCTTTCATATGTAACATGAACTCTCGTCTCGACTTAATATTTTAATGATTAATTATCTATTAACCATTAAATATTAATAATTAACTAAAAAAAAATGTTGTTCAAACCTCGTGCGCACACACAATCGTACAAAATCATCTCTAAGTTAATTTTGGGTACTTTCTTTAACCGCCAAGCAGAAGGAATTACATGGATAGAAAAAAGTTTCATCGTTTCGATTAAATTTTATTAACTTTTAAGTGAAAGAAGCACATTTTGTTGCTGTTGTACGAGTATATATCAATTCAGTGATTCATCAACTTTATAGTTTTATATACTGTATACTATTATGTACAATTATTGCGCGTTTTACAATAGTTTTGCATATATGTCTGTGTGTGTGTCGATGTGTCATCTTAAAGTATGTCTTTAGAAAGAGAAAAATTAATTATACGTCTATAAAATATAAAGCAAACATGAATGTCCACAAGCGATGGATTATAGTGGTAATTTGTATTCGCGGCGAATAAATTTCTTTCACTTTAATTGGATATCGATCGGAATGTTATTGCTAAGAATATCATGTGAAGTTAACTTTTATTTGAACTTCAATATAATCAGCCATTGTGGAAATTGAACCTCAAACAGCAGAACACGTAAATGTATTACTTTTCACAGAGAGATCACTTAAAACCTGATCCAACTATTTTTTAAAGTTGAAAAAAATTCTCTTCTCTCAATAGATAGGCGACTGAATCATTATCATGATTTACTAATGCATGATTCTTCTCTCAATTATAAGCAAGAATATTTAGTCAATGAAATCTTTTACAAATACCACAAACAAAATTTCAGTAAAAAATAAGCAAAAAAAATTAAAAAAAATTGCATATTTTTTGTTATTAAGTTTGTCGTTTGTTTGATTTTGGTTCAAATGTACAATTATTTTAACTTTGTGGGAGTTTTGTTGTATTCATTCGTTTAGTTGAGCTTAAATCAATATATGACAAACTTTATGCGTGAGATCCACAAACCTCAGGTTTTTCACCCGCATTATCAACACAAATTAATCTTTGGAGTTATCTTAATTTTGACCAAATCACTCTTGTTGCACGGCAACACAATTCAACAGTTGCGAACCAACGGTGTTGCAATATTATATTGTCTATTATTGTCAGAGCAACGCCCCTGAACGAGTTAATTGAACTCTTATTTCAGCTATCCGGTCATACGTGGGTGATCTCGAACATTCTGATTGGGATAAACATCTGCAAGAGGTAGCGGCTGCTCTGCGCAACGCCATACACGATACATTGCATTATTCTCCTCACTACCCCGTTTTCGGGCAACATATGACTCTTTACGGCTCGGAGTATAAATTACGGTATCTACTGTACGAAACCAATGAAAATGAGATCTACGCCTTGTCTAAAACAAACCGCCTGAATGTCAATAAAAGTCAAATTCTGCATCTCAGGATGGTCTCAGGATGGTCCATGAAAAAGGAGCTCATCGATACAAACTTCGTAGCCGTCACCGTACATTTCAGATCGGTCAACCCGTTTCTGCAAGGTCTTTTGCCTTGAGCAACGTAGCCAACAAATATTCAGCGAAATTAACTGCTAAATTCCTTCCCTCAATCATTGATGTTAAGGTGGGTGATGTTGCCATCTATACAAAATTACCAATAAGTAATTATGAGTTCGTTTGACTTGTAGCGACTATCGCTACACAAACACAAACAATTATTCATATATATCGTTAAGTTTAATATAATTCGCTAACGCTCCATGTGCACTGTACATAAATATATATATATAGAGCGTAAAGTAGCAATTACACATAGTACGCGGTCGCCATGGCCTGATGAGATGAAATTCCTCATCAAATCGAAACTAAGCTCTGCTTTGCACAACATCCAAATCTGAATAATTAAAATAACGACACACAGTCCACGTCGTTAAGACTTATCTCAAAATTTCCTAAATTTTATTTTCTTTATTGAAATTATAATAAAAAAGGCTCACCTCTCTTAACCTTCCTTTTGTTACACATATTCTCTTTCTGGACAGTATGACCCGACTTTGATTTTATAGAACTTATATAAATTCCACATTTCTAAGGAACACTATAATACATATTTATTTATTTGTAATGTGTTGTAATGTGTTCAATCCAAACAATCCATTGTTTTACAAAAATAGATAAATTCGCACATCATTTGTTTCACAACTATCATGTTCAATCATGTTCCATGAATTTTGTTTAATCATTTTTAATTTTCTTTATAAAATTCAGTCTGTGGTGAACTGCAACAGTGAATAGAACAATTATTTAGTGAAAGTGATAGAAGATAGTTTCAGTATTACAATTTACAAGCCAAATGGAAACCAATATCAAAAGAATTTTTGGCATATATTGGTATTTTATTATTGGCTGGTGTGTATATAGGTCTCTTAACGAGTCAACTCAAAGCTTGTGGAATTCTTCAACTGGTCGCCCTATATTCAAAGCTACTATGTCTTTGATTTCATGCTAAATCACGGATTATAAGATTTGACTTCAAAGATATTAGACTTGAAAAGTGAACGGCGTCAAAAGAACAAATTTGCGCCTATTCAAGATATATGGGATAAATAGGTTGCAATTTTACGAAATCTTTATAATCCCACGGATAATCTTACAATAGAAGAGCAGTATATTCTAAGTACGCCTGGTAAATATGGGAATTATGTGACTCCAGAAATGCTGATGTCTACAATTTCAAGGTTTGACAGTGTATTTTGTTGTTATCAGTGGACCAACTGTAGATGGTATAATATACCATGTAGTATTTTACGTTGCACCCATTAACACTCAATTTGACCATCAAATTGACTTGTTTTCTAAATGGCTGCTCGTTACTACACTTCCAGGATGAGGTAGAGTACTAATGCTTGTCCAATGGTATTTTAGATGTGAACATTCCCGACCACATTTAAAAACATCTAGTCTATCAAAACGCTACAAAATCAATAACAAATGTTCGACCTAGAACTTAAAGATTCAGATAAGAAGTATAAATGTCAGAAATACCAGAAATTTCTACAAATTAAGATAACCTAATGATTAATGCGAATATTTTCGCAGAATCGTAAATTAAAATTAATTAAATTCAATTCTCAATAAGATGCTGGCACTTATATTCTTTTCGTCGAAAACACTTCATATTAAATTCAAAGAAGTTTATAAGACTTACCTTCATCGTTTTTATATGTTAAAAACGAGATCATACTTATGTGTCTGTATATGTGTGTGTTATAATTGTAATCTTAATTTGATGCACTTTACGTTAATTTGATCAATTTTATTTAAATTACAAAAAGCTACTGAAGCTATACACAGTACAGAGAGATGAAATTTACGAAACCAATAAAAAATGTTTCAAAACTAAAAATTGCAACCATAAGAACAAAGTCTTATGCTTATTTAATTCTTTTATACTCAACTTTATTTTATCCAAATCCAATTTGTTACACTCGAATGAGTTTTAATAAATTATTTGAACTTTTGCGTATATTCCATTAATGTGTTGGTAGCTTGTAAATTATGATCAATTTTACGCAGAAACAAATTAGGGTTTTATTAAAAAGTTTGACGTCAGTGTTACGGGAGCACTGAAATTTTTAAGTATCCTCCATAAACGTGTTCCAACTTATTCGTAAATCATTTGCTTATATAAAAAACATTTTTGGGACTATTCTTCCAAATCTGTATACCTTTAAGACCAACATATACTCTTAATGAATGAGTTATTGTTTAAGCAGTCATTTTGGCCCCATCCTATTTAATTGAACGAAAAGACATATTGTGTTTGCTTCTTTAAACTTCACTATGAGAGGATTCAGACACAGTATTTTAACAAAGCATTACTGAAAAATACTTAAGTGTAATTATTAGAAAACACACTTAACGTCACTTAAGGCATTTTCCAATATTGCCACTGTTTAAAGTGACCGTAAAAGTAACAAAGCCAATTAAGCATCGCACGAATTATGTAATAACTAATAGTATAGTGGATGTTTAGTGAATCCATTAATTAGAGAACTAGACAAATCTACTAGCTTGATCCGCATCTGTATGATTTTACCGAACATACCATGAAATTTCATGATCAATTCAGAACTATTTTAATTAATCAAATTACAAAGATTTATTTCACGTTTGGTACAAGCTGTAGTATAATTTAATAAAAAAAAATCGAAAAAGAAAAATCATTCGGTTACATAATATGAATATGTATTCGAAATTAGCCTAGAGCAATTTTTTGTTGTTGTATACACATTAAACGAGATCAAGTGCTAAATTTAATTTTAGAATATTTAATTTTTATTGTAAGAAAATGTTTAATGCGATGCAAATTTATAAATAAAAAAAAAATTAACGCTGAAATCATATATTCATAATTTTAATCACTAGATAGATTACACTTTCTTTATAAATGAGCAGGTGCTTGGCAAATGCCTCTTAGCCTCTAACACATTTATTTAATGTTTTATACACACAATTGGCATTAGTTGGTTTTATTTACTTTGAAATAGCTTGGGTTTTATTACATCACTCGTAGTGTCTGCAGTATTCAATTCCATTTTCCCGATAACCAACGCTTTCAGTAACTGTGTCCTACTCAGTAGTTTTTGCATGGCTTGGTCCTTCAATAGTTTTAATTCTTAGAACAGTGAGTTTTGTTACTATTGGCAATGCTTAAGGATAAATGATGACAGTTTAAAAGGTTTCACCTTGTCACTTTTTTCCTAATATTCCATAATGAATATGCAAGACATACTGGAAACATGTATACTGTTAGGTTGACTTTAAAAGCTGGTGTGCCAGCTAAAATTTCATCGTTTGTAACGTTTTTTGAAAATTAGTAACTGCTAAAACAGAAACATTTGCAACTAAGCTGACTGTTGCTCTATTAGTGACAAGAGTTTGATTGCCTGATTTAAAAGGTGGAATAAAATTATTTGTATTTTTAATTACATAAAACTATTAACGGGGAAATTCTCAAAGATCCTGTAAAGTCAACAGCTATTAAATTATAATTCCTGCTTTATTAATATGGCTATATCGCCATCGCGTATAAATTATATGTTTGTTGAAGAGCCAACTACTTCCTATGCTTACTTATCGCTGTTGCAAGACAATTAAAACATCATAACCCTTTTGTTTTTAATATCAGTCTGCACTTTACACACCTCCAGGCATTTTGTGCTGGAAGGTGGTTCGGTCTATGGATTCTAAAATCCAACGGATGATAGTACCGTTTATCGAAAGCGGAATATTTTTTTTCTATCAATACATAAAAATTTAATTAAAATAAAACAAAATTTGAAGGATCAATGGGGGTCTAGTGAAAAATATTGTCAATCAAATTAATTTGTTGAATAAATTGGTTGTTTTAGATATTGTTAATTGGGGGTTGTTAGTTTGGCCTTCTAAATTGGTCTTCTAAATAATATACCTTTAAAGATTTGTTCGATTTAAAATCAAATTGTCGAGAAAAGGGAACTTTTCCGTGTTAATAGCTAAACTTTCTAAAGTTGGTGAATCTAATATAATTTGTGCTAAACGAACTAAAGAAAATACCAGAGGTCACGATAATGACCACTGGGACCAAAAATTCGGATGCAACATCGTGTACAGTTTTTTTTTTGTAACTTGTAAATGTCTTACGCCGTAAACTTAGTATTAAATTATGCTGCCAAATACTCGCAACAAGTAGTGGTTGTTGAAGATCAACCAAACTAAAACAAACAAAACGATAAATAATAAATCATTATTCATTATTTTTTATAACTTAGCAAACAAGTGGTGCTAGATGAATTGTTTATTTACATTTGACACTTTGACAGATAATTGATATTGACCAATTCACAATAACGTAAGTAACTCAAATGATCAACAACTCTAAATTGGCTAATTGCTCAGAGATGTCGCCACTACTAATTTTCTACCTAATATAACTTATCATTCTACCACCGAAATTTTCTACGTACGAATTCATATTGGACACGAGCACAACATAAATAATATTTAGTTGACTACATAAATTATATCGAACTAAGATATAGGCAGGTTTTCCTGTGACCAGCAGGGCACTGAGAAATAAAACAGCAGCAACACAATCAGATCCAAGAGTTTACACGTTAAACTCCTAGTAGACTATTCTGCAGCTAATTACTACACGTGCATCATTGAAATTCGGGGTGGGCTGTATCGGGGTGGGTCTTCACGGCCGTAAGTACTACTACATGATAACACCGCGGTGTCAGAAATTATAAACTGTATGGGCTTATTAGAATCGATGTATGTATTACTATCCTTAATATCTTTGGCCTTAGCAGTCTCAATAATAATGTCATTGCTGACCTTACTAGCCTTTAATTTCCAATCCATAGGCCGCGGACACCTCCCGCACTTTGCATTAAAATTCTTTGCTATGAGCGAAGGAAAATTCCTTCCTAACAATGAGTTGTACTCTGATAACACAAATTGGTTTTCACTGAGTTCTTTTTCCCTTATTCGAAGAATTGGGAATGATTGGCACAACTGCGCTTATCAGTGCCTGTGCATAAGACACGTTATTGTTTTTTGATTGCTCGACGGGTTTATGCGCTTTAATGATTTCATTCCATTCCCGTAGTCGACCTTTTAGAGCAATTACTTCTATAGGCACATTACAACTCCAACATCTGGAGATGTTGGAGCCAATTTTAAACCAAGCCCTTCATACAGCCAATTTTAGCGAATCACTAGATCTTCACTTTTATGTTGTTTTTACTCTATAACTGGTCCTGTGACTATCTGGTTGCACTGTCACGACGACGCTTTCAATATAAATGGACTCTAATACGAAACTGAAGTTGATGTCGTCCGTGACCACTGGATTACGATGAACGCGTGAAGTGACATCTATTAATGAAATTTTTTAGTTTGACATATATTTGAATGTAGTTCGCCTAAATGAAGTTCATTCAGAAATTGGCAGAGAACGTTTTATAACAATCACCATCTCCTATAAAAAATCCCATAAAATCTTCCTCTATTCCAACTCAACATTTGGACCCAGTATCCTCCGAATCAAAACCACTGCGACACTTGCTATATCAATTAAACTTTTTTGATAATAAAATATGATGCTAAAGAGCACTTATTACACTAGAATATCATTTAAAAATATTCAGGATAGATATGGGATCAACACACTTAAAAATTTCAAAAGTAAGGTTTTGTGTTGTCCAAGACATAAAATCTCTAAAATCGACTTTCAAATGAATAGCAAATGATCATCAGTTGGTTACTGCAAAAACGCACCTGTTTAACACGTTCGGAGGTCTTTAATAAGACAATCAACTTTCTTTGCAATACTATAAATAAATAAAACTACTTAGTTTTGTTGTTGTGAAAAAAGGTTTTCCGCAAACAAACATTAAATATTATTGCACATAAAGATGTATTCGTTAATTTAAAAGTAATATAAGTTGACATGTCAACGCAATGAATAATTTATGATGATGAGTTTTTGCAGAAGACAGAATTCTAATTACAAAGAATTAAAGTCACAAGAAATGAAATCAAACAGAAAATCTCAGAAAATTGGCCTATAAATAGATGGCAAAAAAAAATAATAACTCTACTTCGTAAATACATATAATATGGCTAGGGAAATAGTACTTGTTATATGTTTCCTAAAAGTCATAAGATCATACCGAAAAAATCTATTTTTATTTTCCATTTTTCCATCTGCTTTTATAAATATGTGTGTATACGTATTTTGGACTTTGATATTCGCGATTCCTATTTGTTGATTTATTTTGATTTTCCGTTTGATGGAATGGAAATAAAACAAAAAAATTTACTTCAAAAATACACTTGACACGTTCGTTTGTTCGATTTAGACACATTAACATTACAAATCAACAAAATGCTGCAAAAAAAGGAGGCCTTGACGCGGATAGTACATATGTTTTATAACAATAGAGAAATAAACGTAAATGTTCAGGTTTCGAAGGTTCACTAGTTTTGTGGTTTGAAACATAAACACATTTCAAATAAACAGTGGCGCGTACATGTATATAATCGAACCAATAAAATAGAGCAGCGATTAAGATAATAACGAAACGCATGAGTACACAACATGGCGTCTAAATTGGTTGCGAGTACCTATAATATTTTCATAATAAACCTATATGTGTCACAAATTAATTACTCACAACACTAAACAAAACCTAAATTTTTATAATTTACAACTAGTGCCAAAAACGTAATAATTTTCTTTTCCTATATACAGGGTGAAACATTTAAAATGAAACAAGCGAAACAAACCATTGAAAATTTCATTAGTACGTATGATTAATGCCAATATTCCATATCATTCTGAATGTCATGTTTGTATCAAATGTGCTGGTATAAGCTATATCTGCTCTATAATTTGTTTTCATCTCGGTTATATATCCAGCGGCTTATTATGCTATGGAATCATAATGATTTTCGGTACTTTCCAGGTTCCATCAACCATTTTTATGAGTGATACTAGCATTTTATGTATTTTCAAACTTTCGTGACCCTTAACAGGGAAGAGTCCGTCACAGATTACTAAGCTAGCAACTAGGATTGTTTTGTCTTCAGGGGCTCTAGTCCTCTCCCAAGGCTTATCCGCGTTTCCTTTTTCGTTAATCAACTGTCTTACTTCAACGAGATAATTAAAACATTTTTGTAATATTTTTTGTCGAATAAGATTACGTTTCCTAAAGCTGGCTGTCTATCTGGGATAATGTATCGTAATGAAAGTAAATGTAAAGAAAATGAGTTTTTCCAGAATACGAATGTCTGGTGTTGTGGCTTTCATTCGACGACAAAACAAGTTAAAATTTGTTTCATTCATCCAAACAACTTGTTTCCCCCGCTATATATACTGGTTCAACGATTGGACATATTCAGCTCGTTTTATTTTGTTCGCTTTAGAGTTCATTGTATTCATCGTGTACACTGCCTCCTAAGTAATTACCTATGGTTGAAACAGATAGCCATTTGCTGAAAAAAACAAATCAAGTAGTGTACTACTATAACGCAACTTCTGGTTGTATTCAATGGCTCAATGGCTTAATGACTGTTTAAATAAGGGTCCTACAATTCAACAAGATTTGTTGGCTATAATAGTTAGGTTTTGGAAACATCTACATGCTTTCACGGCTGACATTGTCAAAATTTATAGGCAAATAATGATGGATAATGGCCAATAGGACCTACAGCGAATATGGTGGACAGAAAATTCGTCAGAAAAGATAAAACACTTTAAGTTAACTACAGTAACCTACGGAACGAAAAGTGATCTGGCAACTCGCACCGTTAACCAATTGGTGTTGGATGAAACTATCCCGTTTCCCTTAGCGTCTCAAATATTAATGAAAGACTTATTCCTAACCGTTTGTCCTCGGTTACAGATGATTTTTTCTAAGTTCTTATTGACCAGCTGCACTAAAAGAAACATACTATCTGAGATCTGTCAACTATTTGACCTGTTGGGCCTATATTCACCAATGATCCTAACTACAAAACTTATTATGCAATTTATTTGGACTCTTCACAACATAGGCTGATCCACGGATTCTCGCAGATACATCTGAACGTGGACATATTTCTGTGATTTATGTTCAAGTGACTGACGAGAATGGCAAACATTTTGTGCGACTTTTTGTTCCAAGCCTCGGGTAGCACCTCTTAAAAAGCAAACTGTACCTAAAATTGAGCTTTGTACGACCTTGTTGTTAGCTCAAACTTTAGCTCAAAGTATTGAAAAGCATGGAGGTGCAATATGATCGAATATATCTTTGGTTGGATTTAGAAATTAAAACTTTGAATTAAATCCGAAACCTACAAACATGCGTCATTTGAATTCGCTAGATTTAAAGGTTGTGTTATAAAAATGAGTTCAGATGTTTCAATTGAAAAAATAATTCACGGTCTACTATGTACATATTAAGTTTTAAAAACAAAATTGTATCCATGTGACCATTAAACACCCTTGATAAAAATTAATCAAGTCATCTCTTTTCGATAATATTCCACAGAGTTTCTCGTTTTCGAGTATTTTACATGCGTATCAATTTAAATGCCTCACCCTGTACACGCACACCATATGAACTTTGTTATAATTATAAGTAAAGCAAAAACAAAATCGGAATGGGATTTTCCTTAAACTTTAGTTTTAGTGCTCGAACCACGAATACTACCTTAAATCAGGTATTTAATTTTAATTAATTTATGCTAACATTGACATGTTAAAATTAAAAAATAAGAATACGCTTTCTCGAACACTGTACATATTTAAAGATGTATAAATTGTATTTTTGAACGCGTGCCAAGGCATCATGCAAAACACACATGTTTGTAATCAATTTAGAAATTATTTTATTTCTTAATTTTTTTTTATTTTATTATTTAGATTTTTTTGTTTTATTTGTGAAAATTAAAAAAAAATACGGTATGTGTCGTATACATATAAGAAAATGTCATAAGATATTTTCATTTAATTGATGTAATATAATTATATTGGTTTTTTGTTAAGTATATAAATTATATGACCGTATGTGATTGGTTCTATTCTATTTATAGATAATATCGAATTATTTTATTGTGGAGGAGTGTTTATGATATTTAATTTGATTTTGTTCATCGAGGTCGATAATTTTGTGACGCACAAATTATAATCTTGAAACAATATAGTTTGTCTTCCTCATACATCACAAATATCATCAACATTTTAAATATCATCAGATATGCGGCAACAAAATAACGAGCATGCTACTTTACAAGATTTTACATAAATGCTATATAAAAAACAAATTATTGTTGAATGAGAAGTGAACTAAATTAAGAAAAAATCCCCGTTTTACATTCTGCTTTAAGACAGTAATCGTATCACTATTATTAGCAACCAATTATACGTTGTTACGTTTAATATACGTTTTAATATATTTTTGTTAAGTTTGTTTGCTAGCTGATTCGTCATAATTTTATAGTTTTACACAAGGTCGTAATATAATTTAAATATTTTTTTTTGTAAGCCTCACCACTTTATATTCTTCGAGTTTATGCGAAATATAAAAAATACAAATTGTCATAAAGCTATTGTCAGGTTGATGGATGGAACTGTTATGTATATATTATATTGTATGTATACAAATCATATAAAGAATAATGACCCTGTTTCCACAAACCAACTCGTATCAGTGTGTTACGCGTGCCATTTCGATCCATAACGATCTATTACAATTATTACTCTGGACTGTTTTTTGGTATAGCTATTTAACAATGTTGAATGAAGGTCGTTGAACTTTAATTTGGAACTTTAGAATGGGATGATATCTACAATTTTATGTAATGTTAACCAGAAACTTGGTATATTTAATGAACTACAGTTACTTATTTGTTTGAAAAGTATTTCTATGTATTGTCTGTGCTAGAATAAATAGGATTAATTTAAGAGATTATGCCCTTAGTATATGTGGAAAACCAATAAAAAGCCGGAGAGTCGGCGAACTTATACAAAAATGCGTAATAAGATTTATGTAAAGATTCGAAATGAAAGGGCTGCTTATTTAAATCGAGTATTTCATTTCAAACTGCAATCTGAACTATTTTCAGACAAATTCCAGAGATTTTAAACTATCATTTAGCTGTATTGATGGTTTTACATTGGCAAAAGCAATTAACTTGGTCAAGATTGGAAGAATTGGACTAGACAGTATAATTTCCTTTCCAAACCCCAAAAATACTTTAGCTGCTTATTGCCCTATTAGCATATTTCCTAGTATTTCTAAAGTATAAGAAAAGATTTTAAAATATCAAATAATAGAACATTTGACAAAATATAATTTGAAAGTACGTCTTCACCTGTTCTGCATATTGTTGATGACATGCAGTGGAATGCTGAATCTTTTAAAGCCAATATTTTAGTCCTTTTAGATTTCAAGAAGGCCTTTTGATAATGTAAAGTTGTAATATAAAGTTTATTGTATCTTGTTAAGATACTTATTCGGATGTTACTATAACTTCTTGTGGCCTCCCGAAGGTCGCTACTGGGCCCTCTTTTATTTTCATTTTATAATTATATGAACGATTTGCCTTCAGTACTGCAAAACTGTAAACCTCATTTATTCGCTAATGATGCATCCAAATCAAAACGTTGTAGCAATAAAGAACTGGGCCAACTTGGATAATCTTAAAGCCGAAGAAAATACTAAAGTTGTGCACTTGTTACTGTATGAAATGGTGATATCCTCTTTAGCAATTGTGTTAATGACTTAAGAATTGTAATTTATCGTCTTCGCAAATTCGACCATATTTGTTATTTCTGCCTAATGTAATTGGAAGCTCGCTTATTGAATATTAGAAATTCCGGATTTACTTCTCAATGTATAAATTACTAAAATTGTGAAATCCCTTATACTTGTTAAGTAAACTTGACATGTTCCATTTAACACGAAATAGAACTTTAATCATAACACACATAACGTTCGTGAAATTGCTCAAGATTTTAAATCTGATTGACGTTATCAATCATCAGATGTATTGGCTTTACAAGAAGATAGTGAAGCATATTTAGTTGGTTTTGAAGATACTAAATAATGTGCGACTCATGCTAAACGCGATACATTTATGTCAAAAAATATTCAATTAGCAAGGCGTATTTGTGCTTGTGGTGAACGTGCTTAATTTAAAATAAGTTATAGTTGAAAAGAATATATTACAATTATAAAATTATGGCACAATTATGGCATTATGACGGCATTAGCGTTGGTTATTGGTTTTCACACTCATTAGTCGGTAGAAGTTCTGCAGGTCTAGCTGCCCATATTCGGGAATTATGGTTGATTCTGGGACGTGTTCACTGGCGACAATACTTAAAGTTGAGACCCGAAGAGTACGTCAACCATCCCTCTTTGGTTGTCCGAGATGTTTAATTGTAGAGACAAAAGTAGGTTGCCTAAACCTTACTTTGATTGGTGTCCAACTCGTTTAACTGCGCCAGCTCCGCCCAAACTGTTAGTAGGCTTTCTTTAATTGCCGTAAATGCTAGGCGGTTATGTTGTTACTATACTTGAATAATTCATTGTCCTGTTTGATGTTTATAAAATGACAGTGTAGTTGTTGTAGAATTAGACCGCATTTTGGTGCTACATACTCAAATGGGTGCTACATGAATGTAGGCCTGTTTAATTTTCTCATGTCCTCTTTCTACGTATGGTATTACTTGCCTGAATTTTTCAATGTAATTACGGTTACTGGTGTCAAATCTTTCTGAATGGGTATTGACTTTCCGATTGCGAGGCCCATTATGTCTAGCAGTATGCTAGAGTAGTCAGTTAATAGTGGATGATGAATTCCTGAGGTGCCTTACGTTGCTACTGTATGTAGTTGCCCTTGTGGGGATAGTATAATGGACGCAATCTAATCTTTGTGGAAAATGGGTTTGCTTTTCATGTTTACTACGCAAGTCAGCCCATCGTTTCCTCGGTCTTTGACCTGACCTATCTTCCTATCTTATTAGTGTTTGTAATTCATCCCGAAGTAGGACAGTAAAAATATCCAGGTGTTAAGCATGCTGTTTCTTGATGCTATTTCGGACGATGTAAATAACCTGACATTCAGTTTTGCTAAGACTGAGTTCGAATTTTTTGCGGTACTTTCCATCGTGACATGAGAGATAGAAATTTAGCTCAAGAGGTTCCTTATCTGGAGAAGCTGTTATTGCATTTCCAATTAAAAAGTGCTGCTGGGCCAATAATTCCGGTGATTCGGGATCCTCCATTAGACCGTTAGACATTAAGTTATCCACATAGATGTGATATTGTCATCGAATAGTAAAAACAAAGGACTCAAGTATAATGCTTTACGTAACGATTTCTATTTTGTAACCCTGAATCTTGAGTATTAAATCTTCGAAAGATGCACACGTATTAGCATTTGGGTGCATCAGGATTTGTTGGTACACTTCAGATATGTTCGAAATATTAAAAATCTGATGATTACTGAAAGGAAGAAGAATATTTGGTAACATTCAAAAATTAATTTTTCGTTGTTTAGGCAAATCGATAAAAAACTAATCGCAAACATAATAGATCATATAATGCCTAAGATAGTAATTATACTTAACTCTAGCCATACATTTAAAATAGTTTTAGCACTGAAATGTCATTCCTGCAGAAGGAATTTTTACCCAAAAACCACTAAAAACCTATCTGTCCTTCAACCAATCAGCGTCTGTTCGATTTATGCTCGACGGTTAATATTTGACCAACCTAAAAATGCACAAATAACAAGGAGCTTGAGGAACTCACTTTAATGTTGAAATCTTCAATAACTTTGAATTTGTGTTTTATTCTGTTTATTTATTTAGGAAAACGCCAAAAACGGATCTACCAGAACTAGATCTAGAAAATAAAACCACACTACCAGATTTTCTTTTCGTAATATTATGATCAACGAGTTGAACCACCAATCAACAGTATATCTCAGATTGTTGCAATATTTTAGGTTCTCCGCCACTTTTCTACTTGTCATATAATTATTTAAGAAACCAGTCCTCTATCGACACTTAGGAATTATTTTCCAATCCAAAGCAACAGGTCTTCTTGGGTATTTGTAAGCTTAGAAACAGTATCTTTTTTTTTTATTTTGATGTTGAAATCTTCCATTATCATCCTTCTATTATCATTTGCACAACCTGTTGTAATATGATTTTAACAGTACATTCAGAAAAAAAGACAAACCTGCCAAAATAGTTTCAGACGTCAAGGCATCGTAAAGTGTTGTCAATTGAATTCGCATTTGATGAGAATGTTTAACGATGTGGTATTATGTGCCAAAAAACTAGTTGTGATTTTAATGTCTTCACTTAATAATATAAACAATTGAACTGTGAAAAAATAAGCCGGAAATTATACAATATTAGAATTACACCAGCGAATGCCGCATTCAAATGTGAATTGTATTCATTACGTCCAATGCTGAAGTCGAATTATCATCCAAACCAGCCGACCGGCTGAAATTGTACACGGTGTTGATAAGCTGTTGTTTACAAATTGCAAATTTTAAAGATTTCATGATGATTTTCCCGTTAACACCAATTTTATATCTTTTGCGCGCCATCTCTGATTTAATGAGAGTAACTTAACTATCAACCACTGAAGTTTTGAGTTTTTTTAAATTTAAAATATTTCGTTCGGAGTACTATAAGCTTCAATAGATGAAATCTAATTCTACTCATAATACCTAAAAATAATACATTTACCAATTAAATTAGAAAATTAAGGGTAAAAACATCATAAAATAAAATATGAACATAATATTTTTTTTTACATTCATTAGAACTCCAACATTGAGGCTATTCTTAGATCCTTTAACCATCAAAGTAAAACAAATAACACATTAGTAGTATATCTTCATATGATTTTATGTGCATAAAAACCATATGAAATTTTCTTGGCATATGAAAATTATGTTACACCTAAATCAGCATAAACCAAGACTAATTAAAAAATAAAATTAATAAAAATGACGACGACGTTCATTTGAACGAAGTCATCAAATTTGCATAACATTATGCGAGTTACACATTTTTGGCAGTCGAAACTGACGTGAACGATAACTTTAAAAAGATTTATTGAACGGTAAAACATTTATTTCCACATTTCACTTTAAATATATATATACATAAGAAAATTTAATTTTCATAACTCACCACATTCCACATCCTATTCCGCCATGTGCCAAATAAATAAATACACCAATCAATTTAAATTTGCAATAATATTTAGAATAAAATTCCGAATCACTGAATATATATTTTTTATATTATGTATATAGTTTAAAACTAATTACTGATGGACCTGTATATTATGTAAATAGTATCAATACAAAGTTTAAAATAGTAAACAGAATTTTAAAAATTTAAACATTTTTCTTGAAATTAAACATTTTTTTTGACTTAAATATTCCATGGTACATATTTACAAGGTCAACATTTTTTATTATAAATTTTATATTTTCTCAGAATATATTTTATGAATCATTATATAAATTGTATACTACAACAAAAAATGCCTTCAATCTGATAACACATATCAGCGTGTTCATTATATTTCTTATACATTCCGAGAAATGAGATTTTATTTAAGAATTTCATTAACTTGTACAAAATCCCAGAAATAATTTTAAACTCTACGCAAAATTTTAAAGTAAAATTGCAAAATTACACCAACATGATATTCAAGAAAAACAAATGAAAATGAATGAAACAATGAATCACCGGTAAAAGGCATGATCTGAACGTGCACACACATTCCGCATCTCGATTTTACTTTTTGATATCTCCACATCATTTCCTTCTATATTAGTGTATAGCGTGTGACTCACCAGAATCAAACAACATAATATGCCCCCCCATTCACCTCACATTTTATTTTATACACACTCGTGGAAAAGAAAAATAAATTTACCTATACACTACAACACAATTCATATGTACGGTTCAAGTAACGGAAAAGCTAAAAAAAATATTTTCCGATAGTACAGATTTTCATTTTATTTTGGCAAACATAACAGAATTTTCATTGATTCTTCGAAATGAAAAGTAAAAAATAAAAAATAAAAAACAAAAAACGATTGCTTGCTGTTAAAATATTTGGCATCGATTTTCTCTTGGATCAGTTTATTATTTTTTCTCTTCGTATTTTTCTTGAATGAAAATACAAAATAGAGTGTGGGTGAACGATAATAAAAATTTCCCAAGATATGATAACAAGTTTTTGGTAAAAGAATTTTTATGTAGGCCCCTTTGAATTTTAAGTGATTGATGTTAAAATTTTAAATTCATTTGGGTTGAGTCAAACGTGTCAAGTTAAATTTATAACCCTTAACTATATATGTAAGCCTTACATGATACTAAATAGCACGGTTTTATAGCGTGACTAAAATTCATATTTTAATTACAGATTGAAATCCATTACAGTAAAGAGTGCGGGTAGCCCTGATTTGGCTCTACATTCAAATAATGAAATCGAATCAATTAAAAGTAATTCGTGAATGGTAGTGTTATTGAATAGTTTTGTCAATATTGACCTTAATCCATATACATATTTGCACCATACATAGTCAACTACTTCAACCATTAAATTACTTCCTGCTGTAAATATTATGTGTACATAATACATAAACATTGCGGTCATGAAAGTGATAGTAATATGAATACACATGTTGGTCAATATCGAAGATTTTTTTTCACATTTCGCTTTTATGTAACCAAAATAAATAAATTCGATAATATTAAGATCCGTGTTGGAGATCCGCTTGATACAACTGCTTGATCATGTCTTACTGTCGAATGGTATTCAGTATATGTGTCAAAACACTGTAGATTTCATTAAAGAAGATTGAATACCATCCTAGCCATCCTGTTAGGGATGCACCTATTGTCATGTATGGGTGTAAGAGCTCTTTAATTTGGTGAAAATTCCTGATATCGTTAAGGAAGTACTAGTTCCGATCATAAACCGATAAAATCGCCGAGGAAAGAGTCACCATTTAGAAGGAGAAGACTAATTTGGCATTGGATCAAAAGCCCCGAGCATCTAAAATTACTTTCTAATGTACATCTTTCTACCATAAATGAAATTATTTTTTAAAGTTTTGGGCCTCCTTATGTCCTTATAAATAATACTCATATCATTATATGTCCATTATTTCAATCAAAATGAAGTGTTTAAATAGTTCCTAGTTTTAAAAGAATGCTCAGCTTGTAGGCAGAAAATGACTATAGTATTTTCGAAAGGACACTAAAATGTTAACTGAACTTTCCAATATTTTTTGTCAATAACATGTTATGAGAATGACTGAATAAGACCATGGTGGTTGGTATACATAGGCAAGTCAAATATATCCATACCAGGAATAGTTCAAAATTTTCGGTTACAATACGGATTACAGAGTCAGCAACAACAATAGTTATTGCACAACTACTGAATTATCGGCAGTCATTTTGACACTCAGTTCAGTTGATGAATTCCCTCTAACATTTAAGTCACTTTTTATCGGTTAAAAATTATCCCCATTAGATATAAATATATTCCTGTATGATTTAATAGATTAGTTATAATCAAAGCCTCCTATATAACAAAGCCGCAATGATAAAAACTCGAACTCAAAATAGAGGTGGTAGAAGGACGAAAAAAACTCTACTTTTCATACAAATCGCATGAAAAAAGTGTTGCCTTTAAAACGTATTTCAAACATGAAAATGGTCGTAAAAATTAATTTTAATTTTAAAAATTAGTTTTAAATCAATTTAATTTTTTAAAGGTCATAAAAACCTCTATTTTCAAATACAACTATAGTCGGTGACGCGCCAAACATGAAAATATAAAAAAAAATGAAAAAAAACAGTAATTACAAAAACAAACACTTTGTGTATGATCAAAATATTATACGTCATCGATATTTAATAATTTGGTTTTCTATTGCTATTATTACTATATTCAACCAAAATTTCACATATACACACGTAGAAAATAATTAAAAAAATGAAAGCAATGTCAATTTATTTTAAAAATATTGATATAATTACTAAATAAAATTAATTGAGATTTATTATGATATATTTAAAAATTTGGTTTAAACATAGATATAAAAGAAATTGAGGTTATGAATGACTTTCAATCCGAAAATGCGAATCAAAAATAAACATATTTTACATGTGTCTTATGGAATATCGTAAAATGTATAACCCTTATATTAAGTATCCCTCAAACCGACACGTTTTTACAGCAGCGGAAACGAATCATTCGCGATGGTAGCGGAAATCGCGTGAAATTCATGTGTATGCTCACACCAGAATGATAATTTCGCTGTTCACGTTATACAATTTTGACAGTTGTATTTATTAAATAATTGATTGAAAATAGTAACATAAAATGATAGTTCTTTCATAAATTTGTCGTAAATATATAACAATTAAATAGTTTTATAAAAATTTACTGAATATTTTTATCTAAAAATGCATGTTAGTTAGAATATCAAAAATAATATCCGGAATTACAAAAATTAATGTAGTTTTCCAATTTCTATCTTTTTTTCTTATGTTTTAATCGTTCTGTTTTCGACATTTTAATAAACAAATTTTTAATTTTTTAATTTTTTTTGACACTAAGATTTTAAATTTTTTTGAAACAAGATGAGGAATCCGCTGATAAAGTGGAAAAAACCCTGTCAACATTATAATAAAATCCACCGAGGGAATACGCTGTAAATCCCTGCGAAATTCGAATTGCGGTTTGAGCACTTTCATAAACCGCCATGTTACGTAATCTCGTGAATAATTCGCTCCGCTTCCGCTGCGATAAAACCCAATCGGTTTGAGAGATCCTTTTAAGCTTAGTTAAAAATGTATTCGATCATTGCGGCTTTGTTATATAGGAGACTTTGGTTATAATCAACTATGAATTAATTCGTTAACGGTTATTCTCGTTTTATTTTATGACTACTGTAACCGGTAAAATAATTGTATTTCGGTTATTCGGTAACCGTTCAGATATAGATTTAACTTTGCAAAATACAATGATCTTGTGTCTTGAACAAGATCATTGTATTTTATTTCTGAAAAAACTGTCAAAGCTTTCGATAAATATGCTAAAATTCTTACCGGTCGGAAATCAAAAACCAAACTGTTCGTTAGGCATAGATTTAGAATTCTCGACAAAATGAGAGCTGTTGAATGTACTATTTTTCGAACAGTTTCACGAGCATTAAGTAGTTTCTTACTAAGTTCTGTAATTTTATTTGTAATTTGGTCTTGACAATTTATTTCTTTGGCATTATTATTTAATTTTATTTTAGCACTGATCTAGTTGTGAAACAAGGGCCAGTTAGCTTTTTAGTAACAGAAGAACGGTGTAGGCAAGTTTCGTATTATTGTTACAATTGAAATATGAAAAAGAACCGGAGAGATTGAATTATCATAGATAATTTACCTATTTGGTTTTCATTAAAACATCGACATTTTCTATAGGATTTTCATTAAATTCTCTACAGTCGTAAAAGGTTCATTTTTGATTGCAAAGTTCCCTGATGGCATTCCGCAAAAAATTCAATTTTTGTTTATTTACTTTACTTCCCGGGAAGTACCACGATATTTTATCAGTATCTGATTCTATGCTGGTTGCGCAGAAACTCATAGATTCAATTAAAAGTCAAACTTCGGATGGAAATCATAACAAAGAAAATCACCCAACGGAAAATTAAAAAACTCATAACCAACAGCCGGAGCACGGTTTGAAAATATGATGGAAAAATGAATTGTCAAAATGGATACTATCCTTAAACTTCTAACTACCATTGTCAGAAATGAAGAAATTGATGTCATGCTGATATCCGAAACGCATAACTTCAGCGGAAGTTTTCTAAAAATACCAAGATACGCCATATATGATACAAACCATTCTGATGGCACAGCACTTGGTGCTACAGTAGTTATAATGGACAACATAATAAAACATCATGAAATAGAAAAGGATAAAAAGGAGGATCTACAACCTTAGTAATAGAAGATTGACCAAGTCCTATAATAATTTCGGCCGTATATACTGCTGTATAATTGTTTGGGTCGTCCCTTTATAGTAAGGGTTTCATACAGAAACAACCGAAGTTAAGCAACAACATAACTTATTGGAACCAGTTCAGATATAAGCTAACAGATAATCCAAAACCCAAAAATCAAAACTAAAAATGGGATGTGATATAGATGAAGCAGTGGAGCATCTCAATGAAAGTATTCAATCGACCACATGGAAATTCACACCAGTAAAAAATGAGAAAGAAAAGAATTGGAAATGTCCAAATCATGTCAAAAATATAATGAAGGTCGAAAGAAAATTAAGGCAGCAATGGCAATGATAGAGACTAACGGAAGATAAACGCGTTTGTTATCAAGAGAAAACACAGATTATTCACTGTAGAAAGCGACTAAGAAGCCGAAATAATCACAACATCATATTCCGTCAAAAGTAGACGAGAAATAATAAAGAAAAGACTGTGGTACTTTGTATTAATTAGAAAAGGAGAGGAATAGAATCGTCATCAGAGACTGAACAACCAAATGGTATTAAAAGTACAAGTATCGAACCAAAAGAGGTTTAACCTCATCCAAATTTTCCAAAAGGAAGTAAATCTAGCAAGAAAACTGCCCAAAACATATGTAACCAAAGAAAAGTCGCTACCTCCAATAATTATTGTGGACATAACCAGTTACCCAGAAATTTAGTCGCTGATGAAATTGACTACTGACAGAGAATATACGGTAACAACGCTAAATAATAACGTCTGAAAAATTAATACCTTGAAATCAGACAGTTATAGAAATTTATCATTGAAATTTAATGCTAAAAAGTATCAATGGTTTACTTATAAGGACAAACCGACTCGACCTATAAAATGTGTAGCAAAACGTCTGCATCACACTTGTTCCAGTAAAGAAATAAAAGAAGATTTACAAAATAAAGGTCTGAAAATACTATAGATGCAGGCCAAATTGTTAAAAAAGAGAACAGAAAATTAAGAAGGACCCCAAACCTTTAGTAAAAGGAGACTTCCTATTTTAATGCTAGTGTTTGACAACAATGAATAATGAGGATGTTTAAAATATCTATGGTATACAAGGAATTCTTCACATGTAGCTAAAAATTGAATAAATGAGAACCACCATACGCATACCACAATGTAAAATATATCAGGGATTTAATCATACCTAAATGGTCGAGATCTGAGATGTGTAAAATATTCAGGTAAACATATGACTCGTATGTATAATAGGAAAAGATATACCGGTAAAATGTAGAAACTATAAGGGGCCCGGCTAGTAATTGAGTCTGTGAAGTTACAACAAGGACAAAAACTAAAAATAAAACACGAACTCTAAGTACGCTTTATATAAATCATTATATAGTGCCAATGCAGTGCTAGCAAGTTATATGAATGAAAGCAATAAAGTGCCATCTTAGCGTTACAAATAATCAGAAACTGCGTGAAAATTAGCTAACGCGGAATACCTGTAACAGCCAAATGGAATACCTAAATGCTAAAAAAGAAACCACAAAATTTATATATTAAAAGAAACGCGAACTTATAAGGAGCTGAATCGAAAACATCGACGACCGTAGTCCACAGATTGCTTTGCTAATGCATGGAATCTTATTTAAAAAGTTCATCCTAGATCCACCACCATCAGAGACGAGAATGGTCAACTGAGCAGAAATGAAACTGATGTTCTCTCGATAAAGCAGTCTAATACTTTCGAGACCTTCTAAATAGGAATGGCAAAATACTTCCGATCAGATCCATCGCTCCTTCAGGTGTGAAGAATTTGGGTCTACACCCCACAGTAGAAGAAGTAGAAACCTATTGATAAGTTAAAGAATGGCAAAGCTATGGGTCTCGATGAAATTCTCACAGCAAGGTTCGAGTCAAACAAATGAAAGAAATTAGAGATTCCAGTGCTAGGTTTTACTCAAAATTGACAATTCATCCAAACGAAGTGATGAACAAACTTCCTACTACCACAACGAGGGAAAGATTGAAGAATCACAAAATTTGAATATACTAATTATATAAGTGAGATTTTATCAATGGATAGAAATATGTACAATCCAGATAGATTGTAAAATAAAGGAAAACAAAAAAACGTTGGTTTGTTTTGGTTCAACTTGACAATGATGCCATCTTATTTGGCGAAAGTAATTCATTCTATTCCTCGGCCAAAATCCAAAATTTTTAATCTAACATAAAACTTGCGTTTCGATGGCAACCATATTTCATAGCCGAAAACTAGCTACAACAATTGCTTCTCAATTTTCTACAGAACCAATTACAAAATATTATATTTATCAAAATTCTGTCAGTATATTGATTTTAATTCCACAAATTACTTCAACTTCCTAGAATTATATAAAATTCGAATGACAACTTGTGATAATCAATTACATTATGTTTTATACGATCTGCATTATTAATAAAACAAATCAATACATATTTCAGTTTTCCAAAAAAAAAAAAAAAAAAACCTAATATTTTCCTTTTATTTTTCCAAAATATTCTGAGAATTGCTAAAGTACTCGTACCTACCTTCATATCTTCATATTTTATATTGTTCAATATAACGATAGAATTTTCCCAGGAAAATTTGTGAAAGACAAGTTCATTTATTTTATTTTGATATTTATAGTAGAGGTATTGCCTGTCACCAAATTAAAATGCTTAGCACTTATACTTACATAATTTTGAATGAATAGATGTACGCAAAAGGGGTAAAGTTAACGAAAAACGTGCAACACTTGACTAAAGTTCAAAAACATGAAAAATGGAATCAACCAATATATTTTATTGCATTACATATGATTTTTCCACGAACAGAAATTTAAGACCATCCTTAAACGATTTACCGTTGAACTTCGAATATTGCATGCCAAATATTTGTCGATTATTTGTTTTGAAAACATAAAAAAAAATAAAACATTTTACTGGCGCGTGTCTTGTGGTTACATAAATACATATTTCGCCTTCGTTTTAATAAATCGAGAAAAAATTTAAAAAATTTTATAATTTAGGTTAAGTCGTACGAATATGTCAACACATTGATTTATCGCAGGCGCAAAGTGTTCATTCTGAAATGGTTCAATTCATAACAACATTTAAAATTTCCCTACAAACTCAACTGATTCATTATAGGGTAAAACAAAATTGATTTTCACCGTAATTACTATATCATTTTCTTTGTCCAAGGTTATAATAAAATTGGAAAAATGGTTTAGTCTAGAATGGAATGTGTGGAATGCAAAACAAATTATATGTTAATTATTGATTTTAAGGACTAGTCCTTGACATTAACTTTCCATGTTTTATGTAAATATGGTAAAGTGTTTTTATGTTTCCATATAATACATTATAAGTTCAATAGTCTCCGATTATGTCATACCTATAAATTTGCAAAGCGTTCATAATTTCTATATACATTTAATATCAAAGGCCATAAGTCAAGGTTACAAATGTGTAATCAAGTTCAAAGAAAATTCTACTACTATACTATCCATTAACCCTAATTATTCTTTACGAATAGTTTTCATTTCAAAACTCATTAATCATTGTTTCATTATTTCATCGAAGGTATTTGCAAGAATTCAAATCAATTTCGGCTCCTTGCGTTACCATCGAGAAAAAATTCCATTGAAAAATAATTCTGAGAAATGAGCTAAAGTGACAATAATATACACACACACACAAACCAATAAAAATTTCTACTGACCATACATAAATTTTCATATTTTTTTTTTTTAAGTAGGTGGGTGTATCGTAGATGCTTTTCCACATTCCACCTGCCACGAAAATTGTAACGAAAATTTATAAATTACAGTTTATGTATATTTAACATTCCGATGTATAATAAACAAGTTTCTTCTTATTAATTTTTTTATTTTAATTTTGTTGTGTGCTCGCTCGGGTTGGAAAAACACAAAAAAGAAAATTTTCATTTAAATTTGATTTTTGTTTTTATTTTGAAAATTCACATCGATGAGTACAGTTTGTTTGTTATATCGAAAAATTTAATTTTTTTTTTGATACTCGAGTGTGTCGATTTTCATTTGTGATTTTAGTTGAAAAGTAAATTTTCATTTGAATGCCGAACAGTATACAATTGTTTTTCTTTTCAAAGTGATTGTGAATAAAATTTTTTTTGATTTTCAATTTTTAAATGAAAATTATTAGCTATGTCGTGGTACCTGAATTCTTTTAATTATTGTACGTCTAAGTATTGATTATAGATTTTAAAAGTTTTAATTTTAATTTGGTTTAGCCATGAGCCGGTGTTTTTTTTTGCCGATTTCATAAAAATACCGGCAAAATAGTGGTTATAAAATTGCTTCATAATATTTACGTTAAAGTGAAAAGAATGTGAAAATTTGATGTGGGTGGTGTGAAATCCAAATATTTGTTTATAAATAAAAATGTCCTCCCGCACAAACTCGAAGCACACGGTGTCAATGAAAAAACGGGTTTATGATGATAAATGTAATCGTTTGAATGTCGTTACAATAATTTGATTATTCTCACCTCTTGTATGAATGATCGAATGATATTTTTTTTTTCATACCAGTACATAGTTCATAAGATTATCGCGCAACGTGATTCGAGGAATTTGTTATCGATCTACAAATTGTTACAGTTTCGTATAGTTTCTAAACGTTAGTCGTGTATTTTAGGACCCGAATTTAAAATTTAGTTTCCGTTTAAAAGTTTAAAACAAATTTGGTGCAACTGATAACCTTCAAGGTTAGGTAAAACCAAGTTTTGAATGTATATATCAACAAAGATCATTCGCGTCACACGTATTTGTTTGAATGTGCAAATTAAAAATTCTGATGAAAATTCAGTGTTTATAGAAACTTTGACGAGAACAGATGGAATAAAAAATTGTAGTTATATGTAAATAGTTATGGCAAAAATAATTAATTATTCGAGTATACTAAATTTATTGCGTTATCCATGTACGATAAAAATATTAAAATTAAAATAATTAATTATAAATGTATAAGTATTTTAAATTTATTTTTATTTTTTTGTAGGTGATATACCATTGAGCCCACAAAATGGTATGCAACAAGATGACAGTGCCCAAATTAATATAAGTGATGTCAGTAAGTAAAATTTAAAAATTCATTTTAGTGAAGTTTCAAACCTTTGTTAAATTTTATTCACCACGTTGTGATATTGTCTATTGAAGACATAAACCAATGAAATTTTATTAAAAACATTATTTTCACACGTGTAACGCCATCTTTTTTTTTCAAGTAAAACTGAAAATTTTCAATTTATAATTTTTTAAATTTAAATTTCATTATTGTCGTTGCACGGTTAGATAATAAAATTCATTAATTGTTAACTAAATAATTTAACACGACGATGTAACATATAGCGTTACGATCAATATTTAACTTCGATCAATAAATTATTTAAACAATTAAATCGTTATGTGATTTATATAGCTAAAGTCGTATGTGGTCATATACATATAGAGGTAAAATGTACAACGATACTTTTAGTTGGGAAGAGATTAGTTTTTATCATTTGCAACATTTTTGGGTTTTTCCCAAACGTCAGCAATGTTTTTAAAGTACTTTTTTGTTTAAGCATAAACTATGGCGTTTTCTGGTTCTTTTGTTTTTGTTTTTGGTTCGATGGTTCTTAGTAAGAAAGTTGTTTTGGTAGGAAATTGCAAATTAATGGTTAATAATATTGTTATTCGTGTTTACTTTTAATCATTAAATATGATGATATTTTTGGGCAAAGATTATGATTAAAAGTTAGACAAGTTTCATGCTGTTTTCTGTTTCAAATGTTTGAACGGAAATTTAATTCTTTTTCGGGTGGCAATACAATGCAAAGTAGACAGTGAGCCATTTAGTGACTACCTCAGTAATAAATTTCGCAGATAGTTGAACCTTAAACTTTTTGATGATTCCTGACTTGACTCTGGATTATAGTAGTGAATCCACATTTCATCGATGATGACTATCTGGTTTATAAATTTAACCGGATCATTTTACTAATTTCTAAAGTTATTTCAAAAGTTTCCACTCGATATATTTTGTTTTGTTCTTTAGAGAAAATTGGGGATCAAATACTAAGTGTTGGAAACTTAAGATGATTGCGTAAAGTAGTGCCAATAGATATATTTAATATAATGCATGTCTTCCAATAGAACATAGGTTCAAATTAAAATTTTGTGTGTACCAGTGTCTACCGGTCCCCTAATGCAGGGGTTATCTTAAAGTGAATTTATACCGTGTTTGAATAGTTGGACCCACTTCGTATATACCATAGTTTTCATATAGATTTCCGGACTTATTGGACCATTACATTTTTGTCTCGTTTGGGTTATGGTCATAGGTCATAACTGTCTTATATCAATTCCACATTGGTGCCTTTCATTCATTCGGTATATATAGTTTTGGCAAATTATTATTACATTAGTGTTAGGTGAATATGTAGATGGAAATTATTTTAAATTGTCCAATTGCGGAAAAAATTATATGACGTATGATCGGCAAAGAAATAAAATTGTTAAAAGGATCCAACATTCACGTTAAAATGAAAGGACGTAATGGTGGTCAACATTCTCGGTTCGATTTTTTATTCGAATATTACTTATTGAATTGTATTAACTATTTAATTTTTTTTTCTACTTCCATTAAGCACTAGAGTAGTCTGGAAGTGTACAGAATACACAAAATTAACTAAACAATGTTTGAATTAGGTAGGAGCTAGTCCACTAATTTATAAAAAATAATGTATAAGTGAGAAGTGTTAGGTTGTCAAGCCACTCGATATTTTTCTTTTTCTACATTTGCTAGTTGTCAAAACTTTGGTAGCAAATATGCCGCTACTTTGGTCCCATATGTAACTATGTTAAGTTTAAATGTTTTGATGATTCTCTCCGTAGAAAGTGTTGATACCTTCTATTATTTTCTTTGATTTAAATCTGACCTGATATGACCTGTTGTAATGTTAAATCATTTAACATTAGGTCGCTTAAAGATGCGCCTAAAGTTGTTTTGGCTCAGCCATCAAAAACGATTTGAAGTTTTGTTTTTTGACTTGAAGAAATCTTACTACTACCATTCGTTTGGAATTTCCTAGGTATGTTGTTGGATCCTTCTGAAAAAGTATAAAAATTTTGTAGCGTTCATCTTTAGGCTGTTTATGGGAATTTCGAAAAATTTCTTCACTTTTCATCTCTGATTTTATTAGGTTTCGTGGTGGATGAAGTTCCCCCAGTTCCAAAAAATGTTTAACATTGATTTTTACAACGCTATTATTGACCTTTCTATAGCTACTTGTCCTTCTATACCAGGAACCTCGGCATTGATTTTACTACCAATCAAATTTAAATATTCTTTGACTTCTGTTGTTATGAATGATGTTTGTGAGCCAATGTCAATAAGGACCCTAAGAGGTTTGATCTCTTTTGTCGTACTTTATCGTTTTATCGACAAAAGCGGTTTTTAAAAGGAAATTATGATGTTTGCCATTACATTTTTTGCATCCGGATTGGCGGTAACTTTGGCGAAAATCGATTACCCAGATTTTTTTGTTCTGGAAGTAGAATATCCGTTACGGCTGTAGTGTGATTTATCTTTAGCGTATCTACCATTTGGGTAGGAGTTAGTCCACTAATTTATAAACAAGCAATTAGATAGGAAAGTAATAAAAACATTAAATGCGCTTAAAACAGGACTCAAAAATGTATCATGTTCTCTTACCTTTTTTTAAAGTTACTGCAGAATCTATAGCTCTAAAGCTGACCTTTTTAAATTAAATTTAAAATCCCAATTTAATATTTTCCAATAACCATATAAAATAAATTGGTGAGCGGTGTTGAAATTTTCCCCAACATCCTTGGACATTTCCAGAATTTGCTCAATTTTCTTCATGGGAGAATATGAATTCAAGTATTTGTCCAACTTTTGAGATGTCAAAGTTAAGGGATAATGAAAAATCCATCAGCGTTAAAGGAAATAGTTGCAACTTTACTGTACTATTTTGCCAGATCTTTTTAGCATTTTTATTGTAGGGAAGAAAGTTCGGTTGATAGTTTTCTAGCCATCCGTTATGGCAACCCAAAACACTTCCAATTCTAGTTTCTAAGGAAAATATTTTGCAAAGAAAATGTATTTTCACAGATTGTTTAATGACGGGTCTAATCCGAGAGAGTAGTGAAAAAATATCAGTTCACAGTTAGGTAGAACTAATAATCAAAAAGTACAACCAATATTGAAATTCGCGATAATTTTGTTATTAAATCAGAATTCGAAGTAGCGAGGGAAGTACTCCTTCGGAATTATTTAATACTATTAATACGAAAGTAGGATTAGTCGAAACTGGACATGATCAATCAGTCATTGATTGATCGTTTATATATAGGCGAATAATTTCTTGATTTACGTAAAGCTTTTGATTATGTATTGACCATGCAATCTTATTAGAAAAGCTATATCTATATGGATTTAGAGGAATTAGTTACAACCTATTAAGAAGTTTTCTGATAAATGGGTACCAATTTGTGCCAATTAATGAAGTTCGTATAATTATATTATAACCTAAGAGTTATTTCAACAGGAGTATTCCAAAGTAGCATCTTTGGCCCAACTCTATTTTTAGTAAGGTATAAACGTATATTTAACATTTGGTTGGCCCGTTTTTGTTGGGAATCCAGTGTGGAAATTGCGTTTTTCAACATAAAATCATAAACTACTCTTTATAACAATAATAAATCTTGCTGTTCCTTTTTAACGTTTTATTAGCTAATGAAAAAAATTATGCTTACCGTTTTCGCCCGAGAACAAGAGGTCATCCTACAAAATCACAGTATCTGCACTCAAAAAATGCTTGTCAGTGTTCCATGACACTGATCGCTCAGATGTTCGCCTGATGAAGAATGAAACTGTTCGCCACTGCTCTACAATGCGTATTTCGAATCCATTTTAACCTTTTAGAAACCTTTAGGAATCTGGCCATATACCTTCGTTTCCGGAGCCACTGACAATTTAGGTGGCCCAATTTCGTGTATTTAGTCATTTTTAACGAACTTGAATTTTAGTAAACTTCTATTGCGAATAATTATCTCAAACTGATTAAAAATGTGAAAAACAATTGTATGTATAATTAAAAATAAAACCAGCTTACTACGAAAATCAGCCTACTACGAAACATTTCATTCTCGCTAAATAAATAAAAATGGAAAATAATTTTATTCCAGAAAAAAAAAACAAGTGGAATGAATTTTGTCATATTTAAGGATTTGTATAGAATCTGTTAAATATTTATAAATACTGAGTTATGATCTACCCTTTGGTTAGTAAATTCTAGCTTAAGTATAAAATCTATATTATTATTACTACTGCCCTACTGCCATGGTAGAGACATCATCAGCAAACGTAGAAAATATGTTTTATTTTCACATTGGTTTTCTTATATCATAAATGAACAATAAGTACAAAAGTTGTGACGATCCTTTTTAATTATTTTAAAGCTGATTCTTATAACGAGACCACCCAATATGAGCAATGTGAGTATCAATTTCGGTTACAAAGGGCCGAAAAAATTTTGCTGGTTCAAAATTGAAAGCCTTTAAGATCCAGAGTGTTTCGTTATTTAAGAGGATTTACCAACATTCGAGGAGAACTATATAGAAGACTGCGAGAAATCATAAAATATTACATGAGCCAAATCTTTATCGATATAGTTCATGCTCATCAAAAGAAATTTATTTTATTATGATAGATTTTTAAAACGTATTTATGTTACATACATAACACACTTTCGGGAAATCCTCTTTCAACAAAACAAATAATATTTCAGCAACATATCGGTGAAAACGTATATGAACTAATTTCATTGCCGATACTTGAAACCATTCGTTTTCTCATCAATATAACCCCTTTTGAGGATGTTGCTATGTTAAATAGATTTTTGCACTTCTTGACAATGCACATATAGCCTCTTTTATATATAACTATTAAGAATTGGTTATATATAAAAGAGGCTATAGGTGAAAAAAATTATTCAAATAATTGGATTGAAGAAGGGACATTTATGAAGGGGTTGTAAATTCCAAAAAAATTTAAACAAAGGAAAACTAATTCAAACAATTAAAAAATAAAAGCCCGTCAGATAAGCAAAAATTTGCAAAGAATTAAAATAACTACTGTAATATTTTAAGATAAATTTTGTCGAGAAATAATATTTTGGGAATATAGTTTAAACCTAAACCACCCTGAACACTCAGGCTATAACTATTCATTACACACACACACACACACATACAAAACCACTAAACTAATTGAATCATTAAACAATAAAACCAATAAAACATTTCCAAGACAACAATGCGAAAATAAGAAAGACAGTAATTTTTCTTTCGTAGACGTCATCAGACAGAAAAATAAAAATAAAAAATGAAAAATCATCGTCATAGTCAATTTTTAAACTATTACACCAATAGTCTGGGAAGCTGAAGTACGCATACAAAAATAAATAAATAAATTTACAAAAAAAAATGAAAATTTCGGAAAATGATACAATTGAAAATATATTTGCACAATTACAATTTATTGATGATGATCATAAACGGTTGACCAATTTATCTTATATTTTCACGTTGGCGTTACATAGACAACACAACACATACAGTTTCACACATTTTTCAAACCCAGGGCGTCGTATTCGTTCTATTGTCGTCGACGTCGTCGTGCTATATATACATATATACGAATTGTCTTACATATTTTATCGGATTTGTGTTGCGTCTATTTTTAATAATTTTGTCATCATAATCATCAAACATTTAAACATCATCGTTATAAACATCAACATCAACTGTATATGTATATACTCGTATATAGATTAAACATATACATTGTATTGTAATGTATATTAATCGCTTAAATTTTTCTTTTAATTTTCATTTTTCTATAAAAAAAAACAAAAGTTAGTGATTTCAGTTTTTCGGAAAAACGTTTGATTTTCTTTGTTTATCTTGAGTCAAAATATTTTTGTTTGAATAATGTAAAATAATTTTTAGAATACAGCAAATCGATGAAATTTTTTTTTTTTAACTATTGGCCGACATTTTTTAAAAACAACCAAATTATGGTTTAATTTTATCTTAGCAATACCTAAAAATTGTTGTAACTCCCACAGTTAAAATACCATTAATTTGACAAATCAAAATATATTGACGCACATATAGAAAGGGCGATACAAGATGGCGCTATCCTAATTTATTGCCTCACGTTCTACAAAAGAACGAATAATATGCTGGTTAACCACGGATTCTGTCTCAGTCTAAAACTTACTACCTCGTTTGGTTCGTATTTGCTAAATTTCGAGAATTTTAATTTTAAATTTCCAGATGTGTAAGCCATTGCACCTGTAGTACAAGATGCAATCTACTTGTTGCGTTTCAAATTGGGACAGCATAGTCTCTCAACTTTGCGAATCATCAAACAGTCACCATTATATAGAAATCATCAAGTTTCGTGACCCTCATTCCTAAGTAATATGCTGTCAAACGAAGTTCGTCAATTAAATAATAACTTGCGACAGGTACAAACACTTGATCGTAGTTCACTTCCAATTTTCAATCAAAGCCTCGTGCTACAACCGTATACCATTATAAGTCTACATCTCTTCATTTGCATTAGTTTTTAACTTATAGATCCATTTGCAGCCGACCAAATTTTTTTCTTCAGTCAAATCCACAAGCTTTCATGCATTATTCTTAATCAGGGATTCATACTCTTGGTTCATGGCATCAATCCAACAATTCTTTTTAATGTAAGGAATAGTTTCGTTATGTAGGCTGGAATGCCATTCATTACAGCACTGATTTCCAGAATCAAACATCTTCGGCGCTTATTGTTAGTTGAACGATTTGATCGTCTTTGAGGTTCTAGCAACAATTTCTCTACGTTTTTGTCGGTAGAATAGTCGCTGTTTGGATTTGCATTGGCTGGCACCGTAGGAAAAACATCTGTGTGATCGCTACCATATTTATGTCCATTATTATCGAGTTCAAAATAAACATATAACATTTTCTTGCCTTCTTCAATAGCTTCTCTGCCTTGATTGAGAGTCTTTTTTGTCGGAAGGCTATATTTCGCTGGAGTTTCATCTGGGAGTTTAACATCTCGGGAAGAATGACGATCTTCTCCTTTGTTGGCACGAATCACTTGAATGTCTTCGATTCGGAATCAAAACCTTACCAAATTGTCTCTTCGGCTTTCGAATTGAAATTCCGAATCAGCATAAAATGGTTTTTTACCGTTCCACATTTCATAAGGAGTTTGACATATTGCTTTTCACGTTAATTAGTTTTGTAAATAATTCGCCATTACAATCGCTTACTCCAAAACCGGTATTCCAATCCAATATCCAGAAGATGCAACGGGTAATTTCAATCTTTCAGCAAATATTCTTTAGTGTGTCGTGAAAAATCATCAATAAGCGTTAAAACATATCGCATACCTGCATGTTTGCAATTGTTTGCATTGGACTGCATATGTTACTGAGAATGAAATCCGATACCCTGGATGACCGACTTTTATACGCTTTCGGAAATGACATGCGAGTTAATTTACCTTTGATACAAACATCAGATTTCGCCGCATGATTGCATTTTGATTTGCAGCCTGTCAACTTAATCCTATCTACGAGATGGATGTAAAGTTGTTGTTTATTCGCAACAAAATTAACGTTAAACACCGCATTCGGTATAAATTATTGACAACATCGCCGATAGTAGTTGCTTCATAGAAATTAAATTTCTTGTCAGATGATTCCCTTGTGGTCAATTTTGCAACCGATACATTTCCGGTATGTGATTCATTGAATTTGATGAATGCGTCACGACAACAGGAGATATGACATGTCATTTTCACCGAGCGAAACCAGCTTCGGAAATAATTCTTTCATGTGCAAAATTCGAACTATGGTGCTTGGTGAATCAAGCTCATGAAATTCTTTCAGCGCTGTCCACACTTCATTTGGATTTTCGTGATTCAAATATGATGAATTTGATCATCTTCTACACACAACGAAAATGTTGAATGAACCTTTTCGTTCGCAGTGTCACATTCTTTTGCATTCTCGTTACTCCGACCGTTTGTGATTGCTATCCATGCTTCTTCTCGCTTCAATAACATTACCATCTTGAAACACCAATTGAAGAAATTACCAGCATTTAGCCATAGAATTTCACACTTTGTAATGTTATCGACCTTTCTTATTACTACACACAATCTCAATTATAAAATACAATATCCTGGGCCCATAACCTTTTGTTGCGTTATAAATTGGGACAGCAATCAGCAAAGTACATATTGCCGCAATGGTGAAAAAATTAACCAAATGACATTACACAAAGTATTTGTTAAACAAGCTTAATTCAGTGATGATGAAAATGCAGCAGGAGCACTGCCTTGATAACATAAATCAAGAACCAGAAAAGTACCCAAAAAAGGCTACCAAAAAGATTCTTTACTGTGTTCTCTATATGCGGACGGTAAGGTAATGGTAAGGCAATTCGAGAAAAAAAAAATGCAGGAAAAATCTAACTGAAAAATATTTTGGAGTAGATTTCTATGACAGACTCGATGTTATGTCGCATGTCAAAAGGGTTGCGGAAAATATAATAGTAAAACAGTTTTTTCAACCCGAAAACGAGTGGATAAATAATCTTGGTGACTAAACCAAGGCATTAAGAAGTTATCATGATAATATACATAAGACTCGTGGTTGCATTAGACATAATTGCATCAAGGTCTGATAACGGACATCAACACTAGTAGCGCAATTGTTATGAGTGCCAAAAAATGCAGAATTTCAATTGACCGTTAATATTACTGTCAAAATAACACTTCCAAAACGGAAAGTAGCAGCCTCTAAAGTGGCTGGTGACGTACAAAGTGTTTTATCTGATTTGCATACTGATGCTAGCAATTTACTTCCCGTTCTGAAGTTAAAGTATTAATCAATCTGATACACTGACGCTGGACTTTATCTAAAAGAAATATGCGCTTCCTATTCTGTAGAAACGCGTCCAAACACCCCAACTTTATAAATGTTCTTTTGTCCGTGTCAGCATTTTGGGTGAAACTATTTATTAATCTGGAATTTTAATCATTTTTCTAGTATACAACGTACAACTTTATCAAGCGTTCAATAAATCCCGGCCAGAAAGCAATTTTTTTTAAATACGAGTAATCATTTAAGCTCTTTTGCCTCTGGGGTTTTACTTTAAGATCACGAAACATGCCCTCAAATTGTAAAACTTCCTGTAGCATGTAACTTCCTGTAAAACTGCCATCTGAGTACCTTCCAAAGTTGCGAAAAGCAGCTAACCGAGTTGACGAATTGATTGAGCGAGACAGATTTAGCTGGAAAAAATTACACAGACGGAAACAAGTACACTTTAACATCTCAAGAACGTTAAAGGAGGAAAATGTGGGTAAAGATAAATTTAGAACAATAGCCATAAGCAGGTGACTTTTTCTATTTTTGGAATTGAATTTTGTGACCTTAGAACGATTAATTAATTCTCGTGTAAATTGATTCTATAATCTCATACTTTTATAGTTACGGCAAAATTTGAACACATGTTTAAAAGTCGATTAACAATTTTCCATCAAAGTCAAATCAATGATCTTATTAAAACTTTTTTAATCATGAAAACGTCCAAAAAATTGCAAAACGCACATTTCAAGAAAAACTTTGTTGTTCCGCTTTGGAAATTTGTTGGCAAGTGGTTTAATTTAAATGTACACGAAATTTAAAAAAAAAATGTATACCGCATAAATTTAAATTGATCTGTGGAGACTACCAACACTTTGATAATTTATTTCTGTGAATTCAGTCCAAATTTCCTCTCAATTTTTCGTAATTAGTACAAGAGAAACACATTATTTTGTATGTCTATCACAAACAGTTCATTGGTGTAGTAAAAACTCGATCGAAAAGAGCTGCCATGTTGACTTTACTAAGAAAAAAAGCGCCACTGCATATTACTCAAATTTTATAAAACTATTTATAAAATGATCTTATAATTCAACAAAATATTGAATTTTCTATGAGCCAAAAATACACGTAATTTAGAGAAAATTTTCAGTTAATTTTTTCTGTGAACGAGTACAGAACCTTAAAAAAATTTAAAATTAAATTTAATTAATTTTTTCGAAATTTTTTTTTTTTTTTGTGTTTGTGTTTAAACAGTTGACGTTATTGAACAAACTGATCCCGAAGTACGAGGCATGTTTAATCCAAATCCAATAAACGGTGGTGGATTACATCAACCTTCAAATCATGGAGGAAACCGCCAACCACAACAACAACAACAACAACCACCGCTGCCGCCATCATCGTCAACATCAAATAATTCAAATAATAACAATCCCACAAATGCATATGTTGAATTAATAGAGCAACCAGCACCTAAAGCAATAAGATTTCGATATGAATGCGAAGGACGATCGGCTGGTTCCATACCAGGTGAAAATAGTACTCCAGAAAATAAAACATATCCAGCAATTAGAATTAGAAATTATACAGGACGTGCTGTGGTTGTTGTATCATGTGTTACAAAAGATCATCCATATCGGTGAGTTCCAATCCAATATTTCGAAAAAAAAAGAAAATTGAAAATTGAATTTTGGCCAAAAACTAGAGAAAAATTAATTTTCATTTTTAATTCGTTAATTTTTTTTTTTTTTTTTTTTTTTTTTGTTTGCTTATTACATAATTGATCAGCTAAATAATTTTCCAGATGTGTGTATCGAGTAAAATTTTAAATTTTTTTTTTATTTATATTCAAAAACGAAAATCTAGGCCTCATCCACACCGCCTTGTTGGTAAAGAGGGATGCAAAAAAGGTGTCTGTACAATGGAAATTAATAATGAGACAATGAGTTTAACGTTTAGTAATTTAGGAATACAGTGTGTTAAAAAACGCGATATTGAGGAAGCTTTAAGATTAAGAGAAGAAATACGTGTTGATCCATTTCGAAGTGAGTCATCATTTTATTTTTATTTATGTACATTTTTATATTTTCATTTTCCGATGGTTTTTAAACTTTCGCGCACATTTACACGTTTAATGATCGTGCGTGCGATGACCAATACAATATCTTATGTGTTTCTCTTATGTGTATCGTAGCTGGATTCTCACATCGTAATCAACCAGCAAGTATAGATCTAAATGCCGTACGATTATGTTTTCAAGTTTTTATTGGTGGTGAACATCAACCACGTTTTAGTGTACCATTAACACCAGTCGTATCAAATCCCATTTATGATAAAAAAGGTACTAGCGAGCTGGTAATTTGCAAAATGAGCGATTGTTCGGCCGATGTTCGCGGTGGACGTGAAATTATTTTACTTTGTGAAAAGGTCGCCAAAGAAGATATTAAAGTTCGGTTTTATGAAGTCGACTATAATGATCAAGTGACGTGGGAGGCGTACGGCGATTTTAATCATACCAACGTTCACAAACAGGTTGCTATATCGTTCAAAGTACCAGCTTATCACAATATTAATATAGATAAATCAGCTTTTGTAAGTGAACCACTATATGGACTAGCCTTTGGCATAATTAGTAATTTGATTTTTTTTTTTATTTAAGGTCAACGTTCAATTAAAACGACCATCGGACGATGTATGCAGTGAACCGCTTCAATTTGAATATATTCCGTGTCCAGGTAGGAGAACATTTTTATCTATGCGTCGTAGTCTTGAGGAAAAGGGTAACTTATTTCGTAATATATTGTCTGAAGATGCTTTAATATTTGGCACGGTAAAAGAAAATGACCAAAGCAACGAAGTAATCGTACTCGATACACCAACAGAAAATGAAAAGGGAATTATTCCCGAACAAGAGCATAATGTCACCTCGACAGCTGAAGAAATTATATTTATAAATTCACCGTCAACGAATGATTCGGCTTTAGATAAAACAAACGAATGGCTAAATTCAACACAATTTAATTCAATAATGAGTGAAACGACACCGGATTCGTTCGAGTCGAATACAAGTGCGGACGAGGATAAAACTCTAACGGAACTTTTAGAACAAGTGGCAGAACTAGACGAAATTTATACTGAACATCAAATATTGCGTCAAGATCTAAACGAATTAAATAATATTGATGCAAACCTAAATTCAACAAATCAACAAATGAAAATGGATGTGGATGAACCTTTCGATGATTCGGCTACTTACACAAGTTTACAACGAGCGTTTAAAAATCCAATTTCAATGATTGATGATACTTTACAATCGGAATCCCAAGTTTTACCAACCGAAATGAATCCGCTTATGATTCATGAAAACGATAATTATAATACGACCTATGACATTGTTGACAATCAAATTATTTTAAATCCAATGGGACCGATCATTGACGTTGCTTCGTTAAAACGTGAAAAAAACAATGATGAAAATGAGAGCGATGAAAAATTGCCACCACTGCCACCAAAACGTATTAAAAAGCAAACACCAATTTTAGGCGATAATAACATTATGATCGAAACAAATGTGACCGAATTGTCTCGCAGAAGTTCAACAAAAAGCGATAGGATTCGACCCGTTTCCCAACCAATCATAATCATGAAAACGCCAGATTCGCCAAATAAAAAATTACCACCAAAACCAACGGGCAATAGCAATAATAATACGTTACCAAAACAAAAGAAGCCCGGATTTTTTTCTAAACTTTTCTCACGAAAGAAAAGTAAAAGCGATTTGAGTAGTAATAATACGAGTAGTAAAGCAACACCGGTCGGATCCCGAGAACCGTCTATAGCTAATTTCATTGCAACATCAAATGTTTCACGCGGTTCTTTTTCGTCTTTAAGAACATTTCCTAATAATAGTAATAAAGATAGTAATAGTAACGATAATAGCAATAGTAAAGAAAATAGTGCAAATCCCAAGAGTAAACCCGTTGGTCGTAGTGTAAGTAGTGTATCGGGAAAACGGCCACATTTAACACCCGACATAATCCACATTCCTCTAAAGGGTGACAGCACAAATTCAATACCACAACGAAGTGAAAGTGGAACCCATTTATCGTTGCACGAAAATAATTCTGGATCCCGGCTATTACATCCAAACGATCGAAGAACCGTAAGTGCCCTACAATTAGCCGACCTTCCTTTGCAAGAGGGTGATATGGAATTAATAGCAATTGCGGATGCACAAAGTTTAAAAAATTTATGTGAAGGTCAATATGGTGTACAATTAGATCCGTCAGTTGATTTGACCGAGGCCGAACATTATGCTCTTTACACATCGGTACCTCCACGTGCCACAGCCAGTGAATTTGATGAAACATCGTGTTATTATGCACCTGTCGAAGCTGGTGAAATATTGACACCAGCCGAGGTTGCTAAACGGCTCACAAATAATATATAATCGAACGAGAAAACTTTATTAATTTTAGTTAAATTATAGTTTTTGCTCATATTCTTAATTGTTAAAATCGAAATGTTAAAAAGGCAAAATGTACCTTTACTAATCTAAACCTAACCTTAATATTTAACTTTTCGATTTATTTATAAAATATATAATTTTTATTTTTTATTTTATTTATCATATCATTGTATAATAATCAAAAACCAAAACTATTTTTATAGATATTCGTCTTCAAAAACCGATAAAAAGATACTCAGATCACGAATCGATAAGAGAACAACAAAAAGCTAAACAGCAAAAACAAGAACCTAGTAAGTGTCTACATCTATATTTTTTACTATTTAAACAATATTTTTGATCACGATTTTTGTACATGGTGGTGGCTGGGTTCTTTTATCACTAAATCAATATATTTTATCCGTTTCATTCGATCGTCATCCATTTTTTTTTTTTTTGTGAACAAAATGTATCCTATTTTTGGATCAATCAAATTTTGTTTTGGTAAAAGTGATTTCACTTTCTGATTCCATTTTAAAATGTACTCTTTTGTAATATTTTATCTTGAATTTTTTATTCGAGAATTTGTTTGTTTTGTCCGATTATGTCCGATCATTTAAAAAAAAAACGACCGAGAACTGACATAATTGAAATCAATTTTTTTTACCTGTTTTCTAATACACTTGGGAAAAACATGCATTTTCTTTTCTTTGCGCGCCAATTTTTTACTATTCGTTTATAGTGATTTGCCGCGAGGGGAAAAGGGAAATTAATATATTTAATAAATATTTAAAAAAAATATATAGAATTTATATAATTAGTAGATAAATTTAATAATAAATATTTTCTAGTTTTTAAAATTTGTAAAAAAAATTAAATCTATTTTATAAAATAACAAAATATAATAATATTATAATAAGCAATTTGATACTATTTTTGTAAAAACAAAATAAAATATAAAATTAACTTGTAATTTTGTCTTCGAAAATTTAATTAATTAATTAATTATCTAGTCAAATGATATTAAAAAAAAAAATTTAATCCTTCGTATTATTAAAAACAATAAACAAGGCAAGAAATCAATATTATTGACATTTGCACAAAGTGTTCACAAATCCAGTTATGGATTTAAAAAATTAACAAAAAATTTACAATTTACAAAATTTAATAGGAAAATATTGGACATTTTTGACCGATTATAAATTTTTTTGTTATAAAATATATCGATCAGTGTGTATCGATTTAAAAAATTTTTTGTTATAAAAAAAATTGGAAAAACGAAATTTTTGACTGAAAAATTTTCTTAAAACTTTTTAACGAATTTAAATTTTATCGTTGGTATAATTAATTATTGTTTTATATAAAAAAAAAAATTAGCGAATTACTAAATCGGTTTGGAACATATACATTCATAACCATATTAGTTATACATACAACAACAAAAAATAAAATGGCGTGTTTATTTTTAACTGAACAACATAACCTAAAATTCACGTGTAAATTTTCTTGTTTGTTATATATATTACATAATTTATTTAAATTTAATTGGAAAATTATTTGTAAATGAAATTATATTTTTTAGAAAATAACGGAGATTGTATTAAATGTTGAATGTTTAAAAATCAATTTAAAAAATGAAAATGATAATAATAAGTTAAAATTGAAAAAATACAAATATCTTTCAATTATTTTAATTTAAAAAAAAAATATTATTTAGGCCTAGATATTGTATTTGTAAGTAAACGTCTACCTCACTATAAAGGTTCGGTATAAATAGCTGTTGTTTTTTATTTGTTAGAATTTAGAGCACTGTTTTTATTTGTTTGGCCTGTATTTTTATGTGTGGTTTTATGATTTTTGTTTTATGATTAATAAGCACTGCATTTATTTGATTACTAATATTTTTTTCAATATCATACTTAAATTATATACTAAATGGTTTTCAATATATTTTCACAGTGCCAGGAATGTCGTCAATGATATCTTTGCCGAAAACCAGTGGGGGATATTTAAACGATCCATCGATTAAACAGGAACCGAGAGATAGATCACCTTATCACTTGACACCATATCGAGGCCAGCAAGAAAGTCCATCACCACAACCAATCTCACCAGCAACACCGTTAACACCGTCGTATAATAATTTTGGGTCACCAAGTTATACCCCATTACAAAATCCAATATTAAATATACAAATGCAACCGCAACCAAATTCGAATCCATTATATCGTACTTATAATTATGACGAGCCAAACGAGAATGGTGAATTACCTCAGCCAAGTGTTGGGGTTGGTAACTGGAATATAACAACAAATAATACAACATTTAATATTCATCAGTATCCAACAAAGCAGTTAGGCTTGACTAATGCAATGTCAGCGTATAATTATGAAAATGTAAATCAACTGCAAAATAATTTAAATGCTACAAACCACGCTGGGAGTGCAAACAGCCATCCAACAAATAATCACAATGAACCTAACGATAGTATGAGTATAAGTGATAGTTTATCGAGCACTCAATTTCTTTTAAGTACCCTACAAAATTTACCAAACTTTAATTCGAGCGAACTAAATGGTATCCTAACCAGTACACATTACGATGGTCAAACGTCTTTGGCGAACGATCAAGCACGTATGGAGCAAGAACAAGAAAATATGACCGATAGTTTTAACCGTCTAACTACAGAAACAATTAAAGGCATAGGAGATTTAAATCAATATAGAATTGATACGACAAGAAAATAGTTTTCAAATTAAAATTGAAACTTCAAAAAAAAAAATTCTAAATTTAAAAATAAAAAATTACTGACACTTTTTAAATAATATAAATGTAGTATTTATGCAAATAAACTAATAATTGTCTATTATTTTTTATAATTATTATGTTTAAAATAGTTTTTATAAATTAGCTCAAAATTTTTTTATTTCGAAAAATGTCTATGATGCGCAAAAACAAAATTAAATTTAAGAAAATAAACAAAAAAAATGTAATTAACATAATTGTTTTTTTAAGTATCTAAAATAATAAATGGCGTGGAAGAAAGTGGACTCAACCCTAGATATCTTATCTATATTCCGAGTAGCCTTCGACGCCGACGATGGCTAAACCAGACAACAAAACGACAAACCCACTTTTTAAGTATTATGTTTGCTATCGTATCCACTTTAATGTTAGCTACGGAAATTAACTCGTGGCAACGTGTATACCTGTCTATCAGAGTCACGCAGAATTTATTCCCTTTCGACGGTGAAGATCACCAATGATATCTAATAAATGAACCTCGTCAAAACATTAGCTTATAACTGTTGACGTGAAACGCAAACCCTCGGTAAAGTCTTAGTGAACCCGTTGGGATATCGCAAAATACTTCTATGTCTGACCTCAAAACAGGGAATTGTTTAAACTCAAGGGACTTATTTGGTTTAATTAGTTCTGCTAATTTGGAATCTCTTACTTGCTCTTCTTGCTATTTTTTTAAAAATCGACGGCACTACCCAAGGTAATCCTCGATTCTGGACCGTACATAGCCCCACAGAAACTGTTTCCTACCCCTTATGCATAATATAAATACACATAATACTACCATGGTATATTAGCCGATTGATGTGCTAGATGTCGCTACTAGTATCGTTTTAAAATAATCGAAACATTTGTATATGTATAATCGCCTAAATGTCATGTATGTATTCTAAATTTGACGATATTCTGTCGACCCGATATCTGGATCATCAATAGGTAAACTGTTTTTTTTTTCTTATGATGGTGGTACTCTGTATATGTATTTATATCATGCACAGAGGCAAACGTGTTGGTGCTGCCACCTACAATTAATAAGTTCGATGTCAAGTTATTTGCTGTGAGTTCTTCAATTAATACAGACAGTAGTAGAGTTCTAAAATTGAAAGTAAATCGCCCAAGCGAGTTCATATGGAAATTCCTAGTTGCAGACGTATCGGCGGACGATTAAAAAATTGGCATTGCCCCGAGTGATTTTAAATATCAGATCATTCTACCAATAATCTACATCCTAAGTATAGAACGATCATTTCCTTTTACCATATTAAATATCTCCATTCAGGCCCAACCCAGTAGAGAGACAGTAAGATATCAGGTGGGTAAGTGTATCCAATGTTTTACAAGCAGAGCGACTACTTCACGTTAACTTATGGGGAATTTTCCTTCCGTTCGAATTACAACAGCGAGACCATTTGCAAACTATGATATCAACTATGCAGGACCCTTCACATTAGCTAGCAAACGAGATCGTGGAGCAAAAATGATTAAAGGGTATATATTCATTTTTATGTGTAAGGCCAGAAAGGCTCTCCATATAGAAGCAGTATCTAACAACAGATGCATTTATAGCAACGCTTAAAACATTTGCCCAAAGAAGAATCTGTCCAAGCATCACCTACACGGACAAAGGCACAAATTTTGTTGGGGCCAACCGACATCTGAAAGAGGTTGTTGTACCATTAATACAAACATCGTAAAAAGATGTTAATGATTAGGTTTTCTGCTGTATTATAATTAATTAATAGTCTGTAGTCTTGACCCAATGGTACTACTTGAATCTAATAAACTTATATTGCAATCACCCACTAAGATACTTTTATTGCAAGAAGCTAATCAATATCTTATCTACAAAAACATTTCAAAAGAAATAAATTCATGAATTGTGAAATTTGTTGTTCAGCTGTTTGACTTTTAGAATAATTTGGTTGCATTTCACGATTCAAAATTATATTTTAAAATGAATTCCTGCTTGCAACCAATTTTGTAAATTGAAACAGTTGAACATAAATTGTCATTGACAATATGACGTGGTAGATGTTTATAGAATTGAGCTGTTTAGATTTTAGTTATTTAATTATTACAACTTATTTTCATTCAATCCTTAATCTGGAGTTCCTAACTACTTTATTCGAGTGTACATAATTTAAAATAATTAGTGTAGTTTCTTCAAGTCATAATGACTACCGAGCATCTGGAATGGAAACGATAGTGTAAGCGTAAAAGATACACATGCATAACTTCAGAGCAGACTGAACGGAAGCGACAACGAGATCGTGACCAGTATGAAAATATAAATCTAGAACAACGTAAAGCAAAAAAAAAATCAGACGGAAACAATTCAAAGACAAGGTCGAGATTTCAACAATAAACTTAAAGAACATTTTTTGGGTGACATGAATCTAGAACTACTGCGGAACTCAACATTTTCAAGGGGAAATAAATTGCAGAAAAACATGCAGTGCAGAAAGAAAACAATTGGTCAAAGCTAATGAAACATCCGCCAACCGTCGAAATATTGTTGCTACAGTTTATCATTTGAAATTAAAAGAGTTCATATTAAAGAAGCACGTATTAGGAAATATGGAAGCATTCCTGTCTGTAATCGAATTTCAGAAGCGAGATAATTGAACTTAAGTTTTAAAGAGTTACAGTATAGTATCTGTGTTTAATCAAAATATGACTGGATATGCAACATTCAGTTTTTTATACACTATTCCAAAACATTATTGTTTTTTCACAGGGTAATGTCATTGTCACATGCTATTTATGCTAGCTGATAACAATAAGTTACGAGAGCCAGAAAGTTGTAGACATTATATCTAGGCACGTAGCGTGAAAATTCCAAATGAAGGTTTGGATCCAGTATTGAATCGTTTTGTCGGTGGGTCGATGATTCACGGTCCGTGTAGTGAGAACAATCCTTCAACAACATCATTTCAAGATCTTCGTCCTATGTATATGGAGTAATTCATGAGGCATTCAAGGAAGCTGCAAAGTCATTGAACCTGATGGAGAATGACGAGAACTAGATTAAAACATTGGATGAGACCTGCTTTTTTCAAATGCCATTCCAGTTAAGAATTCTTCTGGCTGCCACCTTAATTTTTGGAGAGCCATTAGACATCAATTATTTACATGAAAAATACAGCGATTTCCGAATGGAAGACTACATACTGATCCACGATGAGGAGATGGGAGTGTAATTAACTCTTAGAGTTTTAGAGAATCTTATACAACTTGAGAAAACATGAGCAGATTGCCATCTCCGAGATTTGTTACCGTCGACAACAACAGTATTGATGGCATTATTTCGATCGAACATGTGCAGAATCAAATTACTCCACTCCTCAATGAAAAGTAAAATAATGCTTCCAACACTTTTTTAGATTCAGAGATGCTTCTTTCTATGCTGGTGGTTTATGAAAGAAGTTTTTATGCAAAGCTCTGACTGCAGCGATTCTTATTAGATTGAGAATCTAGTATCTTCTCCTACTAGATTTGCTGACACTTTAATATAACCTATAAATATTTTTTATTTAATATATTTTAACGTTATTTGATTTTCTCACACAACGCGGTGGATCTTTGACGCTTTTATATTCAAATTTTATTGACGTACGTATCGAATTCGACATTACTGTTTGGATAGTTTGGATCACGACCAAAAGAATGCGCACATTTTACAAATATTTGGAATTGTAATCCATCTACAAATAATCGCGCATTTTTTGACATTTGGATTATAATTTGTTTGATTGCGTATCCATCACACATCTGTCGTGTTAAAAATTTTTCGCGGAAGTTTACGGATAATTTTTAATAACGAATTAATAAAATTATAAAAGTGTTCGTCAAACAGTCATTATGTCTGATAATATAGAATCTGAAAATATAGATGATGTATTTACCATGGTCGATGTTTTAAATGCCGAAGAAGAAAATGAAAAAGAGTATTACGCTGTGCTTGGGGCAGGTGATGCGAAATTTTGTACATATTCCAAGGTAAGAATATCATAAAATCTTTAAAACTCGTTTTATAATCATTGATTTTGTGACAATAGGGTTATTCAAAACGCCAGGCATTATACTCTTGCTTGTCGTGTATCCCAGAATCTCGTACCGATCCATCGAAGCGTGCTGGTGTGTGTCTAGCGTGTTACTATAATTGCCATGAAGGTCACGAAGTAGTTGAACTGTATACGAAACGGAATTTTCGATGCGATTGTGGAAACTCTAAATTTATAATTGCCACTAAAAAATCATGCAATCTAGAACCGAAAGAAAGAGATGCGGTCAATCAGCTCAATGAATATAATCAGAATTTTTCTGGAATTTATTGTACATGCCATCGTCCTTATCCCGACGCGGATGATCCCATAGAAGATGCAATGATTCAGTGTTGTCTTTGTGAAGATTGGTTCCATGAACGACATTTGGGATCTAAACTTCCAGCTTCTTACGATGAAATGATTTGCAACGGATGTATGGAAAAATACAATTTTCTGGAATCATATTTTGAACTAATGGTCGAAGCATCAGATGAAATTAATCAAGCCTCGAACCTGGATGATGTAAATGTTACAGATGAACCAAATAATAAAAAAGCTAAGCTCAATAATGTGGACTGTATGAAGCCAGTTGATGTTAAATCGACATATGCCAAAGGTGCCGCATACTGGAAGGAAGATTGGCGCAATATGTTATGTAAATGTCCTCAATGTATGGAGATGTACAAGTCGTTAAAAATTGAATTCATAACTGACCAGGAGGATCCAGTTAATATATATGAGGAAAAGGGAAACAATCGTCTAGAATCAGACACTACACTTTATGAACGTGGTATGAAGGCGTTAACATCGTTGGATCGGACAAAGCAGAATTATATTTTGTCCGGTTTCAAAAATATGCAAGAAAAATTATCCGATTTCCTGGCGGAATTTGCACGAGACCAAAGAATTGTTACAAAAGAAGATATAGAGCAATTCTTCAGTGAAATGAAAAAGGAGCCCGTCGCAGCACCACCACATTTTTGCCGTTAAATTTTTGTCGTTCTATGGCCCTAATGTTGAGAAATGTATAATCGTTTTGTTTCTATATTTTGGTTTTCTCAATAAATACTCATTCCACTTTGCATAACTTTTCGTTTAATTTTTATCCCTGCATTCAGTTGGCCTTTGGCTTTAGACAAAATAGAACCATAATCAAAACAAAAAATCTTACGATCCGCAAAATAATGAACGTGTTAAATTTTCGAGAGGGTCTTGAAGCATTTGCTCACTCCGGATTCCGAGTAACACCACAACAAGCAGCCCTAATTGAAAGCTCGCTGATACTCCTTCAAAATGAAAATAAGTTTCGAGACATGTTTTTCTGGGGGCGCATAAATGGGGTCGAAAAAGATTATTACATTGCTTTTGGGTACATAAGTGATTGCCTAAAAGGCCGAAAATTTTTCTTTAGCACCAACTGTTTTGAATGGTTACTTCTTCCGCCCAAAAAACCTGAGCTATACGAACGATGTTTACTATCGCCAACCAAATTCTTTGGTGACCCGAGCATCGTGCTTGATGTCCTAATGGACCAAGAATTTAAAATAGACGAGTACGCGGTATCACATCCTTTCAAACAGGATATCATGCAACTGAAAGAAGAAGATCGACTATCGTGTGTTGTAGCTATGATCACTGAAGAAGCTGCATTAATGCCAAGAGGTGCACTTTACAAACGTGTCGACCGGCGAACCGTTTATAATAAATTCTTTAGAGGACTAAGCGAACGTGATGGAAAATCGTTTAAGAACTACCAGCTGTATCGTGAACCACAGTGCAAGTGGAATGAAAATTTATTGAAACGTTATAACTACAACTATCCCATCGATAATTTTGATACACTTGATAGTGTGATTCCAGATAATAAGAGCTTTGCCATTGCGGTCAGTACAAAACATCAGACATCTTTGCTGTATTCGTTGATTTGGCCTGGAATGATGTTTGTGCATAAGTTACGTACACCACTTCATGGTTTCTTGTATTTTGGTGATGGAAAAAAAAATCTTGATATATTATTTATGACCTTTTAGATTAGATCGTTTTATATTAAATTATTAAATAAAAAAAATAATCTCAGAAATGCTGGCTTTTAAATGTAAATTACTGATCATACAACCGCAATACCTATACAACCATTATGCATGAAACGCACTCATTTTTTCATTTGACATTTAAAAATTCAGTTCAATGGATTTATATTACGCGATTCGACATTCGTCATTCGTCATTTCAGTACGAAAACGAAAAAAATTTTCAGTCTGTAAAATTAAGTTGATCGCTGAAAGTGTGTGTTGGTTTTCCCGTCGCAAAATAAAGAAATCTAAAAATTAAAAAAAAAAAGGTTTTTTTTTTAATTATTTTTGTTTTATTTTGATTTCTTCCAATTAATATTAAATTTAATGTTTTCGTTGCGAAAAAAGAAAATAGTGATAAATTAGTGTTAATCGTAATTAGATATAAATTTTGTGTGATAAGTTGAAATATAAAAAGAAAATTTTGGAAAGAAAATCTAAAGAAATTCAAAGTGAATTCATTTCATTGAGTGTGATTTTGTGTGAAAATAGTAAAATTTATCAAAATTGTGCTGGATTTTTGGATATGTAAAATTATAATATAGGTATGGCCAATTTTTTTTTTTTAGTTTACATGTGATTATTTGCGTACTTACATTCAACAAAAAAATTTTGTTCGTATGTGCCAAAATTTTATGAAAGAAAAAAAATGGCAGCTACCAAAAAAAATACAAATCGAATTTTACCTTTTTTTATATGCTAGGTATTTTGTGAAACTTTTAGTTTCAAACTATCTATATGATGCTTAGGTCAACTGCATATTTGATAGTAAATTAAAATCTAAAATAAAAAATTAACATGAACTGACGAAGAAATTGATATTTTGTGACCTCAATAATATTCTTCCATATTGAATAGTTGCGACTTGGTGCGAGTAGTACAGTACAAAGCAAATTAGTGAACGGTTAATTTTTAGTGCTTTGTATTGTTATTTGATGGCGAGAATTTATATATTTTTGGTGATCACCGTTATATGCAGTGCAAAATTGCTCAGTGTGGTACCAAATTTGGTAGTCATGCATGTCATTCGTTTTATTGCTTGTTACCAACGCAATAACCTTGCCCATTTGGATATTATGATTCATTTTTTGTTTATTATCATCATGAATCATACTTTTGTGTTGAGGAAAATCCGCATTCATGGTTTTAAAATGCAGACTTTTACTTGAGTTTATAAATAGAGACTATTGACCAAATACATCTAATTGCGCAATTGTTTATATGACCTTGAAATTTCCGTGCTTGAACTTATTGACATTTTCCCTTGATTAACTTCTTCGTATTGAACCAAATCTGGTCTAATCTTTTAATTGTACTTGAATTTTGAAAATTAAATTTCCTAGATATTATACATAAGTAATGTGACAGTACATAAAATAGTTTTGCCTGACATTCGGTTAATTCAAACAACTCGGTAAATCGACAATATTTCTTAAGGTGAAGGTTTCCCAACAAATACATATACTACAGTATAAAAAAAACATTCAAGGTGAAAGGGATATAAAAAGGGTGAATCGCAAATATAGTTGTAATACTGTATAGTTGTGTTGCTTGTTTTTTGGCTTAAAATAAGTTTTACAATACAAAAAAAGAAAACTCTAACGTTATTATTTGTGTACACGAATTTGTATGAGAGAACTCGCAATTTTTTTTTATACGAATGTTTAACATAAGGGGTGTCCCAAAATAGGGATAAGTATATAAATTAGCATATCGAATAAATGGTGCAATGGCTTTTCTGGCACATATGCACACTTGACGAAAATTTTGATGACCATTTTACAAAAAATGTGGCTAAATTACGGTGATATAGCGCTCAATTTTCCCTTTCAATGCGTGGTGTTCAAAAACCTTAGTTTAAAAAACCCAAAGAAGAAATAGAAATGCATTAAATCACATGATCTGGCTGGACAATTCTGTAAATTCCTGTAGGAAATGTGTCACCGTCTTGTTAAAACTACATACCATTCACTTCCGTATTTTGCCATGTAGACACAAACTGTTTTGGGACACCCTTTACATATTTAAATAAAAATATTTCAAGGGTGGGTATGTATGATAATGACATTTTGAAAAAACATAAAATGATAAGCGAAAATTATTGAATCAGAGCGAAAATTAATTAAACAATTTTTAACTTTCCCTTCCTATAGTTTTTGTAATTTTTAAAAAATTTAGAATTAATATTAGCTTGTCGATTCAACTGTATTAGTATAATTACACCACCACTACTTACAATTATTTTGTAATTTAAAAAAAATCTTTAAAATAGTAGAAAACTAGAATTTCATGAAAAATAAAAATAACTTTCTAAAATTAAAAAAAAAGTAAAAAATGTAGAAGAAACATTTAATATTCAAATCACATTAAATAGTAGTATTTTCTTTAGACATAAGTATTCGATTAAATTAATTTAATATCTTAGCTGGCATAAGTCTATGTCACTTCTAATACAATACATCAAGACAAAATGTATTAGTTTGCATCGGCAACCGCAGCAATCACACGGAGAAGAACAAAGCGGCCCATGCTAGGAGAATCGCTAAGCGAATTTGTAGATGGAAAAACCTCCATGTTAACAGGCTCGAACATTTCTCTGATTTACTTAATGTTCAACAAATGTCAAATGTTGTATTTGAAAGTAGTCAAATACAGACTGCAGATATGTGCATAGAGGACCTATCATATGCAGATATGTGCATAGAGGACCCATCCTACGAGAAATTCACACTTTCCATGCAGAAAATAAAACAAAACCGTTCCCCTGGTTTTGATGGTGTTAATTCCGTGCTCTTGATGGGTTACCCACGAAATCCATTACATCATAAGCCATTTCTTTATAATCCACCTTGACCAAATTCACTTTGGTCATAAATAACTTTTGTCAAAATCCACGTTTTTCCATATGGAGATGATATCTGTATATCATCAAAAACTAGCTGCAGTGCTATTTGTCTGGTAAAAATCTAACCATTGATAAACAATTATGCTATTTAGGCATCCAAAATATGGGATGAAGATTTTTTGGATATACGATAGCACAACCAACCAGTTATCCTCTGTATGGTTTCCATATAATATCTGATAATGATAATTTCTTTACAAGTTACGAGCTCTCACAAGGTTAACTATCAAAGGGGCTCACATGTGTTAGAACTTTTAAAAAAAACAAGCAATACTTTTCCCCAAAATATTTAAATAAACTTTCCCAAAAGTTGTTTCCCTAAAAACGCATTTTCACTTGTTTAACATTAAGTAAATCAGAGAAATGCTCCTTCCGAGAGTGTCGAGTGTCATCGATGTTAACACGGAGGTTTCCATCCTGGTCCCGAATGACGATAGACCTAAATCTGAAGGTATGGTTCAGTCCGGTGACCCCAGTAACTTTAAAGAAGTTACGTGAACTGTGATCATTTCTGAAACCAATCATTTTTGGGTTTACTTTCTACCATACCTAAAGTTCCCTGGGCAGTACTGACAACCGAAGTTTTCAATACCTCCCATAGAGCGTTTACATAATCAGAACGTTGGTTGGTTACCATAGACCATGCTACTACTAACAAGATTCTGGTATTTAGCTTTCTTATCTGTGTTTATCAGACCTTCACAGTTGAAACATAATTTTTTGTTGTCCTGTGATCTTGTACGAAAACTGTCATGTTAGTTTTGCAATGACAAATTAATGTTCACTTCTTACAAATTTGGTAGCCGACCGATAAAATCTTACATCTTGGATGATGTGAGACATTCCCTTAGTAATTAACACATGGTCAATTTGACTTGGGGACGTCATACGACGGTCCCTATAGTTTACAGGTGAATATTATTTTTTAAGAGGAAAGAAAGTACTAGCCACAGTAGGTTGTGCGTGATCGCAAAGTACATCTTTCTTTCCCCTTTATCGGTCGCTAGATCGTCTCGGGAATACGAACCTATGTTTCACTGTCAGTCTGATTTTTGTCAGCTCTAGCATTAAAGTCACCAATCACTATTCTGACGTCGTGCTCCGGTATGGATCCCATCAGATCATTCAAATTATTGTAAAATGCGTCTTTATGTTTGGGTTGGCCTACATCAGTGGGCACATGAACACAAATTAGAAACAGGTTGGCTATTCACATGCGTAAGCATAGCTTACACATAAGATTATCAACTGTTTTGAAATTTAAAACAGCTTTTTTGACCTGGGCCCAAAAAGAAAACTAACTTAAAGATTGCCGAGGTCATCTCCACTGTGAAGCACAATGTATAGCCTTGGTCTCCAGACATGGTCTCCACTTTTTGGTCATCGAGTTTCCTGAAGAGCATTGAGCTTCAAGCAATACACTTTCATGGCTGATATAGTGCCATCAAACGGGTCTGGTTTTCTTAGTGACTGCACACTCTACGTACCAATCCTAAATTTTGTGTCCGTTATCCCAAATGTGGGTTTAGTATAATTTTGGCGGTATCCTTATTTGCTTTTGTTGAACTTTTTAACAAAGAGGTTTTTTACGGATGCGAGTAGTCAGCTCAACGATCCAACCTTTGTTTAGTCGCGTCTTACGAGAAGCCATGAAGGCGGTGGTGGAAATCAGATATAACATGTTCGTTTAGAAGCCTTCTACGAGGTATGGAAGAGAATCTCCCAACCATAGGAGTCAACATAATGCTATGAATTTATATTTATTGTAGCGACCAACAATGAATACCGTGCCTTTCACCAGCAACATTATTTATTCCATTTTAACGTATCACGATGCAGTAGTGACCGCGGGATACATCTAAGAATTTATAGTAATTCAATTATTGAGCTTAGTAGGTCTTGCTGTGGTTGGCAAGTGGCACAAGTTTCTTGATAGATCAACAGATATTTTGAGTTTCACTATACGTTTACAAATTATTTAACTTTACGGTTGAGATGATAATGCCACAAGTGATAACATTACAAAGCCAAGCCGTCCTACTAACTATTAACCGTGATTGTTCTGTCATAATATTTGTATAATTAGAACAATACTTATGGGTCATCAAAGATCTAGGGTAACTCGATATACAGGATTAGAAAATGTTTTTTCACAGATCGGTAAAAGGATAATATATTGTTTTTATACAGCTACTGAAAAGTGCATTTAAAATAATTGTCTGTCAGGTTGGATTTTACGTTGGTAAATTTAAACTTAGTATATACTATCGTTATAAGTTTACTTTTCAGAATCAGTATACTTTATAAACAACAAAGTAAAGCTTATCGTGTTTGCGGTATATTTTAGCAAACCCAAACAAAGCAAGGTACTTGACGTCACAAAATGTTTTCTCAATCCTAATGTTTAAGTAGTTTTCTTAATACATATATAGTTTGCTTCGGAATATCGGAAACTAGATGAAAAGTAGTATCAGTTCTTTTGTACGTTGATAGCCTATAAAGGTGCCGTCACTAGTTCAAACTTATATTCGAATTGTTGAAATCTGACCATTTACCCAATAATCAAATCACTGAAAATTATCATATGATCAAAGTACAATCAAAAAATTCAAATAACTTTAGCTCGTAAAGAAAATTATAGACGAATTTTTATTTGTATTGATCAAACGACAATATTTCTGTAATTTGATTGGGTAATTGATCGGATTTAAATTGTTAAGATGAATTGATTTCGATCGTTGAGGACGATGTTCATAATCATGGCTCCCTATTTGAATACAGAATCAATAGGCCAAACCATCGATCATGCCCATAAAAGATGACTAGAATCTTTGCTCCTTACTCAAGTTAGTTTAGTATCTTATTTAAAGCCGGTAATCCGACTATGGTGCAAATAGAAGTGCAAATGACTGATTGTTTGATTCGAAAACAGTGAATCTGTTCAAAGTAGTGATTTTATAAAAATAAAACATCTGGCTTTTAAAAAATGAACCCTAATATTTAATATTGCGAATCCACACCCGAAAAAAATAAAGACTTTAGAGGGAAGTGTATCAAAACTGGTTGTAAAATATTTAAATCTTGATTTAAAAATCGTAAAAAAAATCAACATTACAGGCCAAAGTTGACCCTTTACTGAGACTTTTTAGACCGTTTTTTATAATTGGTGAACGTTGTAGGTCGTCAGCCAAACGAACGAATTCACACACAATAGGTCGCAGCTTTGTAGTAGGTAGCGGGCATCGAACTCAGAACCACGGTGTGCTTAAGCCAACACCTTAACCATCACTATACGGCCGGTGAAAAAATTTGTTTTTTCTTAAATTCGGTTGTAAAAATTGTGGTTGTTAAAATTTTAGGGTAATTCCAGGTCGGTGTATATTTTCTAATTATTTAGTGTCATCCGGACATTTTTCGGATGAAGAAAGTATTCTCCATTTTTAAAAAAAAATTATGTTGTCTACTTTACATACCCTAGGTGACTAACACGATGCTTCTTTTACTTATTTATTTACCAAACCAATTCGAAACTATCTTCATTTGCCTCTTAGACGCTGATAGTAAGCGTTTAATTAAAAGCTAAACGTAAATCACTGTACATATTTGAAAGCGGAATCAAAAACGATTTAGTATAAATTGTATGGACTAAGATTTTCTGGAATTTAAGACAACCACATCAGACACTTATAAGGTAGTAATAAGGAACCTGCACTAAACGACGAAAATAAAAGAAAAGAAATTAGGCAAACTGAAATTAGGCAAACCAACTAAAACTTCCTCAGAACGTAATCTTAATCTAAATTATAGCTAACTATATTAAATGGAATTTTGAGATCTATAAATAAATCTACCTACATAGATTAAAACGGACGTACTCGGCTACAGAGAATACAATCGGAAACCTTGGATCAGTGATGATACATGGCAGAAAGTTGAGGAACGCCGTCAATTTAAGTTGCAAATGTGCCAACATAACACGAAAGAGGTGAAACGTAGATACGAGGAAACAGCGCGTCAAGTAAAAAAGATGGCAAGGAATGATCGAAAAAAAAATTTACAGAAAGCATTCTCAAAGCTGCTGAAGAGGCAGCAGCAATCCAAAATATGCGAGCACTACACCAGTGTGTAAGAAAGGTCACTGATAAAATTAAAAACATACCACCTATAAGGGACGCTAATGGTCAAGTACTAACAACAGATGAAGCGCAGTTAAAGAGATGGAAGGAATATTTCGAAGAAGACGTCGTCGCCGACCCAGTCATCTCCAGTCATCAATTGACATCAATAACGAAACTAGCAACACCCAGCCACCAAAGGAACGCGAAGTTAAAAATGTCATTAATAGACTGAAGAACAATAAGGCTGCTGGAACAGACAATATAACCGCCGAAATATTCAAAGGAGATTCATCTACAACTGCAAGCATATTAACACCAATAATCCAAGAAGTCTGGAATTCTGGGAGAATTCCACTGAAATGGAAGAAGGCTTGATAATTACGATACCCAAGAAAGGTGACCTAAGAAAATGTAGGAACTGGCGAGGTATCTTCCTCAACACAACAATAATGGTACTCGCAATGATCATCCTTGACAAAATCTCACCTTCGATCAATGCAAAATTAAGAAACGAACAAGCTGGATTTAGAGCAGGCAGAAGTTGCACTGATCACATCAACACAATCCGTATCATCACTGAGAAATCCAATGAATGGAATTCACCATTGTATATGCTCTTCGTCGATTTCGAATGCGCATTCGATACGATAAACAGGAACGCAATATGGCAGACACTTTGTGAAATGGGCATCCCCAAGAAATTAATTGAACTCATATAAGAAATGTATCGGGATGCTGGGAACCGAAGGCAAGGTTGCGTACTCATCAATGCTGCTCCTAATCGTATTAGACAGTGTAATGCGGAAACTAGATAACAAGTCCCCTAATGGCATTCAATGGGGGTTAACTGGTAAACTCAATGATCTGAACTATGCAGATGACATATGTTTGCTCACACACAAACACTCCGATATGCAGCAGAAAGTGCAACAGCTATCAGATCTAGCTAACGAAGTTGGTCTCAAGATTAATATCAAGAAAACCAAGACGATGAGACTCAACACAAATATAACCACACCGATGCACATCAACAATAAACAAATTGAAGATGTAAATGAATTCGTATACCTTGGTTGCAATAACGGAAACAGGTGGAACAGAAGAAGACACACACAAACTTATAAATAAAGCCAGACATACATTCAACATGCTACTCAAAGTCTGGAATACTTCTGTCCTGTCGCGCAAGGTCAAGATACGAATGTTCAACTCATGTGTGAAATCGGTACTATTGTATGGGTGTGAGACATGAAAGCATACAAGAAAAATCATACAGAAGCTACAGGTGTTCGTAAACAAATGCCTTCGACGAATACTTAAGTGCTTCTGGTCTAACACGATTAGTAACATCAATCTGCACAGAACAACATTTCAATCAAACATTGAGACCGAAATAAAGCGACGAAAATGGAGATGGATTGGCCACACTGAGAAAGGCATCAAGCGATATAACGAGGATGTCATTAGACTGGAACCAACAAGGAAAAAGAAAGGTTGGAAGGCCAGCAATGACATGGAAAAGACCCTTACTCCTAAATTGGAGATACAGGAAAAAAAACAAAGGAAGGTAAATTCACTAATCTTGCTTTAAAATGCGCACATAGTACTTATTATACTTAATTTTATTAGAAATAAAGTATAACCATTCAAGCACCATGGAAACATTTTATATTTAACCTGCTATTTAAAATCGATCCCAAGTTTTTTTTTCTCCATCAAATCACAGGACAATATCTAAATTATTGTTGAACAATATCTAGTTGGACAGTATCTAAATTATTTGGTGGTTAAATTCCGCTCTCTCAATAGAGCTGCTTTAATTTAATGAAGTCATACATATTTTGGAGATCAGGTTAAAAGAACTACCCAAAACACATAATAAAGAGGTTAAGATGCAATTCATGGGCTAAGTAGAAATTAAAAAATATTTGTGAGAATACATTATAAAAGTAACAACATTGAACATTAGAAAATGCGATGAGTAGGTAGGTTATAAACTTTTATCTTTTCTTAATCAACATTTAAGTAAATTCGATTTCAAAACCAGTATATTTCAGAAGTGTAGCTTATGGCAAACACGAAATGTTAGTTTTGTAATAACTACGTATGTACTTATCTGTTTTTTTTTTTTTAATTTACGCATTTGTATTCTTAAATCTTTTTTGTATGATGCTAATTCGTAAGAAAATATAACTTTGGTCTCGTTTCATTAAGATCTGCTATTACTTAATTAATAAAAATGTATCGTAATGACACAAAAAAGGAAACGTACACAAATTACTCGGTTAATACGAAGAAAAATTAGAAATTTACTTTTAATTTAATTTCTTTATGTTTTGTATTTATTAGACAACAAAAATAAAAAGCTTGCATCGTTTCCCCCTTTAAACGAAGCGTGATACAATTTCACAGGTAGTCGTAAGATTTGTTTAAAAATCGAATTGCATATTAAAATGTGATTTATTAAGTAGGTCATCATTAAACGCACAGAGACAGTTTATTTAGCGTAACATAAGAATATTTAAATTAATAATAAAATTGTATGTATATATATATATATATATATATATATATATATATACACATTAAATTGAATTAAAAAATATGTACACTTACCGCGGTAATAGGTGCATGAATAAATTATAATTAAAGAAGAATTTACTGACGTAACCATTTTTTGTACTAACTATCTTAAGATATTCATACATATATGCTATGTAGTGTATACCATAATGTGTGTACCTAATTAATGTTTCAGGTCAAATTGAAAATAGGTTTTACTAATGAAAAACAATATTTGTAAATTTACATAAAAACACAAAGTGAAAAAAAAAAATTTCTTATGAAAATATTACTTTAAGTTAAAAATAATTTGTTTAGCTTTTTCAACATAATTTTTCTAGTGCCGTGCGTGGTTTGTATTATTTTTTTCTCGATCATATGCGTAAAATCTATTACGCTGAGACACGATCGTTAAGGAGTTGAATTGTTGCTTATTAGTTAATTTTATTAAAGCAAAATTTTTATTGGCAATATTTCAATAATCACTTTGTGTGTAATTTATTTATAATTATAAGAAATTTGTTTTAGAGAGCAGTAACAAATTTATAAAATTTAAACTATGTATTTGATATTAATCTATTTTTATTTTTTATGTATATATGACCGTAACATTTATCAGACCCGTTTTCTTTGCTTGAAGGCGTAACAACGCTTATTAACCGTTATTATTTTTACGCGCATAAATATGTGTAAGAAAGTAAGCATGTTCGATTGTATATAGCATAGGTTGCAATATGGGTTGATGTTTTTAAACATTTTGCATAAAACTCTGTTTAAAATATGCTATTTTTTTAAGCCCACCATTTTGTTTAGCGAACCATAAAGAATTATAAATGTTTTGCGATTTGGTGACCTCTGTTTAAACCATCAAATCGACACGGTGTCAAATCGAATCTATTTAAACAAATTACAAAATGGAACATTCGAATTTCCAGAAGTAATTGCAAAATGAAATTTGGTGCTTATCAATCGATGATTGGGAAAATATTTAGATACAGTTAATATCGATACATCTGATTCTAATGTAAAATGAAAGCATCTACCCGTAAAAAAAATTTGACCAATGTTGATTCATGAGTAATTCGAGAATCTACTGAACAATTTCACTTTCGCATAATAAGCAAATATATAAAATTAGCCAACGCTGTAGAAAATTAAAAAGACGCATTTGTCTGAAACCAAATCTATTTAAATTTGAGTTTATTTAATGTTTGTATTTAAAATTTAACTGAGTCAATAAATTTCATATATCAAATGTTTGTTGCTTACATCTTAGTATAAGTAAATCTTTGGCAGAGTCGATTTCGTATTGAATCTTAGTTTGATGGCTGAGCTGACGACTACCAGTATCCTTAAAAAACATCACTGTTAGAACGATCAGTAACCCGATCCCCGCTTATGATAACGGACACAAAGTTTAGGATTGGTACGTGGAACGTGCAGTCGCTTGGAACTCGTGGCTTTCCAATAATCTCAATAGCTATAAAGTGGAGGACATATGTCCGAAAGCTAAACGTTGCGTTACAGTGGAGATGACCTCGGCAATATAAGTGTTGGTTTTCTTCTTGAGTCCAAAGTTAAAAAAGCTGCTTTGGGTTTTAAAGCAGTTGTTAATGGTATGTGTAAGCTATGGTTACGCATGCCACTAGCCAACCTGTCAATTATTTGTATTCATGCGCCTACTGATATCAGCTAACTCAAAGATAAACACTCATTTTACAACAATCGATTTGGATGATCTGATAGGATCCATACCAAAGCTCGATGTCAGAATAGTGATTGGTGACTTTAATGTTAGAGCTGGCAAAAATCAGACTGACTTATGTACAATTTTAGGTCCGATTACCCAACACGATCTAGCGACCGATAGTAGAGAAAGAATGATGCACTTTGCGATTGCTCATGATCTCATTGTGGCTAGTACATTCTTCCTCATACAAATATACACTTGGACACACCCTCGTAACATGAACACACAATAAACATGGACACACCCTCGTAAGACGTCCCGAAATCAAACTGACCTTGTTAATTTCTTACGAAAGGTCTCCAAAGTCATCCAAGATGTGAGATCTTATCTGCCAAAATTGTAGGCATTGATCATTAATTGGTCACCGCAAAGCTTAGATGGCAGTTTTCGTACAAGTCAGGAATCACAGACAAACGAACCTTACGTTTCAACTGTGAAGGTCTGATAAAGGTGAGAAAGCACAATATCAAAATTTTGTTAGGAAAAGCATTATGACCAACCACTGTTTGATGATATGAACGCTCTTAGGGAATTATTAAAAACTTCGCTTATCAGTGCCGCCCAGGCCACTATAGGTATGATAAAAATTAAACCCAAAAATAATTCGTTTTATGAGGAGTGTCGTATTGCTGAAGAGCAATAGAATATAGTCTATAAAGAAGCGCGAATGCGTTTTACAATCACACGGAAGAACAACGCGTCCCTTGCTAGGAAATTCGCCAATCGAATTTGTAGATTGAAAAAGCGTGAATGATGGAAGGCTAAAGTCTTATGAGTACAACAACTCAGTATTGAGCGCAGTTCATGTAACTTCTTTAAAGGGGTTACCAGAATGCACCATACCTTCAAACCTACTGTAGGTCTAGTGCAATTCAGGATCGGAATAGAAACCTCCGCGTATAAACTTAGATGTAGTGCTCGACACTTGGAAAGAACATTTCTTCGATTTACTCAATGTTCAACAAGTCTCAAATGCTGTATTTGGAAGTTTTTAAATACAGACTGCGGAGATGCTCATAGAGGGCCTGTCATACGAGGAATTACACTGGCCATGCAGCGACTAAAAAGAAACTTCGTCTAGGATTGAATGCATTAATTCCAAGCTCTTGATATTCGGAAGGGAAACCTTGTGGAACTATCTTTTTGGCCTTATTCGATTAGTATTTCAAAGCAAAGTTATGTCTAATGATAGGAAAGCGGCCACGTTATGCCGTATCCTTAAAAAATGAAATCGTTTAAAATGCTAAAACTACCGCTTCATTCTACAGCATATACAAATTACTGTCAACATAATATTAGAGAGAAACACTCCACTGGCGGAAAAAATTGTAGGTGACTACCATAAGGAGGATAACTTCCGTCATTTCTCTGTCATTCACTGATCGTTATACGTTAAGGAGTATCTTTTCTAAATAATATGAAACATCTCGTGACGTACATCAGGTGTTCTTGCATTTCCAGCAATTGCATGACTCAATCTATCGGGACACATTATGTTATTTTTTGCGATATCTATAGGAATACCTGACAAATATACGCGTTTATGCAAAATGAAAGTGATGCAGTCACAAGGCTGTGTCAAAGTTGAGAACAATCTATCAGGAATTTTTGCAATTAACTCTGGTGTACGGCAAGGACATGCTCCATCCCAAATACTCTTTAGAATTTATCTTTCGTAATAGTGAAACACCTCAGGACAACATCTTATACCGTCAGCTAAACCAGGTTCTGGCATATGCAGATGATATCTGTATAATTGAACTGAACAACTTGTCAAAGAACTACTGGATCGAATTGTACCAATCACGACTTCCGTTGGTCCCAAAATCAATGAGTCTACCAAATATATGATCACTGGTTTTAGAGACCAAGTCGCAACATTTTAGTAGTGGTGACCACAAATTTCTCACAAGGAGTGACAAACTTCCGATACCTCGGGTCACTTGTCACTCATCATAACTGTGTGGGAGGGGATATTAAAGATATCTTGTCTCTGGCAACCGTGCATTGTATGTGACGACGACAACTCCTACCGAGTACTATTTAGTCTCGAGACCATAAGTTTAATGAAAATTCCTGATCTCGTTCATGAAACAAAACTGCTGCACGCTGAACACGTTTTGCGAACCGATCCTAAATGGATGATGCAGCGATCTCTGTGAGAAGAGACGTCAATTGACAGGCGGTTCTTCGGGGTAGAGAATGCCTAGTCTTCGGTGTGTATAGAACAATACGAAGAAGAAGCTCGTGATCGAATTCAAAGGCGCCAGAATGTTGGTTCGGTTCAGAGCCAGAATGTTGAATCGGTTCGAGCCGGAAAAAATGCTGTAAAACCCGTTTTATTATTTTTATTATAAGTAAGCCTTAAATGCACATGCACCAGAATGCCATTGTTAGAAAATAATGGAAGCAGAAGTGACTTGCTAGAAAAATTAGAAAAATTTAAAATGACATTAGAAATGTTGAGTACTTACGTCGATGATTTTCTATTGAAAGAAAAATCAAGAAAAATAAATTCTTAAGTCAGAAGTTTTTATGAATCATGAATATATCAACAAAGTTATTTTTATGATAATAGCTTTATTATTTGGTATATACTTAAAACTGTACAGGGTGTTCGAAAAACCAATTTGTTTATGGCTGATAAATTTATTATTTACTGTTGGTTTTACGTAAGAATAAAATGTTAGCTTTTTAAGAAAGTAAGTACTTAGCAATGTTTTCAGTAGACCTTTTTTAATTTTGATGGCATTACTCAAAGCTTCACTAAGTTTCTTAGTTGTCACACAATCCGAAATTTTTATTGAGAGAAAATGATTTTACGAATAAAATTTGTTTGTCGTTGACAAAGAATATAATTCAGATGAAAATTATATTGCAACTTGCCCCGGTGGCCAAGTGGTGTGCAAAGTAGCACACAAACTAGTTACACTTCTTATGGAGAAAATTAAATCTAAAAATTATTCCTAGAAATTGGCGTCTCTCGATCAACAGAATATAGCCAACAGAGAAGCACAAATTCGTTTCTCAATCTCGCGTAGCACCAAAGAGGACCTTGCTATAGGTGCTAAGCGAAAAAACCGTTCTACTCGGGTTTATTAATTCGCAGCACTTTATATACTACAATCTTTTCAACTTTATTCGATTAGTATGGCAAAGTAAATTTATCACCTGTAATGAGCAAGTGGTTGCGTTATGCTTTATATTTAAGAATAAAGGTTGCTTAAAGTGCTGAACCAATCTCTAATGTCAATTTTTATTGGTTTCTGTCAAAATAATCTGAATTTTGTCTCCAATGAAAATTGTACAAAGACTGCTTTTGTTTTGTCATTGTAGTGGTGAATTTTTTTTTTTTTTTACATTTCTCAAAAAGTATTTTAATTCACTGTAGAGTTTCGTGTCAAATTTCCATTTTATTTTACTTTGCTATTATAACAAAACTATATTGTAACACAACAAAACTTTAAGAATACAACTTTATAAAATACAAATGGAACGGTGTCTACTATAAAAAATGTCAATTTAATTTTAATCAACAGCATTTACAGGCCAAAGTTGACCCTTACTTGAGATCTTTTATAAGATCATTCAGACCAAATTTTGATAATTGGTGATCGTTTAATTTTAATGCACAACAAAAAAAAATTTTAGAATACAAATGGCACGGCGTCTATCACAAAATATCAAAATACAATCCACCGTAGCAAGACAAAATGTACGAATGAGAGATCTAAAAATCGAGAATTGTCATAAAAACTCAAAGTGTAGTGAAAGATTGGAACCAATAAACTTTTATTTTTGCTTTTAGTCTGCACAAAATCAACTGGTAAATTAAAATTAAAAGTTGTAGTTGATGTTTTCTATAGATAAAAAAAACTGCATTATGCTCCCCAAAAATACGAAAAATAAATGATGTGTCGCAGTTGGTCACAATTTTATTTTTTTTAAATAAATGAGGTTTGGGGACGAGCTCGATACATTCGAAAAGGAAATTATTCTCAATAAAGGAGTTACACAAATACCAAATGGAAACAACAATTATGTTGTTTATGAAGATGCCCCATATAAGGCTCAACTTTCTATTGAATGTTGAGCAATAGTGACTTCTCCGAGCCTACTGTCGTCTAAAGTGATTCTTCCTACTGTCGTCTAAAGTGATTATATTTGTTTAAACTATGCCCACCATTATGTTGATAGAGTTTACATGACTATTTAATGCCGAAGCCGCAACTGTCTCGTTGCTAATTGTCTAACATATTGAATAAAGGGAGAAAAGTTGTAAAACATTACTTTCACCACCTGTTGAATTCTAAATCGTCTATTGATGCATTCCAAAACTGTATTTTTTATGTTTTCTGATAATTTACAGAAAGACTCTCTACCTGAATATTCATAATTATAATCACACACTGTTAGCAACTGATCCAGATTGCTAAATTCCACTTTGTCCAAGTATTGAGCTTAGAAAACGTAACAATTGTTATTGAAAATCACAAATGGAAAACCTGGTCAAAACTACAAAATAATAAAATCAACCTTTTGCAATAATGTTATCAGTTGTAATATTAAATAATATATTATGTATTTATTTAAGTGTGCATCCATATATATGTACCAATATGTATTTATGCAAACTTGTTGATTTTCAATATATTGTTGATAATTATCAAAATATGTTCTAAGAAAATGAAGCTACATAGAAGATGTTTGTTTGTTTGTAAAGTAATAAAAAAAAAGAAATTCAAGTAATTGATAAAAATACTCTGTTGAGAATGTTTATTATAAAGAAGTCAGCCATAGGTTATTTATAACTTTGATATACGGCATTTTGTGTGTTGGCTGACAATATAAATGCGCGTTTACATTCAATTGTAGGTTAGTGGAAAATTTTGAAACATATATACTGGGACATTTATTTATTTCTGAATATTTAAAAGATCATTAAACCGTTATAAATTTCTTGGCGTAATTAAATTTAACCGTATAGCGATCATAATGTATGTTTTTTTTATGTAAGCAAAATCATAATCATTACAGATACAAATCATAACACAATGTGTTTCATGTTATGGAGATGAGAAGTAAAAGCAGAAATTTTCGATTTTTCATTTTTTAGTAGTAAATAGTTATATCACCAGTTAGCACGAATACAAACTATAAGTTGTAGCTTAAACTTTGAAATACGTTCGCATATTTAAGTTAATCAGACGCATTGTTTTGTTATATGTTGGTTGGTTGTTCGATCACCATTGATATTCATTAATGTATATGCATTTTTTTTGTTAACTTATAATACAAAATGTAACAAAATTTTCTAATTTTTAAAAACTTTCATGGCTGTTACATAAACGAAACACTTTTGATTTACTTATGGTTTGTTTATTTTCATTTCTAATACATATATTATACTTTATCTTAATTAAGTTAACAGACTAATGTTTACGTTTTTTTTTAGTTAACGTATCGTAAAATGAATTCATTCCGGCTATCATATAAGTCCTACAGAATTATGTGGGCAGCTATATCGTTAAGATGATTAATCAATAGTATTGATTTATAAATATTCATCATCTTTTTTAAATTCGTCGTACATTTACCGTGTACATTTTTTTAAACATTTATATTTATTTGAATGGTTTTATTTACACTTGTTGTATTGCAAAAATCAGAGGTTGAAGTACTTAAAATTGTTTGATGATATAACAGAGTTCAATTCTGTCATCCATAAAAGGAAATGGGTTTTTTCATACAATTTTAGCTAGTCGGCATGTGCAAGGTAATATAATTGCAGTTGTAGATATGCGCAGACGCTGTAGTCCATGACAGAGTATACGAGTAAATACGTGGGCCACCAAAAAGTGGCGCCCATGTAACCTTAACGTTATTGTGGAGTTATTTTGGAGTTGGATTTATTTTAGGGTCTTAAATCGATAATCTTAAAAAGACCAATTGGCAAGACGCCAGAATTGTAATTGGTGACTTTAAGGCTAGAGCTACCATAAATTAAACCAGTTTATGTAGAAATGTAGATTTTAGTATTTCCGACACAAACTATTAATCCATAAAGGACTTAATCCATAATTGTGGCTAACACATACTTTCCTTTTAAGATATCACGAAGCCAAATTGAACATGACATGTTAATTTCTAAAGGACATTTAAGCTTTCAAAACTTATCGTTTGGTTATCAAATTCTTAGACATTAATCATCAATTAATCACTGCAAGGTAGTTTTCGCACAAGTCAGAGCGACCAGGAAAGCGTATCAAACGTTTGAACTGTATAGTTCTTATAAATTAAAATAAAAAAGAACATTTTGAAGATGATGTTAACGCTGTAAGTGCTTTATTGTAAACTTTGGTTGTCAGTGCTGCACAGATGGCTGAGCCATAGTTATGGTGAACATCAAGTTCTTTGATATATTTAATATTCTACAGGAGTCAAATAATGTAGATAATATAATATATACCGCTCAGAGAAATTTTTCTCTTGGCATATTGACAGGGTCCAAGAGAAAAATGAAATCGTTCTCTTTGAGTTAGTTATCTCAGGTTCTTAGGATTCGGAAAATACAGCTTTTCGACTGTATTTGATTAGTTCTGTATTTGATTAGATAAGCGAATATTCCAGGTTTACAAGTGCTCCTTTAAAAAGTAGATCATAAAAATACAAAAAAAAATCACGGCATTGTTCTGCTTTGCATGGTATACAAATTACAATTTTTTTTTCTCTAAGGTTAAGTTCTTTTTGCATCAGGTATTCCTGGATTTTCAGCAAGTTTATGATTTGATCAAGTGAGAAGATGTATGGTTTACTTAGTGAAACCTGGAAATACTTGTAAAATATATGAATTTATAGGGGAACAGCCTAACGGGTATTTTTGTAATGACATCTGGACTACGACAATAATATTCTATGGCCCCGTTAAGCTCATGATATATTCAGCTTTCTTAAAAGTGCAACACCTTGAGCCAACATCTTAAACCAATGTCTGAAATTCAATGAGAAATTAAAAAAAAATCTATCTGATCACAGATTTTGAGACACGGATGCATTTTTTGTAGAGATACCCCGGTCACTCATAAAATTTTGTTTGGAAGAAACAAATTATGGCGCGCCTGGCCGCCGGTAACCAACTCTTATTACTCTTACGCTTAATTTTAACTTCTAATTAAACTACTGGTAGTGCAACTGCGGTCCGGCTTCCATTCTATTTAATTGAAGTCTCACGGAGCGATATTTTCTCGTTTTTTGAACGCGTTGGTTTATTGAGTTGATTTTTGAGAATTTTAGGCTATAAGAGTAACCAATAGTAAAAATCGATCATTAATTTAAGTAATTTATTATATAATAATATATTTAATTATTCAAATTATCTCTTAAAGGTTATTCCTATTGCATTTTACGTTTCAGTTTACTGGCAGCTGTAAGATTTAATAGCATATTAATTTAAAAAAAGGTATCATTTAAAGTTCGAGTAGAAAATCGACATCCGGATATTTTGTAATAATGCTAATATAAATGATAAGGTTTTAAGTTATTCGTTATGCTAAGTTATTAGTTTGTTGGCATAAGTAGGATTGTAATTCCGGTTTAGGTCGTAAAATATGCCAACATTTTGAAATTTAAAATAAATTAAGTCAACTTGTTCGTAATTATTTGTTGGTATAATGTAAAAGATAATCTACGCATCACATCGATTCAAGGTGTTTGAAATAAGTTCTACTTGATACATAAGCTCAATAGATAAATATATAGTTTGTAATAAATCCAGGTTTTGAACAGATATTTGATTTAACAATATAACTTTTTGAACCTAACTGGTTCTACAATACAACTCTAACAGATTTGATCCTAAACTTGTTCTTCATATTGTTCTCGACAAACAGAACAAGTCAATAGTTTGTTTTAAACAAATTGATTGTTGGTCTCAAACAAACGAAACCCAAAAATCATGCACCTAGACCTAGTAGTTCATTAATATCGTTGCCATTCAGCTAACATAACGGATGTCAATTTAATAATTATTTTCAGATATGGAAAACTGAATAACATGTAGATCGTATGATACCGTCTCGTAAATAGATCTTTCAAATGTCTACCCTATAAAATTAAATATGTATGGTAGTATCTAGGATTGACAAGACTGCAACGAGGAATTTTGGTTCGATTTTAGAAAGGTAGCCTCAAAAACAGCTAACACATGTCCATATCTAAGAAATTTAACATGTGTATAAACAACCCAATCCCAGCAAAGAGTAACATTGACGGATAATAACAAAGTAAAAAGGAACAATTGTGGAGGTCAAGTCTAATGTTTGCAGCCGCGGTAATCCCAGCTCCAATAGCGTATATTAAAGAAGTTGAAGTTAAAACGTTCGTATAGTTGAACTTGTATTATGTACTGATGGTACATCGTAACTGAGTTCGAACGTCATTTTGATGCTATTACGTATTAATTACTAGGTGTCTATGGTATCACTGTAATGGTTAAACGTCAGTTTATTCACATAATTATTGTGTATTAGTGCTCTGTGTCGGGTAAAGCAAGCCATTTTTGCCTTTATATTCTCTGCATAGAACAGTAAAATAAAACATCTGTTCTATTTCGTTCTAAGATCAAGACGTAATGATTAATAAAGGGTGATTTTTTAACTATTTTCTTTTTGGCAACAGTGATTTTAACAGGCCATCTTCAGTTTGGTCTATAATTTAACCATGAATCGTCTTACAAACGAACAACGCTTGCAAATCATTGCATTTTATTAACAAAATGCGTGCTCTGTTAAGAAAGTTCATCGCGCACTTCTTCCATTTTATGGTCAGTTTAATCGACCCACTGAAGCGGCTATTCGGGCTATTGTGACTAAATTTCGCACCAAATTTACATTGTTGGACATTAAATCACCAACACGCTTTCGTACAGTGTGAACTGTAGAAAATATCGCAGCTGTATCGGCCAGAGTTGATGACCATCAATTATCGATTCGGCGCCGTTCGCAGCAATTGGGCCTCTGTTACTCAACAACGTAGAAAATTTTGCGGAAGGATTTAGGTGTGAAGCCTTACAAAATACAGCTGGTGCAAGAATTGAAGTCGAACGACCTACCACAATGCAGAATTTTTGGTGAATGGGCTCTTGAAAAGTTGGCAGAAGATTCATTTTTTTATCGAAAAATTGTGTTCAGCGACGAAGCTCATTTTTGGCTGAATGGGTTCGTCAATAAGCAGAATTGTCGATTTAGGAGTGAAGATCAGCCAGGAGCATTGCAAGGTCTACCAATGCATCCAGAAAGTTACTGTTTGGTGCGGATTATGGGCTGGTGGCATCATTGGGCTGTACTTCTTTAAAGATGATGCGAATCGCAACGTAACTGTAAATGGTGAGCGCTACCGTGAGATGATATCCAACTTTTTCTTGCCCAAAATGGAAGAGCTTGATTTGCATAGCCTATAGCACGCGAAACAATGAAACAATTGAGAGGCAAGTACGGTGAACACTTTATTTCACGTTTGGGACCGGTCAATTGGCCGCCTAGATCGTGCGATTTAATGCCTTTAGATTATTTTTTGTGGGGCTATGTTAAGGCTCATGTCTATACTGACAAGCCCGCTTCGATTGACGCATTGGAAGACAGCATTGAAGCATTTATTCGTGAGATACCGGCCGAAATGATGGAAAATGTATGCCAAAATGGGACTAAGCGGATGGACCATTTGAGGCGCAGCCGCTGTTTACATTTGCATGAAATAATCTTCAAACATTAAATTATACGTACTATCGATTCAAATAAAGATTTCATGCATTTTTCTTAATTTTATATGTCTTTTTTTGGAAAAATTTCCTATAGCTATTAAAAAATCACCCTTTAGAAACAATGAGAGCATTAGAATTACTGCGCGATTGGTAAAATTCGTGAACTCTTGTAAAACTAACATAAGCAAGATTGTTAGGCTCGAAAGCGATCAAATACTGCCATAGTTCTAATCATAAACTAGAAATTGGATGGAGTTACACATCTACCTCTTCAAAACGCTTATCACGAAAATCGAGTAAAATAGATTATTAGCTCTTTCTCGAATCTATACTTCGGTTAGTCCCGATAACGAACGAGACTCAAATTTCTTACTGCATAGATGGGTGCAGGGTTAAAGCTTTGAGACAAGTTTGCCTCTGTTTTATAAATGATATTAACGAGCAGTAGTCTTAATACGAAAGAATAGTTTGCAAGTGGAGAGTCGCATCTGGTGATTTATCCTTCCAGAATAAATATAACGAAATTGTGTAATAAAAGGTGTCTTTAAGCCAACACCTTACCCACCCATATGCTCCCGGTGAAAGCTATATCATACACTCTACAAAATATACTCCCTGATCACTGGGGCCATTATTATTAATAAATAGCTTGTTAAAATAATATGCCCAGTTTATATATAAAATGAAACAAAATCGAGTAAATAGTTTCATTTACTATTTCTAACATCGGGTTTTTATCAAAGTTTCTAATATGTATTTTGAGGTAACAAAATACGGATTCGTCCTTCAGATCTATAAAATTATTTTTAATACCTTTATTTATGGTGTAATTGCCCAACATAATTTTACTTAATTGAACTCCCAATTCTTATTTTTAGTAGCATTTCGCTTACAAAAAGAAACCAAAAATCGATTACATTTTCCTTTTATTGTATTAATGTATAAATATATGTATACACGTCTTTTATTCCAATTTCAAGAAATTCTACTTTGTTCCGTTCTTTATTTTTATTTTTTTTTTAATTCATGGTTGTGTAAAAGCCAAAAACAAACTTTAACCATAAAATGAGAATAATACGAGTATCTGTCTTAATATTAACATAAAGAATACGAAACTTTCTTGAGATTAACTTTTTGTATATTTTTCTTTACAGTATTGGATAAATTTAACGGTGCTGCAATTTTGTGCTTCAAAGCAGCTAACATACCGATTAAAGCAACACTATAATCAAGGTAAGGCCACTGTTTGCATAAATAAACAATTTAATTAAATATTCACAATTTATTTATGACTAATTGTACTCGTGGACGTGTGTGAACTGAAGACGGAAGTTTTTTTTTCATTTTGACGAATACAATTTTTTTGGACTTTATGAGCAAATAAATAAAATAGACTTCTTTCACCTGCACCAAATATCCGTTCTGGTTTTACCAATCTTAATCTTGATATAATTTTTGACACCTTAGTAAAAAAAAATAAAATTGTAAAGCAAAATGTAAATTTGAGATTGTTTAACTCTTAAAAAAATAATACGATGGTCGTAAAAATATTTAGTTGAAATAAAAAAATTAACTTTTCAATAAATCATTTTAAATATTTTACTATATACAAAACAAAGAACATTTCGATTTCTCACAATATCTCTTTCAGCCATGTTTAAAAAAAATTGTCTTATGTTTAATTTTGTAACACCTACAAACTGTTCATATTCGTTTGCAAAATATTAAGCTTGTTTTTCCTTAAGAAAATAATAATATAAATATACTTAAAGAGTGTCTCAAAATTCACGCAAAATGTTTCGTCATTTGTGCGGTAAAGTACAACGAAAAAAAAACGGATATACAGCGGATTTCAGCGCAGAGGCTTATATCGGTGGCCGTCCAGATCATGTGACTTAACAGCGTTGGATTTTTTCTTTGTGGTTTTTTGAAGTCTTAAGGTTTATGCCAACAATTGCACAACCATTTATGCCTTGAAGAAGAAAATTGAGCTCTGCATCAATTAAATTCGGCCAAATTTATGTAAAACTGTCATGGAAAATTTTGACAAAAAACTTTACACATGTGTTTTCTATCAAAATTATTTCTTACGTCCATTTTGGGACACGCTTTAATAAGTAAATATGGTGTGATAAAGAAAAATATATGTAAACAAATTAGTCAGCGAACTCTCGAAAAACAAGACATGAGTATATTTGATCAATAATACTATAAATTCGTTTTGGCGTTTAAAAAAATTGCACATTCATGTTTAAATATTTTAATTAGACGTGATAATACTTTCTGCTATCATCTTACGTTTCGCATTTTAAGATAAATTGATGATTCATATTGTGTTAAAAAATAAATAGTGACCTTGGGAAAACGCATAAAGATTATCATAATTTAAAGTATAATCGCCTGAACGATAGAAAATTTATACAGGTTAATTTATCGATAAAATATATAATTTTATTTTAAACATATACTTATGTTAACCACCGGTCGTATAATAATCATAAACGATTTTTACAGGTCATTTCTCTACCCGAGTAGCCATCGTCGCCAACAGCATCAACAGCGCTTGCCAAATGGTGGCTGTCTTAAAAAATTACAGCATCGTCCGTTTTGGATCGGCTCGCAGCGAGCTCGCTGCCCTTTAGCTCAATAAGCAACATCAGGAATTTTCATATAATTTCTGATCTCGTAGTTGAACAGAATTCGTTAAGTAACATCTTCGAGTTTGGAGCCAATAATATCATGCGCATGACTCCTGTCGGACCAACCATCTCATACTCGTTCGTCATGGTCCAACTATCACACCCACATCATTCATGACAAGAAGTCTAATCAACATTTTTCAAATGTCATGGCACCTGTCACCACTACTATAATCTATTGCGTAAACTAATTGATTGTTAGTTCATGGTAGACCAACGGAAACTGAGAATCGTACAAATGAATCCGTTAGATCTTTTACATTGTTGTCATGCAGTCCAACCACACAGGTATCATCTGCATATGCCAGGGTCTGGTTAGACTGACGGTATAAGATGTAGTTCTGACTTTTACGAAAAGCTAAATTCTAACTTGAGATTAGCAAAAATTGTGTTCTCAACTTTGACATAGCATTGTGACTTCATTACTGTTGTTTTACACAAACGCCTAGCTAGAAATCCAAGAACACCTGATCTGACGAGACGAGAGAACAGGTAAACTGCGCAACTATACTGAGCGATATATTAGTGCTTTATACTATTCCAAAAATTTTGAAAAAATAAAAGGAATTATTGATTACTTTTAAGAGAAGATGCTGCTGCTCTAGATATTTTTTACATAGCCCAGTATCCTAACACTTAGCTTATATGAAAGCACATTTTGCGGCATTGCAAGTCATTATAAAAAAAAATTAGACTACATTTATCGGAATCCATGATAAACCCAAAGGGATGTTAGCAAATATGACTGAACATAATTTGAACATCATTTCTCTGTAGATAATTTAGAGAAAATTGTTATCGTTTGTGAGACAAAAAAAATGCCAAATGCAAATCACATCGATGAAAGACTTCTGAAGATCGTGATGGGCAATCCTGCACCGAACTGTTTCATCATAGATGACAATCAAAAAAGATGATGCATCACAATTAAATCGAGCAGCTTATTTCTAAAATTAGAAGACAATACAATTAGAGGAAACAGCGCAAACAGGAATATAAAATTACCAAACCACTCCAAATGCAAGTAAATCTTCTGTCTCTCTTAAGAATACAATACATTCTCTAAAAAATGCTTTGCTGAGTTGTTATACTCTTAAGACTCCATTTCTCATCACGTTTTTTTGTCTACACATTTGCTTGGCGATTCTCTTAGCAAGATTTACTTTGTTGTAAAAGTAAACCAATCATTTTGAGTTTAATTATTACAATACCTAGTATTTTTAACAGCTGCTTTTTAAAGATGCGGATGGTAGCCCCTTTTGGTAAGTCACCTTCTGCGATAAACCAAGGATGCTGTGGTGAAATGTCTAAGGACATCATGCTCTATTATCAGTATTTTAGTAGACATGAGAGTGACATCTCGCCCACAGGAGCCACCGTTATATAGCGATTGGTAATATACTTGCTCACGGCGCTCTGTATTGAATTTATTAAAACTAAAACTTACACTGATGAAGTAAATGTCGCACAGTAAAGGCCAATTATGGTAGCAATGCCATGTAAATAAATAAAAAAATGTATTTGGATTATATTACATAATTATGTTTATATGATGATATATGACGCAATATTATGCAATGATAAATATAACTTTCTATAGGTAGTATAAGAAAGACAAATAATCGAGTAATCTCTTTGCTTTGAGATTCATGTAATAATCAGACGAGTATAAAAACGTCTTGATACATAGTAGTACGTTTATAAACTACTATTTTATGCTCAGTACCAAGTACTGTAATAATTTGCATGGCAATTGTTCATGTTTCTCAGTATTTATACTCAAATATATTTATATATGTTACAAAATGTAAAATCAATATTTAATATATAAGATTTTTCGTTTATAAGAAAATACACAAGTTTCTTTTAAAGCGTAATTAATTTCTTATTCAAACCAAGTAGAATTTTTAAAATCATTATTCTTGTTAATAATTTTATGTTCGTATTTTTGTGAGTTTTTCGATCATTTTTGTGCCAAGTCTCGATAATATTATAAACATAGAGTAATAATATAAATGTGTGCGTGTGTGTGTGTATTACAAATTTTTAACCTCAACGCTGTTTATAAAATAGAGCCCAGCTGTTCAAATCATAATTAAAAATAGTTGTAAAATTGGATTTTACGTATTCGATCTTTATATATGATACTTATATAAACACACACTAATATACATTTATATATGTACATATGTATATATATATATATATATATATATATATATATATATATATATATATATATATTTAAAGTATTTAATGCTAATCAATTTCCATTAGTTCAAATTCACATCTCGAAATACAAAAGCTTATGACTTACTCGTATTTAAATTTGCAAAATTCCAGATATATTTCCCTATCATTTCAGTGAAATAGCGTATCATGAATTGGCTTATGCAAGGTTCCGATCAAAATGGCTTTATTGAAGGGACACTATACTCTTCATTCACACTCTCCATTCTCACTGGAAAATCATTTCAGTGAATCTAGTAGATAATTGACATTTATAGGAGCTAGTGTTTCCGGAAGAATAAATGCAAACAGCATCTACTTATCGTACATCAAACATTCCCGATAGTTTGAACACCACATTGTGTTCACAACCTTGTCCTAAACGGTAATGGACCTAAGTCTGAATGTATGGTCCAGTACCGTGATTTGCTCTGAAATTAATTCCCAGGATACATTCTATTGATCGATAGATAAAATAATGTTCCCATACAGTTTTCACATCAGGAGAACTGTAATTGGTTTCCACAATGCTTCGTATAGATTTTAATAGAAGCATACATTATATACATATACGATTATCGAGTTTTTTAAATTTAAACCACCTTTTTTACCTGGGCCATAAAAAAACTGTAAAGCAACGTATCGCCTTGAATATTGATTTTAACTTTTTAACCATCGAGTTTCATGTAAAGCAACGAGTTGATTTCTAACTGATATTCGTTCATGGTTAAGATACTACAGAGGTCAGGTTATATTTTGGTGAAGTATCCAATTTTCTTTGTTGATATTTTTAACAATATGTTTTTTATGCTTGCGGGTTGTTTTTATATTAATTAATCATTTATTGTGATCGAAGAAAAATCACATCTTATAAAATGATACACATAGTAACGAAAATAATTGATTTTTTTGAAAATAGAGCTATGAGTCAAACCATTACAGCCTCGAATAATTATCGCAATATGGTTTAATCTAATATAAAACAAAAAATAATTTTGTAAATATTTTATATTTTGATTTGTTATTATGACTTCGTGAATATGCCTTTAGATAAGAAATTTGTTATCATATCAATAAATATTTGACTTTAATTCTAAAGCTAATAAATTTGTCAAGTTTGAAGTGATAACAGCGAGAAATTAAATATATTTTTACACTAATTAGATAATTGTTAGTAGGGAGAGAGAGAGTGTATTTAAATAAATTATTAATGAGTAAGTTACGCTCTTTAGCGTTGCGATACATACAAATTATACATACATATTTTCAATAACAGCCTTGGTTGTTTTTGAAAATGTTTTAAATACAAAACAACACAAAAAAAGTGAAATTTTTATTTTTTTACAACCATTTTCTTATTTCTTAATTTCCGTATTACTGGTTAATGGTTATTTATACTTTCATAATAAAAAAATATATAAAGTTATATATAGTAAATAATAATAGTTTATAAACAATTTGCAACATACTAATAGTTATTATACTCGTAAATCTAAACTTTTGGTGATATTACACCGCACAGCTATTAATTTAAATCATTTGATCATATAAATCGTTTACATAACCTATGAAGTGACGTCATTTTAAATAATTGATATTTGAACAACTTACTTCAGTTTTGATATTCTGTGGCCGTATTTTGGTTTTCCCAAAAATGTAAACTGCATAATTTTATCATGTCGTTTTCCTCTATCCTCTATCTTTCCCATGATTTATTTAAACCAGGGTTTCGAACCGAACCCTAATCTGAAACCGACCTCAACCTGAACCCGTTCCGGTTCAGAGATTTTTTCATAATTTTGTAAACTCGAACCTGAACCAAATCAAAATTCAGGTTCGAATTCAAGTTAATTTTTTTTTTTTTCAAAAACAATTTCGGGAAACAACTGGGAAAAATATGGATGTTCCTAGAGAATATTCTCAAGAAATCTTGTAGACCAAAGAAAACAGTTGGATGGCAGCTAAAGAAAGCAAAGAAAATGACAGCTCCAACTGCGTTGATTTTATTATAAAAAAGAGAGTATGCTGCTTATCAAACCTTTCCCAGAGTTTAAAGGAAACAATTGTTTTGTAGTTCTGAAAAAACCATATGTTGGATCCCCTTGTTAATATACGAAGTTGCTCAGGTTGTGCTTTTTCTAGCCCTAAATACATTATAGCGCCACAGCTTGTCCAATTGAATAAGAATTCCTTAAAAAACATTTTATTTGGACGTTTAAATGAAATTGATTTAAATTAATAAAAAAAAAGTAAGTTAGATTCGAACCCAAATCTGAACCCGAACCCGATATATTGTTGTGCAAGAACCTGAACCCGAACGCTAACCCAAAATTGTCGGGATTCGAGACCCTGATTCAAACATACGTGTATTGAGAAGTAAATAATCCAATTTTTTGTACCGCACACCAGACACTCCAGAAAGCTAAGCGCAGTCAATCGTTTCCAATTTGAATACTTTTAAAAATTATAAAACATTACAGTTCTTGTATGGTGCAAAATGTCATAATATCCTCTAAAAGTTCGAATGGTCATATCAAATCAAAATTTTGGTGGGCGAAGGAACATAAAACAAAACTAATTTGAACCTAGCAATTGCCGCAGTGCTAAAAGCTACGGTGTGTGGTTCGGGAGATACCGGGTTCGAATCCCAACGGAGGAAGGTTTAAAAAGAGATTTTTCATCACTTGATTTCCATCAACGATGGTAAAGAGTACAACTATGATTCCTTGTTGGAGTCCAGAATCCATGGCCCTAACCATTGTTTATGCCAGTACCTGCTGGCTGGAGCATTGCAATGTGCAGATGGAAATGCAAAGCGAACCTGTATTCGTGCGTCCTCGATTTGGCTAGTGGTAGCGCAAAGTACGACTTTAAGTTAATCGTGAAAGATTTAGGAGAGCAATGGCTCAGAACAGATAAATTGGAAAAAAACTAAAAAAAATCGATCACGGTCACGAATTCAGCCGCTGCATGGAAATTTTAGCTAAGAAAATTCATAGGCTAACTGCTTAGTTTTTATAGCATCATTATTCTAAAAATCTGGAATTATATTGAAATTATCCGTGAGTATGGTAAGTTAAATTCTCAATCACATTTTTGATTGATCGAAATAGCATTCAGTTAGTGTTTGTTTGTTTATTTCTATGCAATCTGTTTTGGGGCCGAAGCTCTCCCAACTCTTTCGCGGTTAATTAACGTCCTACTTTTACGCCATTACTAGCCAAATCGAGGACGCGCGAATACAGGTTCGCGTTTCAAATATCCATCTGCACATTGCATTGCTCCAGCCAGCCTGTACTAGCATGGACGATGGTTCGGCCCATGAATTCTGCACTCCAACGGGGGGTCATAGTTGTGTTCATCGTCATCACCGATCGTAATCAAGTGATGAAAAATCCCTTTTGCAACCCTCCCCCGTTGGGATTCGAACCCGGTACCTCCCGTCCCAAACACCGCAGCTTTAACCACTGCGCCAATTGCTCGGTTAGTTAGTGTTTTAAAGTATTTAAACTTATAGAAATTGTTATTGGTGTTAGATAACAGTATTTTACCGTCGGAACCTCTCAAAGATGACCACGGATTCGTAATGAGCTAGATGTTTAAGGACGTTAAGGTTTCTGGCCATTTTAACCTTAAAATTACTACATAAGGCAAGAACAATTAAAATTAGATAATTAGTTGCATTTTGAGATATATGGATTATGTATTATGATTTTATAAAACAGCCATACAAACCAGGTAGCAATTTAACCGATGATGAGCACTTGGTAGCCACTTGTGGGTGTTGTCTTTTTGGCAATACATTCCCAGTAAACCCGGGAAACACGAGATAAACATATTTTGATTTTGCGACTCATCTAACACATTTCCAGTGAAAGGAAAAATTTACATTAGGCGAACGTTCTCTGAGGATTTCCAAGTAAACAATTTAGCATCCGGCCGAATACGTAAACAAATAAGGGCGAATTACCGCTACAGTTAACAGGAAAAACGGAAACCAAGAACAGAGCAACATAATTTTCTAAAAGTATTACTTTAGTAAACTACATTACCAAGCCTGATAGAAATGTACTACTGCTGCCAACGCTCCACAATGAAAGTAATTTCAATGAAGCAACTGAAAAGCCAGCTATGATTCTAGACTACAATGAACATAAAGATGGTGTTGATACATTATATTAAAGGTTAAAGGTTATATTCCAAGGACTAAGTTTAATTTATACTAGAGTGATAAAGATAACGAATTGATTTTTTTGTGTATTGGAAAATATTTTATAGTTTAAATTTAAACAGCGTAGTCCTCAGCAATTAGCATAACAAAAAGTTTTCTGTCACATAAAATTTTATGTTATACATATGTTTATATTCGATTCTCTCTACAGATTTAAATAAAAAATATATATATAAAAAAATTATTTTGGCGCCTAGTACAAATGTGGAAAGTCGTTTTTCATTGGTTTTTGACAAACAAATCTGATTTTTTGTGTCGTTTTAGTGGAGAATAAAATTATTTTGACATTTCGCAATACATATTTTTCAGTGCCAATTTCTAGTAATTAAAATATCTTATTAAAATTAATAGTTTAAAATAGTTAATGACCAATGGTGCAGCGTCTGCAATTAAATCAGAAGAATTTTACTATAAAATACCCACCAAGACAATATTTACGACAGATTTAAAAATCGAGATTTGTTATAATTGACATTTCTTCTTATTTTGGTGTTGAGGAAATCTCGCAAAAAATCTATATTTCATAAAAAATATTACGCTATAAAAGTCACCAATTAAAATTCTTAAACTTAGTGTGCATCAAATATTTTACATTCGTACCGAATTCGTACACAACTTCTGAATAGATGTGTTTGTATGACTGCCATAAAAAATTATAGATTTTATACTTTTTGTGGCAGTATCACTGTTAAAAACAATCAGTTTTTTTTACTGAGAATATGTTTTATTTCATTTAGACAGCCAAATATGTATTTTTGTCTTACTTTAAATTGACTGACTCAGTAACTCAATGCAATTCATTCCATTGATTATACCCATAAGTCGCTTACCAGCACTACAAAAGATAACAACATTAATAAAAATGGCTTTAAAACAAATTGGATACTCGTTAAATATTCGAATTGATACTCTTTAAGTTACAAAAACCTCCGCAGCTCAACGTCAACGGTGGTTCATACCCAAGAAAAAACTATAAACAAGCATGCTTTTACTGCTTCTATTGTCAAAAGGCGGTTTTGTCACTAATTCATGATTCGCGTATGCCTACTGAAGTAGAAAATGAAATCGTGGGCGACAATTGATACAGGATCGAGACGATACGACGTAGTCCTACTAATATACAAATAATTATTATGTTTATGTTTTATTTTATTGAACTGTTTTAGTGATGTTGATTTTTATTTTTAGATTAGTTGAATTGAAATGAATTCCTTACCTTATGTTATTTTACCAAATAGAAGTTATTTTGATCAAAACCTAAAGAACAAAATAAAGGGGTCAATGTGACCCCACTAAACGGACAAAGTAGTTATGAGTATGACACGAACAGATGATTAAAATGGTTTAGAGATATTGCAGGGTACTTTTTAATTCCAAAATTCAACAATTGCCAAAAAATACCTCAGCAATATACAAAACGACATTTAAGCCTATTCCCGAATTCATCGGTTGTATAGACGCGATGCACATTCGTATTTCTGCTCCATCAGAAGATGCAAAAATTTGAAAGTGAAAAATGGCATTTGTAGTACTTGAATCCTATTTAATGTTGCTGTGTAAATTTTTTCTTCATTTTTATCCGACATACGCAAAGCTACATTTTAAACTAACTTGCAGCAAATGAATATTTTTGATGCTAAACAAAACAGCATAAAAGAATACAATTTGATTGTTTGTACAACTAAAGGACAACAAAGACTAATACCAAAATGTTAATTTATCCGATATACATCATTTTCGAAATTGATAAAATATCGATTCACTATAGAGTTTTTTACTTAGTATACACCCTATAGAGCTCTACAGTGCGCTCTACCAAAGACAGATATTTTTTGTTTTCTTTTATTCATATTTCATAGTTAAAAATCAACAAAAAAAACTATATAAGTGTTGGTTTGTTTTTAAATTTGGTCTTATATATAACACTAATATCAGTAGTCGCTTTGTCCCTTTAAATTTTGAATAATCGGTATTGGTAATATAGACGCCTTTGGCTCTACAGATACTCTACGCGATAGTTCTATTGATTGATTGATTGATTAGAGTGTACGGCCAAGAACGAACCAGGAACTCTCGGAATGCCGGGCACCACCGTACACCCGTGTTACATATAACAAAACCGAAGGAATGGAAGGAATGTTAGTTGTGACAGACTCGACCCGGTTGCAGACACCTAAGCGATCGATAGTTAGTGTTTTTTTTTGTGGTGTAAGGAAAGGAAGGGCATGTTAGTAATGACAGATATGATCCGGTTTTCCGGAAGCCAATATTCAACTAATGTTAGCACAAGACAATCACAATTTTAACGAGCTGCTCTGCATTATTTCAACAACTGCAGTGTGCCCCCATTCAGGTGTATCAACAAACGTTTCCTAAAAGCAAAATCAATTAATGAAATAACCGCTCTTAGCCGTAGGCTGTAATACATTGAATTAGTTTTCATCTGAAATGATAAATTAATTAATTTGTAATATAATAAACTAATAATATCATAATATAATTTCTGCAAGCCGTAGACTGTAATAAACTAGATTAATTTTCCCTGAAAATACAAATTTATTAATTTGTCTCATAATAATAATATATTAATGTAATATAAATATATAAATACCTAAATACATAAATACATAAATATATAAATAAATAATAGCAATTACACAAAGTACTTGCATCAAAATCCCATTCATATTTACTTTAAAACCAAAAACACTACAAATCAAATTTTATTAAAACAATTAAACCATACTCTACGCGATAGTTCTATTGCCTAAAAACTCTACAGTATATACGGGATTGTTTTAGATTTTGTAAACATGTTTGATAAAGTTTTCACTCTACAACAGAGAGCGCTGCATATTTCCACTTAATTTGGAATTTTATTTTTTTTTTGTTTCTAAAAAATCATACCGACTGTCATTCGCATCGAACATATATTATTTGGAATTGTGTGCATGGGAATTAAATTATAAATTAAAATCTAACTGCTATTTTATCGTGCAAAATTAACATCGATAGAAAAAAAATAATATGGCAAATGTGATGCTAATTTGCTCTACCGAGCGCTCTACCGTATAGAAAAATGTGTCTCCAGTGTGTATACAGTCTGAAGAGCGTATGGAAGAGCTCTACTTGAATTTTCTCTACATTTACTCTACGGAAAGCAGTAGAGTCGTAGAGACGAGCTATAGTGTACACGTTACATGTAGAGCCTCTACGCTCTATTCTCTACCGAAAAAACGTGGACACTTGGCTTAGCAACTAGTCAAGCTTAAATCAATTCGGAAACGATTTTTGATGTTTACTTTAAGATGATATCCTTCGTGGTGATAAAGTTCCTGCTTATGTTCCAAATTTTGGTTGTTGATGAAAGGTGAACCATTGTTCGCCCACAGACAAATTGACACTGTGTTGTTTTCGCGCGTATCAATTTAATGAATCAAATTGATTGTTATAGCTTATTGTCTTTATATATTCAATACATGCAATATGTTGGTTTCTCAGATCTTCAAGTACTTTTGCGATCAAACTGGAATTCCGTGACTTGAATTATTTCGGTCATAATTTATATTACAAGCCGCAGTTTTATTAATAATATATGTGTTGTACTCAGTCATTTAAAAAATAAGCCAGATGTAAAATCTATTGTTGGCCAGTAAATACATGAGTAAAATATGAACTACGACGTTATAGTATGAATCAATCAATATATGTATGTAGATTCCTACATTTATTGACTATAAAAACGCTATCGTTTTCCATGATTCATATAAGGAATGTCAAATGAAAACTGATTTTATTATTATGTTTTTTTTTATAGCATATTCGTGAAATATGGTTGTATCGCTATGGTTAAGATACATGCTAACCACATCACGACTCGGGCTTCAATACTGAACGTTGACTAAGTATAACAAAATTAAATTATTCCATGACATACATATACCTATGAAGGTATTTTTTGTACAAATTTAACGTACAACGTTCACAGACAATTCGTCAGTGGTTATGTAACTTTAATTTATTCTAACAATAAAAATCATCAATTGGTGTTGTAGGTTAAATTTCATGTAATCTAGGAAATTTTCTGCAATAATTATAATTCAGTTCAATGAAATGGCTAGTATTATTATTTTTTTTATATCCAACAACATAATTAACCACAATAACATAATGTTTTAGATAGAAATTAACGATTTACGAATTCAAACAATACACAGATCAAGAAATTATCACGGAACAAACAAAACATAAATAAATAATATTCTCCATTGTGTATATGGTTGCAATTTATATTATTGTTTATGAAAACATGAAACTTGTTTTTCTTGCTCGTTATGTTTGTGTTTTTATGTTATTGCTTCAGTGATCTGACGAATTGTTACTAAAATGATATAAAGAAATCAAGTAAATCATAAATTTCGTTGAATTCAGCAAATTATGTTATAATAACAAAATAAACAAACTAGTTTCGATTCTGAGTCAATTTTTTATTTTGTATTGTACAGAAGAAAGCGCAGGTCGACTTCTTTATTGCCATTTTGCTTCAAATTATATTGAAACGCTGACCGCGGTTTTGCATCTTTCGCTACCTTAGTTCTTATAGATAAAGGCAACGCGGGTAAGGTAAAACATTGGCATGTCATACTATTGGAGTAAGGCCGAAAAGTTAGTTACACAAAATAAACTCTTTAAATAGTAAGAGCTGCGAATTGTTTCATAAACTTTATTTGTGATAGTTCCTTATTAGTTTGACCGGCTTACATAACTTCCACAGAGGGTGCATAAACCGTTTATATTACATCTTTCGGTCTTTAATAATATACAGTCAGTGATATATATAGATCATTGTATAAAATAGAGAAATGTTCTTCAAATTCTCAAGTACCGTTCTTATCGAACGATGCTAGCAAGAATGTTGATATTCCGGTTCCGAATGGTATTGTTCAGTTACTTTTTATCATTAAAGAAATTGTGGTCGATTTCTGTGAATATCTTCGTAACTAAATTGTTCTCCTAAAATGTGCCATTTAAAACAGAGTTAACTTTCGTTAGCCCGATTACTGGCCCCCATAATATCATTATTGGCTTAATTTTATTACAGTGAATATTAATTTGATTTTGCAGCTGATTTTTCAAGAAAGTACATTGGCTTTTTCTTAGACTCCTTCAATAGTATTGTATGCCATCGGGCCAATCAAGGATACATTTTTTTAATCGAAAAAAATCATCTGTACTTGAATAAAGGTCAGCTATTCTTCGGATAGTTATCATAAAAACAAAACAAATAATTTTTTAATTACCTTTCACCAGTCGCGACTCATGTTTTGAGAACGCCTTTGTGAAGTGGCAATTCCTTTGGTGCTGACGTCATTTTACTGTTTTTCCAAAATCCAGCAACTTTCAAACACACAGGCTGATTATGATTCGAGATACATTTAATTATTGCTCGCTTTTCAGGCGCTTAAGGCTTTTAAAAGAGTTACTCGTTGCTTTAAACAACCCACGAGTTTCTCATGAACTCATCTTTTTTTGGTTGGCTGGTTTTATTAATTGTTCCGTAAGAACCGGATCACCTAAAAACTAACCAACGGTAATAACATGACTGCAGTTTGATTTGAGCCTGATTTTTCTAAATGAAAAACTTTCTTCGAAAAAGGCTAAGCTCGAAATACCCTTTTTATACTAAACATTTTATAATTTATAAAGCTGAGCGTAAAAAATGATCAAAACGTTATATAGTTATGAAACACGTCAGTTTTAAAAGATTCCTTTTTTTGTTTAAGTCAATCGAACTTGTATGGTTCTTTTTAATATTTTGCTTTAAACGTCCTTATTCAATATTTTGCATGATAAGCTTGGAAATTTTTAAATCCGTTACTTACAAATATCTAAATACCTAGTTGTACAAGTTTTTAAAAAACTAAAGCTAAAGTTTTGAAAGAGTTTAAGGTCGAAAAACTATTAATTTTTCTAAATTTAACGTAGGAGGAATAAAATACGGTAACCACTTAAAGGTAGCAATCTAATGTTAAGCTAAAACAATTCATCGCCATCTGATTGGCTGTGTATTAAACTTTTTCAATTCTTTTTCAATATTATCACATTTTTTTGATACTACCTGTTGCCGTAGACCATTCTCTTTCAATTTGCATAAAAAGTATCAACTGATCTCAGTTGTGACGCGTTGAAGAATTGCAATCTTTCGTTACAAATTTCGCTGATGTAATTTTCCGCATTGGCCGTCAAAAGTCCTTATGATAACTCATTCGCAAAAAGCTAACCATAACATCACTTTTTTGATGATTATTAGTTAGGAAATTCTTTGCACCATTTTGGTTGCTTTTTGCCTTTCGCACGATTTGATTGTCTGTGGTTGCTGGCACTGTCTTTTTGGCTTTCCGCTAAGGAATGATATGTATGTATTAAATATTTCTTGATGGTTTTGTGAGATCGGCTTGATTTTTTTACCCAATTGTTAGTGTTAGTTAGCACTACGCCCTGCCTTTTCATATAAAGGGTAATTGGCATAAAGAGTTATCCAATAAGAATGTCGTGACTTTAAAATAAATCAAAAAGTAAATATGATATCAATGCAAATTTTTTTTTATTCCATGACATTATTGATGTATAATTTCTTTTAACAACTAAGTCTAGCATAGCGGATTCTTTCAACCAAATTTTGGACCACTTTTTCGCATAAATCTGCACGAATCTCACCAATAAAGAACAAGAATAATGTTTGATTGTAATTGGTCAATTGATGTCGGTTTATTATCATAAACAAGTGACTTCAAATACTCCCACAAGAAATAATCCAATGGAGTGAAGTCGCAAGATCTAGCAGGCTAATTCACCGAGCAATTTCTTAAGATAATATTTTGATTAAATTTTGTTTTTAATAAACCGATGGCAGTGCTTGCTGTAAGGCTTGTAGCACTATCTTGCTGAAACCAAATTTCATTGATATTCATTTTTTCCATGTTTTCGAACAAATAATCACTAACCATCGATCTGTAACGTTCTCCATTAACGGAGACATGCTGTCCTTATTTATTTCGGCAAACAATGAATACAATTTTCCGGTGAATTGTTCATCAATGTCCAATTTGTCTAACGCAAAATCAGCAAATAAACGACGCTTATGATCATCCATAACAATTTCTTATTTCTTCAGTTCTTGAACTAGTCTTATATAATTATAAGACTAGTATCTTATATAATTTCTATTTATAAATTCAATGGCGGGCGAGTCTCAAACTCGGGACCGCGGCGTGGGTGACGAATTTTTAATGTTAAAACTGTAGAAGGTCTTATAGGTTTATTTACCTTAGTCTCAATTTCAGGCCCGAAATAAACATTTTTACAAAACAAAAATAAAAAGAAATATAAATATAAATTTTTGACATTCGGCGTTTTAATCTAAAATTACAAAGTGATCTCCTAAAAAATCTAATTTCTCTTATTATCTTTCTGCATGCAATGGACACTAATTGCATGATAAATTCACTCCGTTACAGTTGGTTAAGTCCAACGAAACAAAAAACGAATTCGTGGCTTATTCCACCTTTGTGTTCTCCCGCCATTTTACAAAATAGATCACTAAATAAATGAATATCTTTTTATAAATTAAAAAAATTACCAACACTACAGGCCAAAGTTGACCCTTTACTGTGATATTTTACAAAATCTTTCAGACCATATTTTTACAATTGGTGATCGTTGTAGGTGGTCAGCCTAACGAATTATTTTATACGCAATTGGTCACGGCGTTGTAATCAACGGCCTTGTGCTTAAGCCAACACCTTAACCATCACTAAGTGACCGGTGGCTTATAAGTTAACTGAAAGGAAATCTCCCAATATTATTTGTATAAACTATAATTCAACTATAATTATCCAAATAATAATGTTTGAAAATCTAGAAATTAACGCTCATCACAAACAAAAAAATGTGAGTCAGGTTGCCCAATAACTCAGCCGATGCGTGAGTTGCAATGAGCTAACTTATTTAATAATTCCAAAAACATGAAAAGTGGCTCTGCTTCCATATTAAATTTAACAGATACGTGTAAAATTATTCGTTTGGCCTTTGATTTCGTTGTTATCTATAATCGTAACGAGCATAAAATTATGTTAAAACCACCCATTATTTCAAGTGCGAAAGCAAAATAGTTTTAAGTTTTAAATAGTATATGCCGTGAGGTAATCAATGGTGTAGTGTTGTGTTTTCATACAAAAACAAAATTTAATCAAAACTGAAAATCGTACATTATATCTTTGGCCAATGATCGGCCCACTCAATTGGATTTATCAACAATATTACACCATTTAACAAAAAGATAGCATTCCATATTGCCAATATTATTCGTAATTGTTACTATATTATGACAATTATATAGTACACATTAGTGAATTCTCGTTTCTAACAAATGTAAATGGCACTTATCACTTTATTATTATTAGATTTCCATAATCCGCAATGCACACTCAAATACCAAATACAAATATCCAATTTTCATTTTTTCTAATATTCGTTAGGACTTAACAATTCTGTGTACTATTGATTTTTTGGTCAGGGTCACAAACACATTTTTGTACAGATTATCAGGCAATAGTTATTTGGATCTAAATTAGTGATTTAATTTGCTTCAACGAACTTAAGTAAAACATTTTATGCATTTAGATTTTACTAACGTAACGTGAATATACTTTAATTAAATTTTCTAAATAATAACATTCCATGAACATAATGTGTTACCCAATCCAGTTCAGATGCTATTATTTGCTTTGGCCACACCTGAATTTTTTTTTTATTACCTTTGTCTGGAAATATTATATGGTTTGCATGTTTAATGTTTAATTGAAGTAAATATCTTTGTTTCTATCAAATATTCCATAGTTACAGTCTAGATAAATTTATTTATCTTACAGTCGAAACGCGAACAACTGTGATTTTTTTCATCGCTGATTTTTATAAACCACTTGTATATCAAGAATTGCAATTGTTTAACCGTAAAAAGGCCAAATGTTTTCATGCCAAGTTAAAAATCAAAACAACATGCTTATATTTTAAATGATGTCAGAGGTGATTTAAAAGTCAACTTAGAGTCAAATACATAGCCTCAAGGCATTTGGAAAAAAATATCAGGTTAACGTAATTCAAGCCCAGGGTAAATGCTAATTGAAAAGGCTAAATTTGTTCATGCAAAATTTAAGATACATGCCAATATTCTCAGAGACGGTTGGGCAATTTTTCAAATACACACTCTAAAAAGAAAAATTTCTGATGAAAAAATGTCAGTAAACTACGAAACAGACACGTTCGTGGAGAAACTTAACGATTAAATTAAATCAAAAAATTTATCGTACGATCAAATTTATATTACTGAAAAGACGAATATTTTATGAAAGCAGTACCCTGAATACCCCCGACAAATGAATGCTCTCAAAGGTTTCATAAGGAAGCTAAAGTACGGGTGATTCATCTTGTGTGTTTACACATTGCAGTTACACAATAAGGTAACTAACAATGGTTTTTAGGAAAATTTACCAATCTTTTTTTATTAGCCAGAAAGGGCTGCCACAACATCCGCAAAGCCAACCATTTTTACTTCTTACAATATCGGCAGTATACCAATGCCGTCATACATGATGATGGAGCACTGACTCCGGTTTTTTGATAATCTTTTGAGTCTCCATTGTTCTTGTACTTTAAAATTATATTTGTAAAGTAATTAGGCACCAGAATTGTTATGTACTTGGCCACCTGTATACTTAGTAGCGCGTTTAATATGTACTCCCACCCAGCTGAGCTAAAGGCATTTTTAACATCCAATGTGACCACCGCACATTAGTTTTTGTAAGCTCTTGCGTTGTCTACCTCGTGCTTAATCGCGTCAATGGTAAGCGCACCATACAGAATCCATATTGTTTTTCGGATGGGTCCCGTTTATTTTAATGGCATCCTGCAATCTTTCGCATATGATCCTCTGTTATTTTATCAACCGTATCTAGCAAGCAGATTGGGCGGTATGATGATGGATTTTCTAAAGCCGTCGTTTCTTTCAGCAGAAGTACCGGCGGTTAGATTTTCCACTGCATAGTTAATAATTCTTCCTCTAGGCAAGTATTATATAAGCTAACAACCCGCTCCGGATATGCTTGGACCGCAATTGTAAACTCTGTATTGGGAGTTTTTTAGATTGTTGTTTCCCGCTTTGCCACATACTCTTATAACCTCCTCCATTGACACTGGTGGAATTACTTCTTATTCGCCAACCAGGCTTTTGTGGAAATAACGTAGAGATAATATTTTCTAACAATTCTGGGCACAACGGACTTGCATTGTACGTACTCTTGGACCTTATCATAACTATTCTATATGGCTTGCTCCAAGCAGCCCGATGTCTCTTCATATTTTTTCTTATAAATGTTCATAGCACTTAGGATAAATTAAATAAATGTCTTCTCTGCGTTTCCTATTCAGCTTAGACCTATCAACCAAGTTGAGCTTGATGAACATTTTCAACATTTGAAATATTTCCGGTAAGTTCTGGTAATTTCTCGAATTAGACAAGTCACCCAACCAATCCTTATTTCCCCTTTGGATATTACATTCTAGGCTAATTGACTTGGAAGGCTATAACTACTGCCATTTGCATCCTTTGATAAGGAGCTTTCAGCATTTTTATAGTTTCAATACCTTTTGTTTCTCAGATCAGCGATTCAATAGCCTGAAGTATGTCGTCCTGTGTAGTCACTATACATCAATGCCCCTTATTTCTACAATGGTTTTCTGTGTCAAGGCTTTAACAACAAGTTCCTGGCCAAAGATGTTCTCCAATTGGGATTAGAAAACAGCGGTTTGAGGCTTGGTTTCCTACGCTTTCCAATTCTAGCAAAATATCTCCCTTCGTAGTTTGGCGAATATGAATAACTTTTTGCATCAGATCATTAATTTCTGAGGCCGCATCCACAAACTGCTTTTTTAAGCAGTTCAGCATACGATATAGCTCGTTTTTTTAATTGAAAACCGCATCAAACGGTTGGTCGTTATCGATTTCTTTTTTCACCTCATTAGATAATAGTTGAATCCAACGAGCTATCGTGTTTATTTCGCCTTGCGCAGTTTTGTGCTTATGTGATTTTTCAGCTGTAGATAATTTTGAAAGAATTAGACGTTTGAACTCAATTCTTTTGCCTTTTTTACCTAGTTATCAGTTAAATTAGGATGTGACTCTGCCCTATATATATGTGTGTTACTGTAGACGACCCCATGAGCTTCATACTTCTCCTGAATGGGTTCGCCCAACTAGTTTGGGACCAATTCTCTGCAGAAACTTGACCCAAATTTGGCCGCTCCTTAACTCGACGTACTAAGCGAACTTGTAACAATTTATGCATCGGCAGCCAAGTTTCAAGCTCACCCCTAAAGCCGCTGGGTTCCGAATCCTAATTTTATCGTTTCTCTTCTTCATTTTTAATTTTATATTATGGGAAGGCACATAATATTTTATACCTACTACCAGGTTTATATCAGTTGCCTCTAACATTAGAAACAGATGCTGTTTACAGCCACACCTCCTGATTAACAGACACTTCATAGAAGTTTAGGTCTGTCAATGGAATTATACTTCCCACTTACCTGCCGGTAATCCGGTTATGGGTATTTCCGGTTATGGGAAATATATCGTAAATGTAAGCGTAACAGTAAATGTCAAATACAATGCCTACGCCATATGTTATTTACTATATTAACACCCTGTAGATATAAATTAATCTGTTTTCTTTGTTACATTGAGTTACAAACGAATTAATAAAATGAAAACTTAACTTAAACATTTTGTTGTCAGAAAGAAAATTTTCTGGTCACGATTTTATATAAAAATGTATTTCTTAATAAAGACTTTGTACGAAATCAGTTTCGTTATTAGAACATCTTAAATTTATTAGTTAATTTATTGTTAATGGCACGACGTATCATAAAGTTAAAATACGTGTGTGGTGTGTTATTCCATCGAATTTGTACTACACTACTACTACAACAAAGAATTTAGTGCAGTGTAATGCGGTGGAACCGATATGAAACGGTCGAGTGCCGACAATGATTTACTAAATGTAATATAAGTGTAAGTATTAATCCAATTACGCATGAACCGCCACTTTCCAATGTTTGGCGTGGTGTTCATATTTATAAACAAGTTATAGTTCAATGAACACTCTTTTCGACAATAATATTCACTATATACATGATTTGTGTATATAAATTTGAAGGCCTTTTAAGGCATTTTCACAAAAAACTAAAGAAAGTGATGTACAAAATTTATTACGTTATAGACAGCAAACAAAGTAAAATGAATGTCGGATTTGTATTTACTTTTGGAATTATTGTAAAATATATACATACATATGTACTATAAAACTTCGTTTTGTGTTTTTGTGTGCTTAAGCATACTATTGACAAGTCTACAAATTTTAAGTCTAAGTGATATGTGTATTACAAATCTTATGCTGAATAATAAATCGATGATCGCTTTACAAAAAAAAAAAAAAAATTAGCACGTTTAAGAATCATCATCATATGCTAATTTCCTTATTCAATTGCGGCACTAAAACAACTCGTATATACGGTTCAATGAGATTTATATTTATTGTTCGTATTTCAGAATATAGACATGGAGTTTTATTATTATTTTTCAATGTCAGCATTAAGAAACACTTTATCAAGGTTGCTATTAAAATACGAAAGTAAATTATCAAATCAATTAATTGGCCTTCAACATTATTTTAGTTGAATCCAATCGATGTTAACTGAATTAAATGTTTTGATGGGAGATACTCTAAAATTAGACTAGCTTTCAAACAAATAGGCCGCGGTGCTCTCTGTTTCAGTACATAATTGTTTTTAAATTCAATGGTTTTAACTATATATAGACCTTTATCAACTATGTATAATGTATTAAATGCGGTAATAACATTACATATTTCTTATTGATAAGAAGCACGTTAAATTTTTAACGTTTTTACTTTTTAATGCTCTGGATATTGAATTCTAATCATGAAAGGAAATGCGTCTGGTTTAAATTAAATGTATCATGTGACCACATGAATTTTACAAAAAAGATTTTTTTATTATAATAATCTATGAACACGATGGGATATTATTATATTCACGGAAATATTATATTCGTGGAATTTAGGTAGAAAGACAGAAATTATTTTTTTATTCTACTATTTAGTTTATCGTTGGGAGATATAACCTCAATTTCATGAAAATAATTGACTGGAAAGCTTAGTTCATTCTTTAGCTTGTTCGTTCTTTCATTTGTTGAATAGCTAAGGCATGCAAAACGGGATAACCGATTCTCATTTTTTACGTTCAATATCCGGTGAGTTTTCTCAGTGAAAAATGTGTTAGAATGTGGTTGGCATCCTGTGGGTTAACAAGAAGCCTGTACAAGGACATAAAAGCGCTACACTTTTGAGTAACATCTTCACCACTTCAATCTACATATTTTATTGTATATGACAACTTATCGAAAGCTATAGTTGGCATTTTGTTAACATAATATTTTAAAAGGAGTAAATCGGCGTTAGAACGTACAGCCAATACTATTCAAAGCTTAATCATGATTATAATCATTAATATAATTAAGCAACAGTAATAAATTAAATTACAAATCTTAATGTCACAAGGGATTGAGTGAAAGTGTAAGCACTTAAAGTATAACTTAAAATTTTAAAATGTAGGGTGAAAATTACAACAAGTTTATCTCTCCAAAGCAAGAAGGGCCGGAGCACCAAACAACACAATAATTGTAGGTACTACCAAAAGAGAAACCAACATCACCGGTAAATTTCAAAGGAGTAACAAACTTCTTAAGATCCAAGCGCTGATGAATGCTGCAACAAAGCAGGAGCATAAAATCACGGCCTTGAACAATAACTCATGCGTACAGAAATTTAACAATGAAACTGAATTGTGAGAATATCAGTGGCACACATACGAGAGTAAAAATGTTCACCCTATCAAAGTTATGGCTAAAGAACTACATCCGACCTGTCCAAGTAAAGACATATCCATGCTCTTTAAAATTGTTTATGCGGTGAATATTATTAAAAAAGAGAAAGGCAAAGGAGAGAATAGCCAAGAAACTGTGACAAAAAGAGTATTTCCTCTCTTTATCCTGACGTTTGATAACTCCGAAAACATTCAAAATATAAATACAATATAACTGGAATACTCAGTATGAGAGTAAAAATAGAAGCAATTACCAGAGCTTCGTCGAAAATTTCGAAGTGCAAAAAATGTCAAGATTTTAATCATACCCAAAAATACTGTAAACGAGGTGTGTCAAATATGCTGGTAAGCATTCAACAGAAATGTACAAACTAACAAGAGATGCACCACCAAAATGCGTTATTTGCAACGAATATTATACAAATGGTAGCACGAAAAAAATGGCAAAAGAGTCATATCCCGCAAGAAAAACCTGTCCTAAACGGATTATGTAACAAACTTAAGGCACTCATTAAGAATGTAAAAAAACGAAACAACAAGGGATACGGAATACTCGCTCTAGGAGGCAGCAAAGGGAATAAAATGATCAAAAATTCTCACGTTAATTGCTTACAGTTTTGCTAGTTAGCCCTTAACTCATTTATACCCTAAATTTTTGTTGTTAAGATCGTCTTACTTACGGATTTGCTGGGAAATCTATCAAAATTTCCGTAACAAATCAGACAATTTCTGTAAGGTTTCATTGTAGAGTCTTATGAGTTTCTTTCAGTGATTGAACAAGTTTTGCTCAGTAATTTTGTTTTGACGAATCACACTGTATGGAAAAATTCCAGAACGAATCTCAAACCGATTTTATGCATATGAATAAAACTGATCTTAACTGCTACTTGTTTTGGAAAAAAAAATAAAGAAAAAATAAGTCATTATAGTATTGAAGTTCAAGGAGATATAAATGTCTTTCTGTCCCATTCCGTGAATGTATGTAATAACTTGTCCTGGTACCTCAAATCTAAATAAATACAAAAATGATAGATGCGCGTAAACGAAATAAACTGACGATAATAATATCTAGTTTCGACATTCAATTATATTGATTGTTTTATATACCATTATATCTATAAGCTATGTTTATTATAGTTGCGTGATCAAGGTAAAAGCCCAATAGTTGTATGTGTTTAATATGTATTAGTTTATATAAAAAAAATAAATTGACGTTTCCAATCCATAATTAAAAATTGGTTCAACAATGAATAATTTGAATATTTTTGTCACAAATAAAAATCATAAAACCTAATACAAACAAACATAGCATAGTTTATCTATTCCATGATACAACATTATGTAATCACAATAAATTGAAATACAAATCAATATTGACAATATATTATGTAGTGCGCGTATTTGATATTGTGTTTAAATGAAAATTTTGATATTTAACCTGTGTTAATATATAAACTTGATCTTCTTTATATTATGAAAAGTTAATCTTAATTTATATTATCAGTCTTTTATTAGTTAAGTTCATTAATTACTTATTAAACAGTTTATATGTAAACACAAGTCATTTCATTATAATTCAGGAGTTTTTTTTAACTAGTATAAGCTTTCGGGCTTATACACTGTAGAAAAGAGAAGTTAGGCCCGACAAATAAAGTTGTTTAATGCTCTTTAAAGTTGATGTTATTTTCCAAATATGTATTATGAAACATCTCGTGATAAACATCAGGTGTTCCTCCTAATAGTTCCTCCGAATATGCAGATGATAATTGTACTTAACGTCAAATGTCGCCATGAATTATACAATTGTTAGCCTTAAAGTTAAAAAAATGTCTTTTTTACTAGTTTGTTCATACATAAGTAGAGAGTAAGAAGTTATCTTCTCGGAATTATTAGATGTTTAATATACTGACAATACAATCAAATTCAAAACGTAAATAAACAATGCTAGAATACGTCGAAATAACCGAATAATCGGAGCAGTAGTTAAAATTTCAGTGTTTCGAACAGGAGGTACCGAGCTAGAATCCCACATTTCAATCGATGATAACGGTAAACATTTCTATGAAAATGACAGCCCATTTATTATACCTATAATATTTATTATAATAGTAATAAGATATTTAAAGCTGTTTCGCAGTTCCAGAAATTTCAAAATTTTACTAACATAAATTACAATAAAGAAGAATTTGAAATTGACTAAACGGAATTTCTTTGCTACAAACTATATCAAAGGACCATTAACAAAAGTATCTCATTTCAAATATTATGTTTTAGCTAACCGGAAGAAGCAAAAACCAAACAAAAATTGTAGTTCAATATAAGTTTTGATGGCTGATTTTATGTTTGCTCTTATTTTAAATTACACCATAATTGGAAAGAACATCAGCTGTCATAATTAAATAACTTTTTCAGCATTTGCCACACTTGAGCCTGTAATGTTAGTATTGGTGGCCTAGTGTAATGTTGCTATTTTGCGCTTTAACTATATGTTATGACCTACACATAGGTAGCGTATTGTGTTTAAGTTACTTGATATTGCATGCTGCAATTTATTGAAAACCTTCGTCCCTTCGTTTTCATACCACACGTAAATTAATGGCAGTTTTCTGACAAATTTTTGAGATTCTTGATTTTTTAGAAAATTTCCCAATTTGAGGGGCTTTCATTATTTGTTATTTCGGATTTTCGTTTTAAACCATTTAAGAATTTTTATTCGGTAATACTAAAAAAATTTATGTGTTTAACTCTCACGCTGCTGTCGGATTTTTGTTTTGTAAAAACTTGCACAATTTTCACTGGGTAAACATTGTAAAGTTTACTGGATTAGGTAATGTAAACATGTGTAAATTTTTTTGTATTTTAGAAAACTTTACATTTCAGCAACTTACCGTTATGTGTTTTCAGGAATTTGGTTTTGTTAACATTTTTACATTTTTCTTTTGGTTAACATGTTAAATTTTCCTAGATTTTTTGAGATACTTAATATTTCAGAAAACTACAATTTGATTTGATGGGCCTTCTCCATCATGTGTTTACTGGATTAACTTTCAAAAATTGTACAATTTTACTCTTGCATCAATTCCCTGTTTGTTTTGAGATTATTGATTTTTCGGAAAATGTCTCAATTTTCAATAGGGTAAAAGCCTTCTTATGTTTCGAGAATTTTACATTTTTCATTTCGTAATTCTGAGTTTTTTTCAGATTTTTGATTTTGCCGAAATTTTTACAATTTGATGACAAAATGCTGCCTTTTTTAATTAATGCTCGGTAGTACATAAGGAATGATGGCCTGCACAGAGATGAATTTGATGTGCTGAAATTTTTACAATTTGATGTGCTTATCATGTGTTGTACGGAATTTCGTTTTATGAAAATTTACAATTATTACGTTTATTATTATGATTATGACAAAATATTTTAGATATTTTTCGAAATTTTTAAAATTCTTGAATTTTTAGAAAATTTTCCAATTTGATGGGTATTTGTTTTGTGAAAAACTTCACATTTTTCTTTAAATTATCATGTAAATGTTTCTGTATTTTCAAAAAATTTGGATTTTTCGGAAAATTTTACAACTTGATGGGCTAAATATCACGCGATTTTAGGATTTTCGTTTTGTGAAAAATTTCTCAATCTGCATTTGGTAATCTTGTAAAATTTTCTGGAAATTTAAAAATTTTTGGTGTACCGGAAAATTGTCCAATTTGATGGTCCATCATGGGTTTTTCGATTTTCATTTTGCTAAAAACCGTTCATATTTTATCGGTCAGCTGCTGACAACAATGTCGTGATCCTTAGCTGTGTAAATAAGATTTTTTTCTAGCTCCTTAATTATTCGGAAAATTTAATTATTTTATTGGCTAACTATAATGTGTTTTACAGATTTCCTTTTTGCAAAAAATTTTATAATTTTCAATGGATACCGTGTAAAATGTTCTGTTTAAATTTCAGGACACAGTCACAATATTTCAGAAAACTTCACAATTTCATAGTGGTTATCCATTATGTGTTTTTAGGAGTTTCGATTAGAGTAAATTTTTATAACTTTCTTTGAATAACATAATTTTGTTTGATTGTTTTAAGATTCAGATTTTTCAGAATCTTAAAACAATCAAACAAAATTCGATAATAACTGACTTGTGCTTCCGGATCTTCGTCCCGTAAATTTCCGGATTTTTATTTAATAAATAATAATTCCACAATTTCTATTCGGTAATCGCATGAAAAATGTTCTAGATAATTTAATATACTTGATTTTCCAGAAAATAGTTTTCTTCATATTTTAATGTAAAAATTTATGTATTTAAAAAAAAAGTTATATTCCGAAAAATTTTACAGTTTGATGGGTCGAACAGCACGCGGTGATCAGATTTTAGTTTTGTGAAAAGTTGCTTCTAAAATTTCCTGGATATTTTGAGATTTTGGATATTCAGGAAAAATTTACTATTTCTAATGGGCTAACTAAATTTAATTGCCATTTGATTCGATTTTTGAAAAATTTGACAGTTTGCTTTTAGTAATCATGTAAAAGTTTTTAGATTTTATAAAATCCCAAATTTTTCGGAATATAAATTTTGTTCTAGTTTTTGCATGGTACTTCATAAATTAATTTTGATTGTAATAATTGTTTGCCCGTTTTATCTTTAAGATTGGAGAAGGAATTTTTGTAGAGGGTGTTGAAAGGTTTAGCAACTAGCTGTATGTTATGAGGTTTGAGTATTTGTTTCAAGGAATGGTATGTACGGTGTTCATAGGATATAGATACGTACTATTTATAATGTCCGGTTCATAATTTGTGGTGGGTGGTTATACTGTTACAATGTATCTTTGAGCAGGTTAAAGTTCTTTTTGTAGGATTCTGGATCTGATAATGATAAAATGTGTTTTACTAATAGAGTTATTGTATGTATTGATTTTATATGGTTGTGGAAGATAGAAATTGTAATTGGGATAGCGCCCTGACCATTTTTTAGTAGCTAGCTGTCTTTTTGTTTCTATGTAAAGTGGTGTCAAGGAAAGGAATACTATTATTTGTTTCTACTTCTATTGTAAATTTAAGTTTTTTGCGAAAATTGTTGGAACTATTAGGGATTGTCTGAATATAGCAATGCATAAAATTTATTCTACGTAGCGAACGTTTGTAAGTCATCTGGGATTACTAGGTTTTTTAATTTGTACTTTAAATTAAATTAATGTTTTACAAAACTATTAGTCTTACCTATAAAACGTTAATATATATATTTGAAAAGAATTTTAACATATTCTATGGTTTGAGATCCTATACTTAAAATTATTGGTCTAATATAGGATTGTTTGGTTTGTGTATTTTAAAAATTTCGTAAAGTTTAGCGGGGTACTATTGCATTGCCTTAAATACTTTGCAAAGGCATTGGTGATGTATGCATATCTTCCCATAACGATATTAAACTGTTTGCAGTAGATTGTGTAGCGGGTGTTTTGACTTTCTTAATTAGTTTGTAGGTGTCTTGGTCTAGTAGCTCAATACTTTTTCTGTTGTATAAGTCCCTCGTTAGCAGTACTCTTACGTTACTTTCGCGTGCGGATGCTACAAGTATGTCGGGAATTAATTTTAATTATTGTTTTGTGGTTTTAATGCTGTGTTCCTTAATCGACTTTTCAAACTAAACTTTTCAAATTGTTCGAGCTTCCGCTATTGCCTTATAGGTGGTGGTAGCTGAGAAGTATTTTTCGAAGGTAACTTTTCGGTGACTCTGCACAAAAATTATAAAATAACTATATTATTGTTAAACTAGAAATAAACTATAAGACTTTTTGGTTAAGTTTAGTTTCAAGTTGAAGCACAGTAAGCGACTTTTCTACTAGTTCCATCTATCTAGATATATCATGAACTAACTCGTTATAATTTAGTTTAGTTACTTTAGCACCTTTTGAACCCAAATAATAATTACAACAACAAAAATTAGTTTTTAACAATAATTTTGTTTATAAGTTCAACACCGTCAGTTTTAAAAGTTGCAACTTTCAAAACTAACGCGACAAGAGATTTTTTACTGACAAATGAGAGTAGAACATTTTTGATCTTAATGCAAATGTAACTTTGACAGAATAATAAAATCTGGGTCACACAATTAAGCTTCTTGATAGCAGTTACTGAACGTTTTAAAAGTATTCAACATTTTTATTGAGTCCAACATAATCGCATAACTAAAATACAAATGAAAACTTGAAGGTAAAAAACTGGAGTTGCCAAATCGTAAACATCCAAGTTCCAATAAAAATGAGTTAAAATGGTTTAGTTGCGGAAATACAAGAGAAAATGTCTTTAAACAGAAAAAGTGCTCAACAAAATATTAAAGAAATTTTAAGACTCTTATGATAAGTATTTTTTTTTTTTTTAACTTAAACTTACATGAACTATTTACATTGTGATATTTTTTATGTTTAGTTACGATTTGTTGTTGCTATTTATTGATTTAATATATTTTTTATGAAAACTACATGAATTTCGATTTTTTTATGTTGACGATTATATATCTACGGAAGTTAACTAATCCCAAGAATCATTTCATCATTTCCATATAAGAATGTGAAAGTTTGACTCTGTCTTAATTTTTAAAATGGGATTACCTAATTACAAAAAAAAAATTCAAAGTTGGTCGTTTTTTAGTTGTTCAAGAGCCAAATTAGTAATCTTACAACGAATAAACTGGTCACCGAATGAATTTTTAGGATGATCCTGTATATATATGATAATATCGTAGACCAACTAAACCAAACCCAAAAATTTTAGAATTTAATAAGATTGGTTTTTGCGGTTTCATTTATAATTTAAAATAATCTAATTCAAGAGTAATAAAAAGCCAAAAAATTTCCCTATTGGTTTTGGCACTAAATTTAAATTATTGTAGAGAATTTATATTCTGGTTCTGTACGTGATAAAAAAAAATGCTTTTGCATACAAAACATATACATAATATATAAAAATTTTAATGATTTATTATTGCGATAGTATAATTTATGAATTTTTATTTTTTTTTTTTATTTTTCATTGTAGATGGGTGACGTAGATCCTGAAACATTATTGGAGTGGCTGTCCATGGGACAAGGTGATGAAAGGGATATGCAATTAATTGCTCTCGAACAACTATGTATGCTTCTCTTGATGTCAGATAATGTGGATAGATGTTTCGAAAAGTAAGCAAATTTAATAATCGCATAAAATTAAATTTTAATATTTGGTAAATTTATATAGCTGCCCTCCGCGGACATTTCTACCAGCATTATGCAAAATATTTCTTGATGAATTAGCACCTGAGAATGTTTTAGAAGTAACAGCTCGTGCCATTACATACTACCTCGACGTATCAGCTGAATGTACACGTCGTATTTCGAATATCGATGGTGCTATTAAAGCAATTTGTAATCGCCTTGTTGTAGCTGATTTGGCCAGTCGTACAAGCCGAGATCTTGCAGAACAATGCATTAAAGTTTTAGAATTAATGTGTGCACGAGAAGCAGGCGCTGTATTTGAAGGTGGTGGATTAAATTGTGTGCTATCTTTTATACGTGATTGTGGATCACAAGTACACAAGGATACTTTACACTCAGCAATGTCTGTTGTTTCCCGTTTGTGTACAAAAGTTGAACCACAAAGTGCTAGTATACAAACATGCGTTGAAAGCTTAAGTACCCTATTGCAGCACGAAGATTCTTTAGTGTCAGATGGTGCACTTAAATGTTTTGCTTCGGTTGCTGATCGATTTACGCGAAAAGGGGTCGATCCAGCTCCATTAGCTGAATATGGTTTAGTTACAGAATTATTAAGTAGATTAAGTAATGCTGCTGGACCTGTAGCTGGTACCTCAACATCTACACAACCTGTACAGGATACAACAAGTTCGCATCCAAAATCACAAGCAGCTGAAGTTAATAGATCAAGTCAATCTATATCAACAACAATTTCACTTTTATCAACACTTTGTCGTGGAAGTCCTTCAATAACACATGATTTATTGCGATCAAAATTACCAGACGCGATGGAACGGGCTCTTAAAGGCGATGAACGATGTGTTCTTGATTGTATGCGACTAGCTGATTTATTGTTACTCTTGCTATTTGAAGGCAGGCAAGCTCTAGGTCGAGTTGGTGGAGCACAAGGACAATTAGTACAACGTGTGCGTCGCGCCGATTCAACAGCAGAGCGAACACATCGTCAATTAATAGATTGTATACGAAGTAAGGATACAGAAGCGCTTATTGAGGCTGTCGAATCTGGAGGCATCGATGTTAATTGTATGGATGATGTCGGCCAAACTTTGCTAAATTGGGCATCAGCCTTTGGCACCCTTGAAATGGTTGAATATTTATGTGATAAAGGTGCTGATGTTAATAAAGGACAACGAAGTTCATCGTTACATTATGCAGCATGTTTTGGTCGTCCAGGAATTGCTAAAGTTTTACTAAAACATGGAGCCAATCCTGATTTACGTGATGAAGATGGTAAAACGCCTCTCGATAAGGCACGTGAAAGAATTGACGAAGGACATCGTGAAGTGGCATCGATTCTTCAGTCACCTGGTGAATGGATGGCTGCCGGTCAAGATAGCATTAAAGTAGAAGGTGACGAAGAACCTCGTGGTGACCCCGAAATGGCACCTGTATACTTGAAATTTTTCTTACCTGTATTTTGTAAAACATTTCAAGGTACCATGTTGCCAAGTATTCGAAAAGCTAGTTTAGGTAATTTTTCACCATCATATTGAGACTTACCAAATTTTAATTAAAAATTTATATTATTTCACTAACAGGTCTAATCAAAAAAATGATTCAGTATACGAAAGCTGATTTACTAAAAAATCTATGTGAACAGACAGAACATAATTTAGGAACGCTTCTAGTCGAGGTTGTGGCAAGTGTTTTAGATAATGAGGTAAATATATGAATAAAATTTATATTTTCTAGATTTGATTTTGTTTAAATTTTTATTTCAATTCCAATTTTTTATTTTGAACAATTTTAATTTTAAAATAAATTTATATCGTGGTAAATTATAATATAAATCAGATAAGTTATAGTTGGCCAACATTTGAAATAAATGAACCGCCATCATCACTACAAGCACCACCAATAATCCCAATAAAAATGAATATAAATAATAATGCTAGTAATTCAAGTAACTGTAATGAAATTTCTTCGGTTACCTCTGCTACTGCGACTGCTACTACTACTGCTACCTCTACTACTTCTACTACTTCTACTGCTACTACTACTACTACTACCAATACTACTGTAACTTGTGCTACCGCTAACACGACATCAACTATATCAACCACTATAATTGGTATCAAAACCAATTCCAAGGTTGGTGCTCTCATTCAAAACATAAAACAGCGTAATATAAATTCCGCACAACGCTATATTTTATCATCTTGCAATCATGTGAGAATTTTGGTAATAAAATGAGAAAAAAATCTTAATTTTTTGTTGTTTTTATAGTTTTTTTTTTTTTGTATTGTTTTGTAGGTTTTAGTATTTTTATTAATTAATAGTAATACTACAATAATATTGCATTGTTTTTGTTTAAATATCTAATTGTTACAAGTCGATTTGTACTTGAAGAATGTAAATATCATTTAATTTCATGATGTTGCCAAATAGCTTAGTGTATATTTCTTTGTTGCTCAGTCATTGAATTTAAATTATGTGAACTGGTCTCATGGGGACTGTATCCACAGCACTACCACTGAAAAGCTACTGAAATCAGCACAATAATCAATTAATTTTCTAATGAATTATTCTGTGTGCATTTCTAATTTAGTAAATTGTAAAGGTACAATTTGTTTTGTGATGCCACTAATTATTTATTCATTATATCAGTATTATATATCCATATGTGTGTCACTCACGACAATAAAATAAGCCTGCTTTTTCTTTTCTTTTTGCTTTGAACACATTTTCTAATACATCGTAACGTAAATTTAGTTTTATAGAGCACGTACTATTTATCATTCTAACAAGTTCATCAAATTATCAAATATACATCTTACTAAATAGTATAGGTTATATAAATCCTACACCTTCAAAATTAGTTTTTGTAGCATAACACAAAACAATAGATTTTATTCCATAAACGCTGATATTGCCCTACTGACTGATCTTAACTGAAAAACGATATAATTGATATTCCCTTAAAGCGATCTTTTTATAATATGCTCAATTATTTTATGAAATATTTTATTGCTCAAATAAAATAAAATTATGTAATTTAGAAATGTGAACTAGGAAATGAATAGTTCTATTTTAATTTAACTATACTAAACCGTGTATGAGTGTGGTTTTCCGTAATCATAATTAATCTTCAATGAAATAACAGTAAAAATGAATTAAATACGCATACTCTTCATATTATTTTTATTTATGATTCAATTTCAGGATGATGAAGATGGTCATTTAGTCGTATTAACTATTATTGAAGAACTCATGTCCAAGACTCAAGACGTATTCTTAGATCATTTTGCACGATTGGGAGTGTTTTCCAAAGTACAAACATTAATGGGCGGCAGTATCGAACTAGAATCCTCTGATGCAATGATGGTAACTAAATATGAAGAAAAAACAAAAGACGATGGTGCCGAAGATGCGAAAGAAATACTACAAGGAAAAGCATATCATTGGCGAGATTGGAGTATTTGTAGAGGACGAGATTGCTTGTATGTGTGGTCTGATTCGGCAGCACTCGAATTATCAAATGGATCGAATGGTTGGTTTAGATTTATTTTGGATGGAAAATTAGCGACCATGTATTCAAGTGGAAGTCCCGAAAATGGAAACGATAGTTCAGGTGAGTTAATCGACTAAAAAAGTTAACTCTATTATATGTGATTGATTTTAACTGTTCTTCTTGTGGTAAAAGCATGGACATTTTTTTATTTGTTTCCTACTAAAAACTTTTTGTATAAATAAATCTGTAAAATTGTGATTTTATCTTGTTTTTAGGAAAGGGACGAAATACGGATAGTATTTATAGTGAAGGTATTTTCTATTTTATATAATTATAACATTCTTTTTTTTTATTGGCATCTATTGCATGCTAAATTAGTCCGAAAACCTCATAAAAAAATTACAATAATAATCAACATACGTTACATATTTTCTTATTTAAATTTAATATAATTATGTATTACTACTTTAACTACATAGAAAATCGTGGCGAATTTTTGGAAAAATTACAAAGAGCTCGATCGGCTGTTCGTCCCGGATCATTATCACAACCCGTCTTAACATCGCCCAGTGCTTTACGTTTGGTGGTTGGTAACTGGGTTTTGCAAAGTCAAAAAGATAATCAGCTACATATTCATAATTCGGAAGGACATCAAGTAACAATTTTGCAAGATGATTTACCTGGTTTTATATTTGAAAGTAATCGTGGTACAAAACACACATTTACAGCTGAAACTACATTAGGTCCAGATTTTGCGTCAGGTTGGCCAAATTCACGTAAAAAAAAGATACGCAATAAAGCTGAAGCACAGCGAAGTCAAGTTAAGAATTTGGCACGTGACTTATATAATAAATACTTTAAACAAGCCCAAGAAGTACAACGTGGTGCAGTAGTTAAACTTTCCACAATTGTAAAACAAATCGAAATCGCTCTTGAGGAACAATGCTCACCGCATAAAGAGAATTTAAATCCTAACAGTTATGCCAAATGGCAGAACACTTTAGAAGCGGCATTAAATGATTTATCGCAATTATTAAATGAGGATGGTGTTGTTAGTGCTTATGAAATGCATAGTTCAGGATTGGTTCAAGCACTTGTATCGGTACTCTCGAAAAGCTACTGGGAATGTGGTATATCGAAGAATCGTGCGAATAAATATCAAAAACAGCGTATTGCTATATTTAAAAAATGTATTCAAAATAACAAGACCACCGGCAATGTCCTAATTCAAAAACTTGTAGCCGTACTCGAGAGTATTGAAAAATTACCGGTTTATATTTACGATGCACCCGGTGCCAGTTATGGGCTTCATATTTTAACAAAACGATTAAGATTTAGATTAGAACGCGATCCATCTGAAACAACGCTCTTCGATCGAACTGGGCGCACTCTTAAAATGGAACCACTAGCAACGGTTTCCCAGTTGTCGAAATATTTATTAAAAATGGTTGCCAAACAGTGGTACGATATGGAGCGGTCTACTTTCTATTTTCTTAAGAAATTAAAAGAAAAAAATCCTGCATTCAAACAACAATTTGATTTTGATGAAAACGGATTAATCTATTTCATTGGCACTAACGGTAAAACAACCGAATGGGTTAATCCCGCTCAATACCAGCTAGTTACGGTAACAAGCAGCGAAGGAAAGCAATTGCCATATGGAAAACTCGAAGATATATTATCACGTGACAGCGTTAGCATCAATTGTCATACTAAGGATAACAAAAAGGCTTGGTTTGCTATTGATTTGGGATTATATATAATTCCTACAGGATATACACTGCGTCATGCACGTGGATACGGTCGAAGCGCCTTACGAAATTGGATATTCCAAATGTCTAAAGATGGAGTAAATTGGATAACTTTACTCATTCATACTGATGATAAAAGTTTAGCCGAGCCTGGTAGCACATGCACATGGAACATTGATCCGCCGTCTGATGAAACTCAAGGCTATCGTCACATTAGAATTCAACAAAACGGTCGAAATGCATCTGGCCAAACACATTATCTAAGTCTTAGCGGGTTTGAAATTTATGGTCAAGTAACATCAGTTTGTGAAGATATTGGTAAAAATTCAGGCAAAGAAATAGAAGCTAAACATCGTCGGGAACGTCGATTAGTTCGTTCACATTTAAAGAGCGTTGTTACGGGTGCCCGAGTTGTTCGCGGTGTCGATTGGAGATGGGATGATCAAGATGGTAACACATCTGGTGAAGGTAAGTCGTATTATAATCCAACTTAAACTTGAGTTAAATTGTGATATATATCTATATATTTATCTAGGTACCGTAACAGGTGAAATCTATAATGGATGGATTGATGTAAAATGGGATCATGGTATTCGAAATTCCTATCGTATGGGTGCTGAAGGCAAATATGATTTAAAATTAGCAAATTGTGATAATTTATCTTTAGTTGAACAAACATCATCCGCAAATTCAATTGTAGTTCCTGTTGCAACAATTACTTCATCATCCACATCGAATAATAAAAATAATAATAACAATAATAATACTTTAAATAATAATAATGTTAATAATAAATGTGATAAATTAATAACGAATCGTAAATCTAGTTCGACACCAAGTTTACCTGAAGCAACGATCGATGATAAAAATTCAGTTGCATCATCAGAACAAGCTGCGTCAACTGATAATTTATCATGGAAACAAACGGTTGATGCAATCACTGAAAATGTTCTATCGTCAGCTAAGTCAGATATTGTATCGTCAGGTAACAACCAAGAAGTGAATGTAGTAGTACATTCACTTCGCGAAAATCGTGATAATCACGCAGATCTTTCGGCTATCAACAATTCGTCAGATTTAGCAACAATCACCGAAAATTTGACATTAAACGAAACATCATTTAATAAAAATAATATGATGGCAGCCGGCACAAGTGCCAATTTAAATAACATTAGTGAAAGTCAAAATAATAAACTAAATTCAACAAACACCTCATCTATAAGTAAAACGATTTTAAGTAGCTTACGCTCCAATTCAGGCGGATCACGGCAATCACATTTGACGGCGAGCGACATATCAACATTAGAAGTGATTGATAAAATGCGTGAAGGTGTTGATATGTTGAGAAATAATACGAATAATATTCTCTCAGCCGAAATTTCAAATTTACTTTCGCCTGCGGTTAAAATTTCAATTTCCAATAAAAATAATCAAAACGAGAATGAGAATAATAAGAAACATGTTCATCGTGTTGAAAAGCATTTACAAATTCAGCAACAATCGATCGATGGGACTGGTTGTCATCCACCACCACCATTACCACCTCCGTCCAATAATAACCCTAATAGTAATAGCATTGTTAATAACAAAGATCGTGATAATACAAATAATTTAAAAAATAATCAAGCGAACAATCAAACCTCAGGTGGTGGTAGTCAAAGTAACGTAGTTTCGAATCAGATGAGTGTAAGTGTGCCCAATTTAACAACATCAAATAATGAAAATGTGAATCAAATTGAAGCAGTTACACCACCAGGCCTATTAGAAACGTTTGCAGCAATGGCACGTAGACGCACGTCACAAGGAAGTAATTTCCAATCAAACAATCAAGTCATCAATAATGCAAATAATCAAAATTCAAGCTTTTTTCCACGTGGACCAAACTCAGTTACAAGTCTTGTAAAATTAGCATTATCCAGTAATTTCCATACAGGCCTCTTAAGTACAGCACAAAGCTACCCTAGTTTAACAAGTCCGTCAAATAATGCGGGTAGTAATTCATCAACCGCTGTTGTGCCCATTTCGACTAATGCTAATCAAGTACTAAATCCAGCACTGACTATGAGCTTGACTTCAACATCTTCGGATAGTGAGCAAGTATCGTTGGAGGATTTCTTGGAAAGCTGTCGGGCTCCTACTTTGCTAGGTGAATTAGAAGATGACGAAGATATTGAAGATGATAATGATGACGAGGAAAACGAAGATGAATACGAAGAAGTAGGAAATACTTTACTTCAAGTTATGGTTTCGCGCAATTTACTTTCATTTATGGATGAAGAAGCTTTAGAAAATCGTTTAGCCACAACTGGAAAACGTAAATCGTGGGACGATGAGTTTGTTTTGAAACGACAATTTTCTGCTCTTATACCAGCATTCGATCCTCGTCCCGGCCGTACAAACGTAAATCAAACTTCTGATTTGGAAATACCGGCACCGGGAAATGAAAATGAAGATCAAAATCTTGATACATTTACAATGCCACAACCCCAATTGCATTTATCAATTAAAGGACCAAATCTATCTGGTGTCCAAGATGTTGAGGTTTCATTGAATAATCCTGATTGGACTATATTTAGTGCGGTACAAGAATTAATTCAACAGTCGAATATGTCGCGGAATGATAAGATGCGAAAAATTTGGGAACCAACATACACGATTATTTATAAAGAGGCTCATAGTAAAGATGATCAGGGAAGCGGAGAAGATGGCCGCGCTACACCAGTTCCTTCAGGAATACGAAGCGTTGCATCGACATTGTCACCAAACTCTCCTGTTCAAGGAAATCGAGGTAACAAATATAATTTTTATATTTCATTAATTTAGTTATTGTTAATTTTGATTTTCTATCACAGTAATTGCATCCACAATCAACAATCAGTGTTGTAGTATGGATGATGTTCTGCAGTTGCTGTCACAACTAAATGCGATAAGCGTGAAAACAAATTTAAAAGATAAAGAAATAATTCCGGACGCTAATGAAAATTCTCCTTCGGCTGATCTCTTTATGAGTAAAAAATTAACAAATAAATTATTACAACAAATCCAAGATCCATTGGTTCTCTCTAGTAATAGTTTACCAATATGGTGCGAAAATCTAAATCAGTCATGTCCATTTTTATTCCCATTCGAAACGCGACAATTATACTTTAGTTGTACCGCGTTTGGTGCTTCGCGAAGTATTGTTTGGCTACAGTCACAACGTGATGTAACTTTGGAGCGACAACGAACACCAGGTTTGAGTCCACGTCGTGATGATCAACATGAATTCCGCGTTGGCCGTTTAAAACATGAACGTGTTAAAGTACCGCGTAATGAGAATTTACTCGAATGGGCCATTCAAGTTTTGAAAATTCATTGCAATGGAAAATCTGTACTTGAAGTCGAATTTATAGGGGAAGAGGGTACCGGATTGGGACCGACATTGGAATTTTATGCACTTGTTGCAGCCGAATTACAAAAATCATCTCTAGGAATGTGGCTGTGTGATGATGAAAATGTTATTGATATCAATAAGAAAGATGATAATGACGATAAGTATAACAAAGTAGATTTAGGTGATGGTATTAAACCAATTGGTTTTTATGTCAATCGTAGCAATGGCTTGTTTCCAGCTCCATTGACACAGGTAAGCTTTTTTTTAAATTTGGGTTAGTTTTTTTTAATTAAATGTCATGTTTTCTGTCTTTTTTCAGAATTCTGATATGTGTGAAAAAGTGTCCAAATTATTTTGGTTCCTTGGTGTTTTTATTGCTAAAGTTTTACAAGATGGTCGTCTCGTTGATTTGCCACTTTCAAACAGTTTTCTAGAGTTATTATGTCATAATAAAATTTTATCGAAATCCAAAAATATATCAGCACTAACAAATAAAATGTCTGAAGATATTATGATCTCTAGTATTATGTCGGAAGAAAGTGATATGCTTGAGTCATATTCAAAAGTATTAATAAATGAGTTCCCCGAAACAAATTGGTATGAAGGCGTTTTGTCGCAAGAGCATCTAAGCGATATTGATCCAATTCGTGCAGAATTTTTAAAAGAATTACAAGAGTTAGTTCAACAGAAACAAAATATCGAAGCAACTGAACATCTATCGAAGGATGAACGAAAACAAATGATAAATGCTCTAAAATTAAAAATTAAAGAGAACGAAATATCGCTTGAAGATTTAGCATTAACATTTACATTTTTGCCTAGTTCGAAAGTGTATGGATTTGATGCGATTGATTTAATTCCAAATGGCTCGCAAATCGACGTGAATATTAATAATTTAGAGGAATATTGTGACTTAACGCTTAATTTCTGTTTACAAGATGGGATTGCGAAACAGTTGCAGGCGTTCCATAAAGGTTTCTGTGAAGTGTTTCCACTAAATAAATTGGCGGCATTTACACCTGAAGAGGCTAGACTAATGATTTGCGGTGAACAACATCCAGATTGGTCAAAAGAAGATTTACTGAATTACACTGAACCGAAATTGGGTTACAGTAAAGACAGGTATAAAAAGACCATTTGGATTATTTATCGAAAAGCATTTAATTATTTTTATTTTTTTTAGTCCTGGATTTTTACGGTTCGTCAACGTTCTGATGAGTCTCACTGGTCCAGAGCGTAAGGCATTTTTACAATTTACAACAGGTTGTAGCAGTCTTCCACCTGGTGGCCTATCCAATTTACATCCTAGATTAACAATTGTACGCAAAGTAGATGCTGGGGAAGGTAGTTATCCCTCGGTAAATACATGCGTGCATTATTTAAAATTGCCCGATTATCCAACCGAGGAAATACTAAAGGATCGCTTATTAACAGCAACACGAGAAAAGGGATTCCATTTAAATTAATTGGAAAAATTAAAATTATTTGTTTCTTCTTTTTTTTGAAATTTATATATAAAATTAAATTATCTCAGAAAGTGTGTGTAAATATATAACTATTACTACTATTAAAATATAATTATATTAATATCATTTTTTATATTATTACTATTATTAATACTGTTGAGGTTTTCGTTTAATTTTTTTTTTTTTTTTGTGACAACAATTTACTGACACCCTATATAATTATTAAAATTATTCTTTTGAATTTTTTTTTCTGCATAATATATATATTAATTGAAATTAATAAAAATAGAATTAAAATTTTAATTTATCCTCCCAAGAAAAAAAAAATTAATTATAATGGCGTTAAACAAACAAAACATACAAATCAATGTTTTTTAGTTAAATATATAATATAATATAAAATTAGATTTTAAAATTAAAACTAAAAAATAAAAGTAAAATAAAATAACAAAAAAATATGCTATAATAGTTTTCGTTTAATTTAAAATGTAAATACAAAAATGTTTTGAAAAAAATTATTTAGAAGAACCTACAACAAATCAAACCAAATTCGGTTTTAGTCAGCATACATTATAATTTAATTTGCTGGAATGAATATCAATATTTACTTAAATTATATCTTTTTAAAAATTATATTATTAATTAAATGAAATACAAATTGGTAACTAATTGTCTTTTAAATGTACATGCTAGAAACAGCGATTTGGCTAGGATTCAAAAGAAATCTAAATAATACAAACCGACTACAAACGAAACTTATAGCCAATTGGCTATCAGACACCAATCGAAAACTCGAACATTAGACTACATTAGCACTCCATTAGTGAAAACCGATACGAGGGTACAGCGGGTTTAGTTAAAAAAAATGGGAACAGAATATGAAATATTCAGCAACAAACCAAAAGATGCGAAGACATCTCTTTCTTATATCTTAAATGGTAAGATGGCTTTACAGTTACGATCCTTTAGCAAAGATATTGACCTAATGGAATGCAAAAATTGGCGTTGTATTTCCATTCTCAACAAAACAATAAACATCCTTGACAGAATCCCACCTAAAATCAATGCAAAATTAAGAAACGAATAAGCTGGATTAATAAGTAGGCGGGGTCTATTATGAATTCGCTTTCGAAAACTTCGATATCTAAAGATTCGATACGCGGCGAATATGCCTATTATGAAACAAGCGAATTGTCAAATTAAAAAAATTAAATTTGTCAAAATTACTAAAAAAATACACGTCCATTACATAGAACAACACTTCGAATGTAATATTCGCCATCTATAGAGCAGTCGGATTTTGAATGGACATTTTCGTAAAATTTGATTCATATCGAATTATTCGAAATTAAAACAGTTTCATAATACCAATTTTTCGAAACCGAATAAGTTTCATAATAGACCCTCCCCCGGGATTTAACACATCAGCTCAATCCAAATCACCACTGAAGAATCTAAGAAATTTCACTATGGAGATTTCAATTATTAGATTGTTCATTGGTGATTTGGATTGAGCTAATGTGTTGAATCAGGCACTTTGTAAAATTTGCACCCAACAAATTTATGTGTTGGAAACGTACGAAAAATCATACAGAGACCAGGTGGTCGGCCTTCAACAAATATTAAAGTGCTATTGGGCGAATACTATAATAAATATCGAACTGCACAGAAACACTATAGAGACCACCAAGTGATATAACAAGGATGCCATTGCACTGGAACCGTCAAGCAAAAGGAAATTCGGAAGGCCAGCAATGATTTGGAGAATAATTGAGTTAGCAGATTCAAAATAACTTGAATCTGCTAACTCAATTATTCTCCAAATCATGGGTGGAAATAAAAGCAGTAGCTCTTAATAGAGTAATATGGGTCAGCCTAAAAGCGATCTTTACACTATTATTAGTGCTCTTGGTGATCGGTAACACTATGGAAACCTCCGTGATAACATCGATACGGTAATCGACACTTGGAAGAAGTATTCCTATTTGACATATAGGACCCATCCTATGAGGAATTCACAATAATCTTACGGCGACTAAAAAAACCGTTCCCCTTGATTGCAATATCTCTGAGATTTTTGACCTTATTCGAATAGTTGGACAAAGTGAAGTTCTCTCTGTTAAATAGAAAGTGGCCATTTTATAAGACCTTACTCTTAAGAAAAGCGATCGATCCAAATGCGTAAAATATAACGGTATAGATTTTCCCCAGCTGTCTTAAATAATATTAGATCGAATCATTCCATTTGCAGAGGATAACTACCAAGGACGAAGGTTTCGAACAAACCGGTCAGTCAAAAGAGTTTATGGTTTGCTTTGCTTTGCAATGTAATGCAGTTACAAAGATGTCTCAAAGTTAAGAACAAGCTATCAAGATTTTTTTCAATTAACTTTGTTGTACGAAAAGGAGATTCTGTGTGATTGGACTGAATGCCAAAAGTGTAAAAGAACTACTGATCCACTTGTATGCTTTGCGCCTTCCGTTGGTCTCAAGATCAATAATAAACCTAAAACTAAATAGATAATCAAGACACCACATTTAAAAGAAGTTTCGATTGGATTCCATCGTCACTCATGATAATTGTGTGGGAGGGGAATAAAACATCTACGTTGGTCTTGCTTTAGGCAACCGTGCTTTGTATAACCTAAAATCTCTGCTAAAGTCTAAATACCTTATTGCAAATGCCGATAAGCTGAACATTTGAGAGAAGAGTCATGCGCATGATGCCAGATGAGTCATGCCAAAAGAGATGTCGCATTTACCGAGTTCTCTTTGACCACGAGATTACTAATTTAATAAAAACTCCTCGTTCATTTAGTAAAAGAACAGCAACGTAAGTAACGTTGTCTAACTGGACATCTTAGAATCTTTAGCAACATTTTCACGAATCAAATTAATATGTTCTTGTGAATGACCTCTACGTCAGTGTTTTTCTACTCTTTTATCTTCTATCGAACCAATTTGGTCACATAATTTATCTCGTCACTTAATTTTCTTTAAACATTTTCCATTTAACACCCTTAATGTAATATAACCGATGTTTTTTTATAAATGGCACTTCTTAAATGTTTACAAACCTAGGCAAATTCATTTTTTGTAATTTAAAGATTTTAAAAGAAACCGCGCAATTTAAGACCCTTTAATTAGAGAATTCAAGCTAACTTCTTTCCATGACATTTTCGACCAATAATTTTAGACCATTACAATAATGACGTTTCAATAAATCCATCATCCGAAAATTTAAAATAATACATCGATAAAACTGTATACTTTTACGTAATAATAACAGCAATAATTTGTTTATACATTTATATATATATAATTATCTATATATTATTTTGTAAGTGGTAGATTTTTTGCGTTAGTACATTTCATTTTAACGCTTTTCCTGGTTTTTTGTTTAGTTGAAGTCCAATCATCGAACAACAGTAACGCAATTTTGAAAGTGTTACTAGTTAAAAAATAAATACTGAATTTGAAATATAAATAAATTATCTTTATTCAAAAAAATAAAATGGTAAGTGGAAATATTCAATTAAAAACTTACAAAAAAATGGGGAAAATATAGAGATTCACCGGTTTTCAAAATGAAGTTACGTAACATTAGGAAAGACGAAGGATATTCATTATGGTTGTGAGTTGTCATATTTTCTATTGACGTTGTGTCTTTCTGTACAGTGAAATCTTTAAAGTTAATTTTCACTTGTTTTTTATTCTTCTATTGCACTGGAGAACTCCACTCCGATAACATTCAATTGACCTTTTAATTTTTATAATATGAGAATGTGTGTGTGTATGTGTGTGTTTGAAAATTCTGAGTGTTTTACGACTGTCGGGTGATGATGCTGATATTAAATATGACATTCGGTAGTTTTCTGCCCGTTACTATAATATGCTACCACGCATATTATTGTAATGTTTTTGATTATGTAGAAACGCGAATAGTGCCGTCACAAATATTGTTTTAAATTCAAATGGTACTGCAATAATTAATTTTATTAGCAGCTGTCTAATAAATTACACTACTGGCTTAAAAATGGGCCGGCAATTAACAATTCATGGAAGGTAATTTTGTGTCGTAGCCTTGAGGTACGTTTCATAGTTTGCATAATAAATGGCGGTAACTTAATTATATAAGATTATTGACTGAACAAATCAATCATCACAGTCGTTTTACCATTTATGCTGTGCGATCCTCTAATACATTTAACGTCCCAATACCCGTTACTAACCCATAATATTCGTTATCTTGGTAGATAATTGACCAAATATACTGTAAATAAAAATTAAACGATTATAATTATTCCCCAATTTAATTGGTTGGTTTAGTTTTATGCATGATGATTAAATAGTTGGTTTTAATTAATGGAGATTCTTTAATTAAAAATCATGCTGCATATACGTGGCCAATTTAAGCTATTTTAGAATTGACTTGTACCAAAATAATATTATGTTCAGCATAACAATCCAAATTTTCCTTTCTCGTTACAAATTTATGTTACAAAACCTATGTTTGTTCTGTTGAACGATTTTGTCACACTTTTACACTAATTAACGTCACGGAAAGTAATCCATCATATTGCAGTCATATTTTTCTAATTCTTTTTTTATTGTAATTTTTAGTCTGAACCAATTCGTGTTGTTGTTACTGGAGCCGCTGGCCAAATCGCATACTCCTTATTGTATATGATCGCCAAAGGTGATGTTTTTGGACAAAATCAAAAATTGGCTCTCCACCTCTTGGACATTCCACCAATGATGGGCGTTTTGGAAGGTGTTGTTATGGAATTAGCTGATTCAGCTTTACCACTTTTAGTCGAAGTTGTACCAACGGCCGACCCCGCGGTTGCATTTAAAGATGTATCGGTTGCATTTTTGGTTGGTGCCATGCCCCGTAAACAAGGAATGGAACGTAAAGATTTACTTTCGGCCAATGTTAAAATTTTTAAAGTTCAAGGCGAAGCTCTAGATAAATACGCTAAAAAGGATGTTAAAGTGCTCGTCGTTGGCAATCCAGCTAATACAAATGCTTTAGTGTGCTCACATTATGCGCCATCAATTCCACGAGAAAATTTCACAGCTATGACACGATTGGATAATAATCGTGCGGCCGCACAAATTGCTGCACGGTTAAATCTTGGGATTGATGCTGTCCGAAATGTCATCATTTGGGGTAATCACTCGTCGACTCAATTTCCAGATGTAAAACATGGCCAAGTAAATATTGGTGGTTCATGGAAACCAATTTACGATGCTATTAACGATGAAACATATCTACAAAACGATTTCGTCGAAACAATTCAAAAACGTGGAGCTGCTGTTATCGCCGCACGTAAAATGTCTTCAGCAATGTCAGCAGCAAAGGCGGCCAGTGATCATGTACGTGACTGGTGGAATGGTACAAAACCAAATGAATTTGTATCAATGGGTGTCGTATCGGACGGAAGTTACGGAGTACCAAAGGATATCGTATTTTCATTCCCAGTTGAAGTCGTCAACAAACAATGGAAAATTGTTCAAGGACTCGATATTGACGATTTTGCTCGTGGTAAATTCAATACCACCGCACAAGAATTGCTAGAGGAAAAAGAAGAAGCAATGGCTGTTTGTAATCAAGATTGACTATCTAGCTCTAGTCCCAGTAAATTATAATTTTATTATGTTGCATTTGATAATTAAATTAGAGAACTAAAAATGGTTATATGTATAAATCGGAAATTTATTTTGTTATCGAACATCACAGATTTGATGAGTAAGTAACCTCACCTTGCTCTCAAATCAAATAGCCTTGCGCTTGACACCACATTTAATTTAAATTTGATTTGATTAAAAATAAATTGTTTTTAAATAAAATTCTATTTGTGTCGTCTTTAAGTTTTTTTTAAAGAAATTCGGATTAAACCAGCGACCACGGCTAAAGTAAATACATCGTTATAACAGATATTTGCTATAAACAAAATAATAAAACGTCACTAGCTTCACACCAAATCGATTTGTTTTATAGCAAAAAAATATAGTTCTTAAACGTCATATTGTTTTGTTTCTCTCAAAGTAATCAACAAAAAAATTTCGAAAATTGCAACTTTTAAATTTAAGCAATTTTTACTAATTAAAAATTAAGAGTTTCTCATAAAAATTATGGACGAAAATAAAGAAGAAACTTTAGTACCCACAACAAATACAAATCAAGATGATTTAATATTAAAACAGCAACGTGAAATTGAATTGGAGGTAGGTAATGAATGCAAGTAAAGTTCGAGGATGATAGCACAAAAAAAAAAAAAAAAATACGACAACCAAGGATGTTTTTCGAGGTTATGATTTTTACACTTTTTTTTTTTAAATTTCATTTTAGATTCAGAATAAAAATCCATTTGTAAGTGATCTAGGACCATTATCTAAATTAGTCGACGAATACAATGACGATATGGTTTATAGTTCTAAAGTAAAGCATTTAGCAACAAAATATAGATCAATACGGCGCACGCGACCAGATGGAAATTGTTTTTTTCGCGGCTTCGCATATTCCTATCTGGAATATTTAATTAACCACAAAGATGAGTTTAGTAAATTTTCAGATTATATAATTAATTCAAAAAATGATTTAGTTCAATTGGGATTCCCATCATTTACTATAGAAGACTTTTATGATACGGTAAGCATTAAAATTTATTATAAGTAGATTCTTAATTGGGCAGAGCTGATTTTTTATGGTCGAGTAATTTAACTCTAATCAGTTTACTTACGTTATGCGATGAGTTACCGGATCCATCAGATTTGGTCCCGAGCTTGGTCTTCATATGGTTATAGACAACTCGAAGAGGACAAGCCAAATTGTCGTCATCGTCGCGTATGGGGCCATGTATAAAGCGCATAACCATTCTGTACACTCGCACAACGACGGGTCTGTTCACCACCTTGTCGGTATTTGCATGGTATTTCGACTTCAGCAGAGGACGTAGGTTATAGCTTTTATATTCCTTCCTAGGTATCGGTAACCCGTCGCTCCTTCAAAAGTATGATAACTGCTACTAAAATCTAATACGCCTTTTGAAAGTCTCTAAAATCCGTGGTGATATATTGCCTTTTAGACACATGGATTTTGAGACCAACGGAAGCTGCGAATCGTTCCTCGTTGCCTTTCAATCCTTTGGTGTTCAACTTTTACGAAAAGATAAATTCTAAAATGAGGTTAAAGGGATCTTCTTGTCGTACATCACAGTTAATTCCTGATAGCTTGTTCTCGGCTTTAACCAGAAAATTGTGACTACATTACTGTCATTTTACACAAATGCACATATTTGTCAGGTACTCATAAACATTGCAAAGTAAACCATAAACTCGTCTGATGGATTTAGTCATATGTGTCAGGATCACTTGATGTAAAACACGACCTGATTTGAGAAACCTACAATTCCCTCCTCCTGCATTAACTCTGATTGAGTTAATGACAGAAATGCAACTTCCAAGAGTACTGTATCGATGTTAATTCAAACCTTTCCGTCCTGACCCCAAATGTCAGAAAATAAGAGAAGCGGTCCTTGCTTTTCCTAGCTAGGGGCGCTTTTTTATTGCGTGCAATTGTAATTCTAATTTGCGCTTCTCTACAGGCTTTTGGTTGCTGGACAACAAGGCATCACTCCTCAGACTTAAGTCGTCTGATCGGACTTGTACTGCCATCGTAGCTTTGCGGTGACCAATAAGCCGGCTGATATGATCTCACATCTTGGATAATTCGAAATCGTCTTTGAAACGAACTCATCGTCAATCAGACTTTTGGGCATCTTATTTGACTTCTGAACGTCTTACGCGGGTATATCCACGTTTCCGAGGGGCTGTTTTTATAAGGCCAATACCAGTCTCCAGCATTAAAGTTAGCAATCACTGCTAACTTTAATACTGGACGTCGGGCAAAGGATCCTATCAGATCAATTTGTTGATAAATGTGTCTATGGGTTGACTAACATTCGAAGGCGTGTGAATACAAATGATTGATAGGTTGGCTAATGGGTTTCAAACAATGCTCTTTCGTGGCTGATATAGTGCCATCACCTTGGTTTTCTAAGTGACTGCACGTTCCACGTATCAATCCTAAACACAGTAACCGTAAATTTTGGCGGTATCCATTAGTTGTGTTTTTAAAAAGATGCCCAGCGATTCAGTCTTCCTACTTTCTAATTCGAACTTATGTTAGATAAAACTTGTTGTAGAACATCCTTCGTTAATTTGGAAAGCAGAACTGCAAATGTTTAAAAATACCGCAGTAAACCTGACAAAAATATTTATCGGCGATATAAAGGTATCTATACCACCTTCGCTGCTACTCCAGCAACATTAAGTAAATGATAAAATTGGCCATATATTTGGTTTCATTTTCCAGAGAAAGAATGGCACAGATGGTACAGAGTCCACGTTTTATACTGTTATAAATTGTTGACAGTAAAATTATGACACTATTTTTTGGAATGAAGCTTACCAAACTCACGTTTTTTTGGAAACAAAAATCCGGCAATATAAAATATAGAATCAAATTTATAGGCCAAAATTGTTGCAAATCATCCATGAAACCTCAACCGTATTTCGTTTCCATATTAAAATACATATGTCCTAATTTAAATGAGTCTCCGAGACTCAACCCGTACTGATTAGGGTTAAAAGTTGATTTAATACTCAAAATTTGAGTTTTGAGATGCTCCATTAGTTAAAACTTAAAATAGATTTCTTTCGCTTACAACAACGATTTCATTTTTATTTATTTTTAGTTCGTCGAAGTACTAAAACGAATTAGTCCAATTGAAAATACAATGGATGTAGCAGACAAGGTATTACAAGGATTACTAAACGATCAAGGGTATTCCGATTATATAGTTGTCTATCTACGTTTAATTACCTCGGGAGAGATCCAAAAAAATTGTGAGTTCTATCAAAATTTTATTGACGGTGATCGTACTGTAGCCGAATTCCGAAAACAAGAAGTCGAACCTATGTACAAAGAGTCTGATCATATTCACATAATTGCTTTATCGAATGCGGTTAGTGCCGGCGTCCGGGTTGAATATATGGATCGAGGTGATGGAAGTTCAATAAAGGCACATGATTTTCCCGAAGGTGGAAATATAAACGTATATTTACTGTACCGACCAGGCCATTACGATATTTTGTATCCTAACTAATTATAGACTAGTATTTCAAAAGCGTGCAAAAAAAAAACGACGATATTCTATAATTAAAAACACAAACTATTATGTATATTTTTTTTTAATTTTCTTACCATCATGCTATCCTATTTACCCTTTTCCTTTTTTGCTCATAATACATATATTATTATTGTATTATCTTAGAAACATTTAAGTAATTTTTAACAAAAAAATAAAGAAAAAATTTTCAACCAAAAATAATTTTATGTCAATTATAAAAATCATAATCATCACTATGTTGTTCAGTTTCGGACTCATCTTCGTCGCATACATAGTCTTTGTTAAAATCGAGTAAATTTTTGTCTTGCTCATCGTATGGCACCCGATTATTTTCCTCAAATTCTGGCATCATGCTAATGTAGGTGTCATCGTTACTGATCGCAAATTCTTCGTATTCCCAATCGATTGTAATCCTTGAACATTTTTTAAATGAAAATTTTATCATAGAAAACCAAAATTGAAAGATTCGAAATCCAAACCGAGCACTTTGGTATGCTGCAAATTGATAGAAAAATGCATTCGTTATGAAGCAGCTTTCCACATTGATCTCCTGTGAATTAATCGTATATACATAAAAACATAGTTTAATTACAACATTAACGTGTTCTTCTTACCTTTAAGGTATTGTATGTTAAATTTTTTATATATACCATAAGATACTCATCCTGTAACATATCACAATTGTTAAACGTTACCGATTTTATGTTACAACATTTTCCAAGTTCAATTAAATTCGGGATCGTTAGATCAACGCCATTAAATACGATTCGCTCTAAATTTACTAAGTTGAACAGCTTAAAACATTTTATGGTGCATTTATTTAGGGACAGACTTAATATTGAATTGCCGTTCGCATTGTAGTTTTTAAAGAATTTTATGATCGCATCAAGAAATGTATCGCATGCCGTATGAAACTGAAACAGATTGTACATTAAGTTGTACAGTGTAATTTCGAATGTACTATCCAAATGAAATTTATCTAGTTTTAAATGTTCCGTGTCCTGGAGAAAGGCCCAATTTATGATTCCCGTGTAGTTTGAGTTTAAAATTAATTTACTTAAATTTTTAATTAGTAACGTTTTAACAAAATCCTTTTCCGTTAAATTTGTGAATTTTTTTATATCGATTTCATTATAATTGTTACCACCGTCGTCAAATAGTTCAAATAAATCGTTGGCATTATAATTGGTGACGATTAATTTTTTTAATTTAATTTGATTTTTATTAAATAGTTTTCCGTCTAAAATTGTATCGTCGAATTTAATATTTGTCAAATTTTTACAATATTTGCGTAAATAGTATAAAATTATGTTAAGATATGAAATTGGATCTGAATTGTAAATTTCCGGAAAATCTATTAAACTTTTTGATGCGATAAATATTTGAATAGATTCACCGAATATTCGTAATATTTTTATAAACGATTTAAATCCGATTTTTGTTAAATTAAAATTTAACAATATTTTGTTTAGATCGAATTCGCCCGTTGTCAAATTTATTAGTGACGGCCGAAGTAATAAAATTTGATTATAAATTAAATGTTTATTGAGATTTTCGATATCGTAGAAAGCGTCGTCGAGAAATAGTAGATCGAATAAATTGTAGTACCGCAAAAGTTTTAATTCGGTGAACATGTACGAAATGTAGTTTTTCATAGATTTTGCAATTCGAATACCTTTCCATGAATTACCACCCGGCCCATCTTGATGCCATTCGAATGCAATTTGAAATGATGGAAAAAATTCGGGTTTGATAACACCTCGCATTAGGGCCAAAGTTTCAGCTGGTTCCGATGGAAAACCTAACTTCATTATTTTTTTTATTTTTTTATTAAATTTTAATTTAAAATTTTTTATTTTTCGAACTTGAAAAAATATGTCGGTACTATTAAGAATTTGCAAAATTCGTTCAGTTTCATTGTGTCCAGCATAAACGGATAACGTAGTCTTGCATAAATGCAGTGCATTAGCGTCATTGTTCAATTTACAATCGGTGTCCAATGGCATATGAATTTCACTGTCGATAATAATCTCCTCAATTTCGGGACAATGTCGTTCGATAAAAATCAAAATCAAATTAACTTTTCGTCTGACAAAAAATGAAATTGGTACAGTTTCCTCGAAATTGTCTATTACGATTTTTTTAAAGTGTGAACCAAATTGTTGCAGCAATTCTTCAAAATCGTAGATACTAAATTGTGTTCGATTAAGCTTTCTTAGTAAATCATTTAAATTCAACTCGTCACTACTTGAAAAATATTCGATTATATCGTCTCGTTTATAATAGTGTAACTCGATTAGTTGCCCCACTTTAGAATTGTAGCGAAACGCACGTTCTAAATTAAATATATCACAAATATTATTCGCACTGTAGTGTTTAAAAAAAACTGGATTTTCAAAAATTTCCAAAACAATTGGATTTTTTTTATTTTGTGTCCAGCGATCGCATGCAAGCTGTTTCCGCGTTCGATAATTTGGCGGCCTATACCTAATGTTCAAAAAATTTATATTGAAAAATTGACATAATTCGTCAATAGAAAGATTGGAGCTGAATTTAATCAAATGAATCATTTCATATTGGCTATATTGTTGGACTATGGTAATTTTGTTAATTTTAAAAATTGTACCAACTGATGAATCCATTTGGATATTCTAAAATTTAAATTAAATTTTTAAAATAATATTTTGTGTTGTAATGATAACCACTCACTTGTAAAAAAGAGGCGAGATACGCACAATGCATTTCTAAGTCATAATCGTCTGCAATAAATTACAATAGCATTTAATATATTCTACGGTGCAGTAAAATAAGTCCACAAGACATATAATTCCATAATAGAGGAGTTAGTTTCTTTCGTCATTTTTTTTTGTTATAAGGTTCTCGGATTACGGACTTATGTACATCGTAAATGTGCTTTGGTGACGCATATTTTCATTTGCTGCAGAATTATTACCTATATTAAAAATTGGGAAACTTCCATGATGGTCGATTTGGATCCTTTTAATTTGTTCCTATTGTATTCATAAAGGTGAGGTGATCATAAAATGTTTTAGTTTGTTTACTTAAAGGTGACTCTGGCAAATTTAGGTACCCATCAATTATCAATAAGAACTCTAATAACAACGATAATGTAAAAAATCTATTTAACATAAAGGCTATCCTCAACATGAGAGTCAGAATAGAACCGTCGATAAAATCAACTGGCCAAATTCCTTTCAAAACCTAGTACCACTTTCAGAAATAGATGTGTCAGATGGACAGAGAAACACATCGCCAAAGCATGTCCTTTAAGTAAAAACATTCTAGAAAAACGCATAAACTGTAAAGGGCAGCATCCAGCAAATTTTAGAGATTGTGAATCAGCTAAATAACTACAAAGAATAAGAAACAAGGCGCTACAACAAAACAATAGAATACCTGTTGAATTTCAAGCATACTCACAGGTCGTACAACAACGCGATCCGGTGGGAAATAAAGACGATACCGATACCACAATTCTTGAAAAAATTCTAAAATGCATAGAAACTTTAGACATTCGTCTTGTGAAACAAGAAAAAAGCATAGAAGCTCTAAATAGGCGCTTAAATAATCAAGACACAGATGAAATCACGTCCATGATTAACTAAAATACGGGAATAAATCAAATACTTAGTTTATAGTGACGGTAGATGTTGTGTCGTTATTTTAATTATTCAGAATGGGATGGTGTGCAAACCAAAGCTCAGTTTCGATCTAATGGGTAATCGTAATAATTTTGTTAAAAATTGTCATCTCATTAGGCCATGGCGACCAAGTGCTACTTGTAATTGCTACTTAACGCTCTATATATATTTATGTACCTGTAGCGTTAGCGAATTATATGAATGTGCACGAAATATCTGAATATTTAATTGTGTGTGTATTTAATTGTGGCGATGGTCGCTACAAGTCATCTGCAATACAAATGGGCTAATGCAACATATTTCAGAACTATAAATATTTTTAAATACAGAAGAAATAGATACATGCCTAATATCTGAAAGTCATTTTACAAAAACTTCATTTGCTAAAATACGTGGGTAATGTTGTTATCACGCCATTCATCGAGCAGAAAAAGCGAGAGAAGGATCAACTATATTTGTAAAAGAAAACATGAAACACCAGGAAGGAATAAAAGTTGAAGAAATTATGCAAGAAGCCACTATCAATGTTCAACTAAATGATAGAAAGCAATATAATGTTTCCTAAATCCATTGACTTTCGTGGCATAAGCTAAATAAAGAGGGCTGTATCTCGTTGTTTAAATCATTAGGGTTTAATTTCATTATGGTGATTTTAACGCCCAAAATACGTTTTGGTGCTACTTACTGCAGGTCAAGCAACAAAATTTGTATTTGACTCTGGAGATAACCAACATATAGGCCTATGGATCCAATAAAATCTGGAATGGACAACATACCAGCTAAAATATTCAAAGGAGACATATCCACAACTGCAAGTGCTTCAACACCAATAATAATAGAAGTATGATATTCAGGTAAAATACCGCAAAAATGAATAGAAAGCTTGACCGTAACAATCCCAAAGAAAGGCGACCTCAGAAAATACAAAAATTGGCGGAGTATATCCCGGACTTCGAGCATGCATTTGACACAATACATAGGAACGCAATATGGAAGGCAATTTGTGTAATGGGCATCCCCGGGTGAAACAGATGAAGACTTCAATAAACGGATCGACAAGGCCAGAACAACACATAACACGCTACACAAAGTCTGGAACTCCTTTGTCCTATCTCACAACACCAAGCTAAGAATGTTCAATTCATGTATGAAATCGGTGTTGCTATATGGCTGTGAAATCTAGAAGCCTACGCAAAAGATCAATAACAAGCTAAAGGTGTTTGTAAACAAATGTCTTAGGAGAATACTGAGGTGCTTCTTGCCCAACAAAATTACAAATGTTGGGTTCCTAAGACAAACAAATCAAATAGTCATTTAGACTGAAATTAGGAAATGTAATTTAATATGGATTGGCCACACGCTAAGGATGTCACCGAATGATGTTACAAGAAGAGCTCTGGATTGGAATTCGCAAAGAAAGGGGAAAGTTACATGGAAAAGAACGAGGCTAGCCGAACAACACGGGAAATCATGGGCGGACCTTAAACCAATAGCGCCAAACAGGGTTCCAGTCTAGTAGACGCCTTATGCTCTTAAATAGGCGAATATCGAAGGTGACGAAGAGGCTGTTTAAAAAACAACTCGGAAATATTAAAAAGTTATGAACCTTATTTTTTGATGATGTGAGCAGAAATGCTCAGGCCTAAAAAATAAATTAAGTAATAAAAAAGACATTTGATGAATTTTACGATTTCGGGAATAATCTAATAATCTATGCTTTATTGCACAATGATGCACTAAACACCCAGCAATTTGAATTTTCATTCGCTTATCGAACATTTTTTTATTATTATACGTTTCCAGGAATAATCGTTAGGCATTCGTTATCTTTATCTTTTTTAATATGACTTCTTGATCACCATGTGGATGAGTCGCACTATTTATTTTAACCACTTAAATCTTTTGAAAATGATACATTGGCATAGACTCTTTAATTTCGAATCGAATTAATTAACTTACACTATACTAAGAGTACGGTTCTTACAGCTAACCAGTTTCTAGTGTTATAAAATACACGGTAGGTCAGTATTTTACAATCGAAAACTCAAGCTGGGGACATAATTCTACGGCAAATTAATATCAAGTTACTACTATTGAATTATGTCTTGTGAACTTATATCACTGCACCATATTCTACTGCACCACACCAACTTACACAATATGTTAAATTCTTGTTCCATCGCAATTTAATTAGGGGCTTAATATAAATGAACGCCAGTTTAATTCAATCACCAACAATACAAAACGAATAATGGCATTTTCAATATGATAACGAATAGATAACCAAAAAATGTTTGATTTCGCGATAAATACAGTTACGCGATATAAAACGTATAACCATTTGATTGCAGTAGACAATAATAATTGATAAATGTACTCGTTCGTACAACATTTTGAGAACACAGCCAAAATAAATTTAATTTTTTTGCTCGCGTCTAAGGTCGCGATTTTTTAAACGTATTTCGCGAGAGAACAATATCATCATAATACACAGACATAAAACAATTTTAAATTGTGCGATCAGACACGAACTTCAATTAATTCATATAAAATTAATCGGTTGAGTTTGGTTCGACTCTGCGTAATTTCATTTTTTTTTTGTTTTTGTGAGCACGTCGTAATACATTTACACATATTTTGCCCAAGAGAGTTTAGTATTGTTTTGAACTATGGTTGGAAATGTACACAAATTATGGATGGAGTGGAAGCAGAAATATGTAAGTATGATAATGCAAATTTTACAATTTTTTTAATTAAAACTATTTAATTTTAGATGAATACGATTGTTACCTGTTTAATTCAAAACTTCAAGTACTTCTTAAGGTAATCATCAAGTATAATATAATCTCGTATTCAATAATTAAATAATAATATTACGTCGAATTATATAGTCGTTAGTACACAAGGCTGAACCGGAGACAGTATTCAAAATTCTCAAAATAACCGTTGTTCAACAAAATACTCACGAAATACTAAATAAAATTAATTTTCAAACTAATTTAACGATCGATGAGTTGGCCTATTATTTTAGTTTAACGCCATCCGATATTAAATATGCCTCAAAATCACGTGCACTTCGAAAGCATAATACAAACGTACAATGGTTGCGTATGCAGACGAATCGAAAAAGTTATTCGTACATGAGGAAGTTACTAAAAATTTCGTACCTTTATAACGAGTTCGACGAATCCAATGTAATCGATTTGCTTAATGTGGAGAGGGCATTTTACGGAAATACAGAGATAAGCCAAATAGTTTATCACAATTATTTCAGTAAAATCATCGTCGATAGTTGTGAATTTAATTTAAACGAATTTTTAACTAAAACTAATTTGTCGTCTATTAGTATTTCGGATTTTGAGGATGTGATACGAAAATATGGTGAAAAAATTGTTCGATTCGTTATCGATGATTACAAAAATTTGATCATAATTCCGTATTATGTGCGCGAAAATTTAAATCTGATACTTGTCGTCATTACGCTTGTTTGTCCTAATGTAACCGAAATCTTGGTGGATGGGACACTGTATCATAAACTTCAACTACCGATTACATCAAAATTTTACTCGTATCCAGATGTAGGAACAAGCGTTTCATTATATTTCCATGTCGATGAAATCGAACGATTTTTATACGTAAGTAAATATTTTGTAACTATACGAACGAAATTCTCACATGATTTAAATTTTTTTTTGTAATTTTAGCAACTCTATGACAAGACTGATATCATGTTTACGGTAAAAAAAGTATCTAACATTCGAATTAGGTGCGATTCGAAAAGTGTTAAAAAAATGTTAACACTCGATTTATTTTCAATGCCTTATAAATTAACAAATTTTCTTGCCGACCATTTTCAACAGACGTACCAAACTACAGATTTTCTAAACTATCAATTTGCCTTTCCGTGGCACTGTGAACGTAACAATTCGTGGAAAAATATTACGATAGGACAAAAAAAATATCTATACTATTTTTTCAATCAAACCAACATCAAATCATATTTTAATCTATTCGATTTATTTCGAATTGAACAAGCTTTTTACGATATAAATTTAGACTTTTCGTACTATCCGTATCTGACGCTAAAAAACGAAATCGTACGTTCGCAAAATGGTAACGAATTTAATATGTACGAAATTGTTAAGCGTTTCAATGTGAAAACGATTCAGTTCGTTGATTTTATAAAAATGTTACGTATTTATGGGAAATTCGTCGAGCGATTCATTGGTTCGGAATATTTGATTGAAATTCCAGAATTTCAAAGAAATAAATTGAAAAAAATATTTTTCCAAGTTTCGAAATATTGTAAGAATTGTCATACAATCACCGTGGATGGTGTTCAATTAAGAAATTTAATTAAAAAATTTCAAATGCTGAAAATTAATGATAGCACGAATAAAATATTTAACTACGAACTAATGAACACAAGTAATAAATCCGTTAGTGAAATTGTAAATATTTTAAATGAAAACGAAATTTTTATCGAAGAAATTAATGTACGAAATTATGAAAATTTTAACGAATTTTTATTTTTGAAAATATTAGAACTACCGTTCCTGTCGAAGCTAACGTTAAGCACGTACTATCGGAATTTTAACGATTGGAATTTTTTTAAACATTTTAAAATTTGTAAATTTTCGATACAACCCAATTTTCTTTTAACACTACACAACAATGTCGATGATGATGGCCTCGCTGGCCAATTCATAATGAAATTTGCTCAATTCTTGGTCAATCATAATTTTCATAAATTTGTTAAATTACAAATATTTTGTTACGATTGTGTGTTCGATAGTTTTCGAATTTTTAACGATAGTTTGATACGTGAAATAGGTTTTGGTCGAATGCATTTTACGTCCGAGCACATGATAGAACTGAGCCAATGTAAACTTTTAGATGTAATAAAATTTTATGATTGCCATCTGCTCAACGATGAACTGTTGCTTAAATTGGCAATAGATGTGGAGGAATGGAGTCGACATGTGGTACGTTTATAATTTAATTATTTCAATTTATTGATCGATAGCCATTTTATTTTCTAATTAGGAAATCAAAGTGGAACGTTGTTTCATCACTGACGTGTTCTTCTATCGATTTGCTGAACATCAAATTCGTAAACGAGGAAATTATCGATGGTTTTATGGGTATGCGTTTACTAAATTCGAATTCATAAATTGCCACATCACAATCGATTGGGAGAATTCATATTTTATACAAAACGAGACTGGAGACTATATTTACATCGAGGAGTCGAATGAGAATGACTCAGTGGTGGATGTATGCAACTATGAATTTTACAATTAGTTTTAAATAAAATAATCGATGAGTTTTTCGTTAAACAACAAAGCACCCTCAATTCATGGCAAACCGTTTTATTGTATTTATCCCCTTATAACACCCTTTACTAGATCTATAGACAAGAAACATCATTTTTTTTATTATCGATATTTACCCTTGAATTATTTCTTGTTTACTAATGTCAGTCGCAAATAAAAAATAATCGGCATTTTCAGGAGGACATCTTTGGCTCATGCCATATCAACACAATCCGACTCATCGCAAAAATCGGCATCAAGCCAAAGTTTCATGCGTGGAAATACCTTGTGATATAAAACCTATCGGATCGGTGCAAGTGGGTTTAAAACATAATATATGCGCCAACCACCGAGGCTTGAAATGGGTAATATAAATTTGATATGAAGACTGGAAAAGGCAAAATATGGAATGAAACAGTCCGCCAGAAGTTAAAGCCAAGCCATTCATTCTGTTTTAGTTAGAGATGGTTATGATGAAAGTAAAGCAGATCAATGTTCATATTTTAAGTATAAAGGAAGTACAGGCGTTTGTGTTCTTACATATGAAGATGCTGTTGTGATTGACGATTTGGGAAAAAATAAAAATTATCTCGGTCTAGAGATTGACAGAGACGAGAATGGGAATTTTTTATTATGTAAATCAGCAGGTTTGCAAGAGGCAAAATTTCAGTGAGGAGTTCGATTGTCTTTCTCGCCTGCATATTCGCTGCTGGACAGCATTACTGCACTCATCATTTTTTGCTTTTATTTTCATCATACTTGGTAGTCACCTGGTGACCTACTTTAAAACCTAAACAGTAGAAAAGGTAAAGACAGCTACAGCCTCACATCGATTTTCAACAACAAGAATATGATAGTATCAACTGCGAAAACCTTTGGTCTACGCTCATAATCCGTCTCTATATGAAAATTAACTACATGAAACGATTTAATCGTTTATTCGCCTACTATGTGATGTAATTTACATGATATCCGTGTGCTCCCCGACCACACAAGCTAATAATCTCATCAAATAAAAATCGATAGTTAGTATCATCACTATCTTTAAATTATTTAGAAGCCATTCGATTATGCTCATTCAAACACCAATTCTTACTCACCCTATTCTATTATTATTTTTTACAACTATAATCTACAAAACATATGATATCTATTTGTCTCTCATTTTTCTATCGAATATATTTCATTCATCGCTATCATCTTTCGTTTTTTTAAAAAATAAACAAAACAAAATTTCAAGAGAGCGAGAGAGGAAAGTGATTTTCTCCTCTACAACACACACATTCTAATTCACATTGCATCAGTGTGTTGTGTCAAAAACGTCTCTATAGAAAGACCAACTCATTTTTTCGTACACTAATACTACTATATATTCGCCTCAATAAAGTAGTATTGGTACCAGAACAAATAACAAAGCAAAACTAACATAAAAAAACTAACTATATGAGTGTTAGTAAATATATTTTTTTGTTTTTGTTTTACGCTATATCTGTACACAACCAATACTACATCAAAGAGGCGCTTTGTCCCTTTAAATTTTTGAATAGTTGGTCTTTCTATAGAGACGTTTTTGGTTGTGTATTTATTTTTTTTTTATAATTTTATTTTAATGAAACTACAACCATTTTTCGTAAATTCTGAAAAGTTTTTCAAGTTAATTTATTAGTTATAAAAAAAAATATCTATTAAATGTGATTAGTGTAAATTTCAAGTGAATAGTTTTATTGTTTATAACATTGAAGATTGTGTCAAGAACTTTGTAAAGTGATTAAAAAAAAAACTTTTTTTCGTTTTTAGTGTTGTCAGTGCTAAAATGTATGTACCAAATTTTTATTTTGTTTTAATATTTCATTCATGTTTTGCAAACAACATAAATTAGATAAAACGAGTTTGTTGACAGATTTTCACTACCAGACATTTTGGGATTTCGTAATAGTTTTTTTTGTCTATTAAAATAGATGCTTTGATTGGAAATCAAATCAAATGTTGTTGCGTTTTGATTATGTTAAAAATGTGGTTTTTTCACTATAACTGAGCGATAACGTTGTTTATCCCTTGCGGGACTGTGTTTACTATACTTGTTGGTTGTGCGATAAATGTTGGCAAAAGGATGAAACACATTTTATTAACTGTATTTTTAGATTTAAAGTCCTTGGTAACCGTTACGAATTTCATATTCGACCAGTTTTTTTTTATCTCTTTACTATCTCACTCGCTCGTTTTTGTTTATTACAACAACAACCGTTATACTGTAGAAAGAATACTACAACAAAAAATATATAATGACGTCGATCATATAGATGACGAACTCGGTTAAACACAAAATACATATAAATCGAAATGACTCATTCATTTTTATATTGAAATTCGTGTAACAAGGGAAATTTTTTATTCATCTGGCAATCCAACTAAAATGGTATTGGTGGAAAAAGATTCGACGTAAAAGACTTGTATGCCCCACTCCAGCTCATTAGTGATGAGTCGACGGAACTGTTAGCAAGCAGCCATTAGCTTTTTTTTAAGTAAATAATAAGTTTTTTTATTTTAATTTAAATAATTTTTCTTTAATTTTTTTTAATGAATTATAATAAGTTGTGATCTTAAGAAGTAATCTTAAAAAAAAAATCTTAAAAAATCCAAAAAAATTGTAAAATTATTAATAAAAAAAAAAAAAATTATCTTGAAAAAAAACAAAGAAAATTTGTGAGCGCAGTGAATATTTTTTTTGTTTTTCGATTTCGGGGAATAAAAATATATAAAAGTATAATAATACAGTTGGAAGCATAATATCGTACGATAGCCACATACACACACATAATTTTATAATACTAAAAGAAAGTACAGAATTTATGTGATAATTTTTTTCTGTTAATTGCGTACAAAAAAATTTACAAGTGAAAAAAAAAAAAAAATTATAAAGTACAAATTAAACGAAAAGAAAAAACAGTGAGTTAAAAATGCGTGTCGAAGTACAATCCGCGGCCGATTTTGTAATGAATTTACTGCGTGTAAAACATGGATTAACAGATGTACAGTTGGACAAATTTAAAGGATCATTATTGGATATAATGTTAGTGCGTTATAAAGCACATTGGTATCCGGATTTACCAACAAAAGGGTCGGGATATCGGTGTATTCGAATAAATGGAAAAATGGATCCGATGATTGAGCAGGCTGGCGTTGCGGTCGGTTTACATCCAAGACAGTTACGTAAAATGTTACCACAAGAATTAACAATGTGGATTGATCCCGCTGAGGTGGCATATCGTATTGGTGAAAATGGTTCGATATGCGTACTATTGGATGCGGTACAAAGCCGTTCTAGTCCATCTAGTGATTTAGATTCAACCGGTAGTGAAGAGTTACTTATGGAACGGGTGGAACGTTTAGATATAAGTGACATATCAATGATTAATTATTTAGTCGATGCAACAAATTCAAAAACATCATCGAATTCATCGACGCCACCACCGCTAAGTCCACCATATTCAAACTATAATAATCATCATAATAATAGGCATTATAATCAACGGAATCACTATAATTATAATCAATATCATTACCATAATAATAATCATCATCAATCAAATAATCATCATAATAATCATCAACAATCACAGCATCACCAAAATCATTTGGATAACTCAATGTACCATTGGGATAGTGGTTTCAATAATTTCAATAACTACAACACTAAAGTACGTACTCAATGCTAAATAATAAAAAACAAACAAACAAAATTTATACATCCCATCCGACGATGACGACGACCCCGACTCTTATATATAAATCGACGAGACCTAACGACCCTTTTGTATAAAAAAAAATCTTAAGAAAAAATGAATATAATTTTTTATAATTTAATATTAATATAAATATATATATATATATGTATATATATATATATATATATATATATATATATATATATATATATATATATATATATATATAAAATTTTTTGTATAAAATAAAATAAATTTAATCATTTAATTATTTTTAATTTTACTATTAATAAAATAAAAATGAAAACAATAAACTAAAATGTGTACCAAAATCTGTTTAAAAAAAAATCTGTGTGTTTTTACTGATTATTTTGTTTGGTGGCAACAGAAATATGTGACAAAGTGATTTTAATTTATAGTATGTGAAACTACACAACACAACGTTGGTTGCGAATATCTTATTTTTCTTAAAATTAGTGGATTCCAAAAAAAAAACGAAAAGAAAATTGGAAATTTGGTGTTAAATTTTTAATTTTTTTTTGAAAAATGATTTGAAAGTACATCTTCGGCAAGATCAAGTCGAATTTTGATAAGATAAGATGGATTATATTCTTTGTAAATTATTACAATAGGTATGTAGCAACATTTTATTAATATTTTTAATTATAGAAAGTACTAACATTTTATTATCTACTGTACATGGTTTGATATACAACATACTACTCTACACATATTCTGGAATATTTTTCTTTTGTAACGTAATCGCCCTTTATACACAACACCACGTATACTCCGGGTTTCATTGTATGAATTTTTGTTACCCCGATACATTTTTTTAAGGTTTTGCAGCTGTTCACATTGCTGTTTTTATTTTTAAGTGGTAACTATTGTTTGTCGTTCTTTTCGTTCAAAATGCGGGATGGGGGGATTAGTAATTATTAATAATACTTCATTATTGAGTAAGCTCAATTTTTGAAAATATTTTTGATAGTAACATTCGTTACTAGAAACAAATATTTACCAAGTTCACATATGCACGTAATCATTAGTTTCGAATACCAAACTCTAATATTTCAATTTATTTGTTTATGTATTTGTTATAGGGTAGCACTCCTAATAAAACCATTTGCAAATCAAATTGACCTTCAAGCGAATCAAATTCACCTTTTTTAAAATACATGCGTCCTTTCCCAAATCAAATTCAATCTTCGAAATTCCAAATTCATTCATCCGGGAAAATGCATTAGTGCTAAAATCAAACGCCTAACCCAAATACTATTATGTGGAGTTTGAAATGTTAATTGAAAACTCATATTTTTACGACAAAAGTATGTATTATTTGTCAGGAACGTTTTTTTCGATTCACGAGCAAGAACCAATGAGCAGTTAAGCACAGTATCGCAAGGTGGAAAATCTCTAGTGGTTAGCTCTCTGTAAAAACTACTCTCTAATAGAGTATTTAACTGTACAAGAGAGAATTAAAATGGTTTTGGTTTATGGTAAAACTGGCAGAAGTCTACTTAGAGATTTTACTAAAACTACGGCCAGTGTTATCCTAAAAAAGACCCATCGAGTAACAGTCAAATAACGAATTTGTTGTATTACATTTTCCTCATAAGAGTATACAAGAAATATCTCGCAATTCCGGCTAGTCCCGGTGTTTGAAAAGTTGTATATTGGTATAAGCCAGTAAGGATACAGGATTTCAAATCTCTGAAAGAGATTTAGAGTTAGTGGGGAAAATCAAAAAAATTTAATTTTGTCACAAAAATGTTTCAGCGAAACTTTATTTACTTTTAGCTGTAGAATCCGAATCTGCAATAATAAATAAAGGGTTTCTCACACTTTACTTACAAAAAAGAGCAGGGGGCTGATGATAATATTTTGACTGTGGACAGTTTAATCGTAGAGTGGTTATCTAAATGCAAACATAATTGCAACCTCTTTTTCCTTTGCCAAATAATTTTAAAATATGACATTTCCATTTGTAATCTCTCCCTCACTGTCTATATCCGTAATTGTGTCTGGCTACACAGCTTTCCACGCTACACCATTCCAATTTACAGATTGTACGACGTTTATTTTAAAAGCTGGTCGTGATACATCGATAAGCAATGATTTTGAGATAATGGATGCCTTCAATAAATGGATCACAGGCGTATTGTTTCCTGTAAATCACAGTTCTTTGTTATTATCTAGTTTTTCAGTAAGTATTTTTGGGCACTTTTCAATCAAAGCTGGTGTTTGTTGCAGATTGTGCTCCTGCAATGATAGGCTTACATGCATAGCTACACTTTTAAAGCATGGCTGTCCGAACTTGACGTTTCTACATGTACATGTCGTTCGATTGTGCTTTGTATAAGCCAAACCGGTTTCTGCCCGCGTATGTCGAGGAATGTGCTTAAAGCAAGGAGGCCCAAGTCCAAGTTACGCAAAGAGAATTATCCCGTGTATATTTGACAATTTTCGACTGCTTTTTTATTGAAGAGGAGTTTGTTTCGATGAAAAAATTTAAAACGAAAGTTTTAGTGTAACTTTTTTTAACATTGATTGTAACACACTGGTCTGAACGTTGATTGTCAATCTTCGAATAGGGAACATATCATTCATGCTTATATCAATGCTTTCGGATTATGTCGCCAACTTTCTGGCAGTTTTTCAATTTTTATGTGCTTGGAGCTCTAGGCGTTTTATAGATATACCGATACCTATAGTAGCATTTCTTTTTAACCATTGGAACTACCTCATACTGGTACTCTAAACAGTTGTTTTTAAAAAAAAATTCACTTATACACGGACCTTTTAAAACAAAACTTTTGTCGGGCATTGCTTTATAAAACAATCAAAGTATTGAAGGACTTGAGCTCACATCAGAGAAGCTACTTTTGATCATTGGTCTAAAGTTAACTGTGTGGTCTCATTACAGAATAGAGAGGTGGCCAATATATAGGGAATATTCAAGGAATATTCCTCAATTTTATTTAAAATTGCCTAACTCAAATTTTGATTGCCATTGCCACCATTTTCGTTGATTCATCTTTCCAAAGAAGTTACTGTTATGTGATGGTCTACCTGCTACATGGAAGAATATCCATCTCAGACCATGCATGTGTCCATTATTATTTTTTAATGTTACACTAATCAAATTTTATATCGTTTACGGGTGAATTTAATTTGGATGATGGTTATTTCAAAAGGTTCAATTTAGAGTGCAATACCTTTATATTTTCTATCTTTTATAGGGCCAAAAACAAATCTATCGTAGTTTTCTTTTAGTGTTTTTTCGCTTCATCCATGCTGTACTGGCGTTAACTAGAAGACCCGAATGTGTCTCAATGCTAACGCCGTGTTCACAGGTAGTCAAGTTGCATGAATTAAAATAAAATAACACTATTATATTGGGCAAGGCGTTTCCAGTGGCTTAAATATAAGCAACTTGACTAATCTGAACGTGGCTTAAAGGTTTAGTGTCAGCAATATCTACTGGATTCAATATTCCACAATATTCAATTGATAGATTTCGAAAAATTTTATGATGTCAGTTACATTCCACTTCATTATTGTCTAAAATGCTAACCTGACTTTTAAAGTATGGCTATCCTACTTAATTTTACAATTTAGCATGAATACTAAAGTGAAAAGGTCTTCTACTTTACTTGAAATTTGAATTCAAGTAACATAACACGTCAAGGCGTTTCAATTTGCTTGAATTCAAGTTACTTGATTAATGTGAACGCGGCTTAAGATACTAAGTAGTATAAGTGTATAATGGCGTAGATTTTAATCGTATTCATAGAGGTTTCTATGTATTAAAAAATTTTATTTTATATAATGATACGAACAATTAGTAATACCACTAATTAACCTGTACTTAAAAGCATAGTTGTAATTATAGTTAAATTCAATGTTAATTTTTAAAAGTTGATTGTCAGTATAGTTAGTGACTACCTTTCTAAATATTGAGGATTTGTAATCTTCTCTTGGATCAGATATCCATTTTACTTTTGTGTCCCCGTGCAAGTTTATATAGTAGAATACCTTGTGTGCTGATAATTGGCTACTTCGATTGCACTCTGTCGATTGCATCAATTAACTTTCATGACAGTAATTAGTGCAGTTGATATTATAATTACTTTATTGGTAAACTATTCCAATTTTTGCGTGATTGAGTTTATTATTATGCATGTTTATGAAAAAAATAAAATAAAAATTGTAATTGTATGCTATTACAATGTATTAGGAAATTTGGCCCACAAAATTATTCATGGTAGCTGTAAAAATAAATTATATGAAATCATGCTTGGTCATTACATTTTTGCTAATCGGATCTAACTTATGTGAATCATTCAACATGACGCAATTTAATGTTTATGAAGCTTTTTTGAATTGATGTTGTAATTTCCGCGTGGAGATAGTAAACTTTGGTTAGATGGGCGTACAACGATAATAGTTACAATTAAAAAAAACCAGAATATAATTGTGGAGTGTTTTAACTCATTTCACTTAATATATCAAACCAGTACTTTATCTCGTCTTTTAAATATTACTTTCTAAATTTCCTAAGCAAATTTAATCTAATCTTAGGATGTTTTTTTTTAATTTATTTTTATATAGAAACGATCTTTTCTTAACAAAATTGACAACTTGAAAAGTGAGCGAAAAACAAGCAAATAAGATGACCCACCGTCCATCATCTAAGTTAATTTTATTATTATTACAATATTATAATTTTCTAAATGATCAAATATGAAACATTGGGGATGAAATGTAATGGGAAGGGCGTATATATTTTACGTTGTTATTAGTGATATTTCAATAATGGTTATAATGTCTTAAATATTTTTGCTAGTTTCATACCCAATTTACCGTAAGTTCGTGTTTTAATTTAAAAATAATTGATAAATAGTTTTTATTTATATATGATTATATTTTTGCAATATACCTACACAAAATATAATATTTTTATTCGAAAGTTTAATCGATAAGATCTTCTCAATTTCTAATAACTTGTTTTATAAATAAGAATATCGTATATGAATGAACTTAAATCTCTTTCTCTCTCTCTTTTAGTAAATATATGTATATATATTATATAGTTATATACTATGTTATATATTATATATATATAATATTTGCAAAGGCGTAAGTAGAAAGTAGAAAAAAGGTAAAACGATGTGATCGATAGAAGGCCCAGTTGAAATATCACTAATAAGTTTTTTTTTAAATTTTTTTTAATGTTAAAACATTTTACTTATATAAATATTTAAGATGAAAATTAAGAAGACTGTTAATTAGAATCAAACTAATTAATAATAATTATTATAATGTTAATCTCTCAGGTCGGTCAATTTATAAATTTAAAAAAATTACAATTAATTATATTTTGTTTTAAATTAAATAATAAAAAAAAACCTCCAACCATCTACGATTGAGTGAAAGTATTGTCATGTTCGAGGCCTGGAAGCAAAATTTAATCTTCTTAGCACAATATATATATATATATATATATATATATATATATATATATATATATATATATATATATATATATATATAATCATATATGTATAGATTGTTACAAATTTTGGGCTATATCTTTACCACCAATATATTAAATATCGTCGTGAAATATGATTTCTTTTTTTTTCGTTTTTATTTGTGCAAAAATGGGTTTCACTTTAATTTTGACTTTCTAATTTAAAAACTTACATTATCGTTGAAAATCGTTTGAAAATGACAATATTTTTATAGCTGTCCAATAATAGATGGTATTATATAATAATATTATGTAAGAATATACTGCTTCGTATTCTTTAAATAAAATTACTTCGAATGTGATAGAATAACCTTACAAATTATATTAAGAAAAACGCTTAAAAACTTAAAAATTAATTGGATCTATAATATTGTAACAAATTAAATGAAAAAAAGCTTTACCCAATTTTTTTTTTAAATTAATTTTAAATTTTTATTATTTTTACTAAATTAAATAAAAGTTCCCTATAAAACATAAAATTGTTGTACATAGTATGTTAATATTTGAATTAATTATTATTATTTTTTTAAATCACATTCATATCGAACATTAAAGTAACATTTTTTTTTTGTTTTTATATTTTAAACTTTAAATTGACCGAAATTTTGATAATAAAACAATTAAATGTACAAAAATGTTTAAAAATATAATTAAAAAATGAAAAAAATAAATAAATAAATATACAAAAAATAAAATAAACAAAAAATTATTTACATTAAAATAAAAAATATATATTTATATTATGTTTTTACTGTGATTTTATTCATTATAATTTTAGTTTTGTTTCTTAAAAAAAATGAAATATTAATTTGTGATTTTAAATTTTATATAAATAATATTATAAAAAATAAATACAGTATTTAAAAAGAACTGAAAAAAAAATAAGAAATTGGAGTTTGTAAATAATAAATAAATAATTTAAAAAAATAAAAGAAGTTTTAAATAATTTATATAAGGAAATTTGTTTTAAATTAAGGAAAAAATTTAAATGATATAAAAATAAAATATGGGCGCCCTTATTTGTTTTATCTTCTACCTCTGTAAACATAAACACAAGTATAGTTGTACTGGCGTACATTTTATATTTACATCCTCTATAGTTTTTTATTTATTACGAAATGGTGGCACCCTAAACAAAATGGCGGTTACACACGCATACAAACACACATTGAATTTGAAATTTCATAAAAATTTGTTTTATGTAAATTTTTTATAGAAATTTCAAATATTAAATTGATTATTTTTAATTTTTATTGTTTTTATTTTTTCATATATATATATATATATATATATATATATATATATATATATATATATATATATATATATATATATATATATATATTATATTTATATATATATGTATATAAACTTACTTATATTCTACTAACTAGTCGACATATTTTTTCCTGTTTTACTCTTTAATTTATTTTTTAATTTTTTTAAAAATTGTCTTTCAAAATTAAGTAAAAAAAATAAAATTTAATAAGCATAAATTAAAATTATTAGTAATTCCTATTAAAATGAAAAAATAAAATTATATAAATATATTAGAATTTCCGTACAAAATAAATACATAAGTATAAGATATTTTTTAAAATAATAAATATTAATAATTTAAGTATAATTTTCTTATAATTATAATAGTTTTTCTTAATCCTATAATTAAATAAAGATATAAAATATATATATGTGTATGTATATATACTTATACTGTAAATATTTTAGAATTTTAGCTAAGTTTAAATATATTCATTTTTTCTTAAATATTTTTTTTTTTGAATTTTATTTTTATTACATTTAAATTAAAATTAATAAACTATATAAAATAATAATAATCTCTTGTTTATAAATAAAGTAATAAATATATAAATATATATTTAAATAGTGTATATATATACAGTATATATATATATATATATATATATATATATATATATATATATATATATATATATATATATATATATATATATTTATATATATATATATATATATATATATATATATATATATATATATATATATATAATATATATATTTAAATAAATATTTAAATATATATATAATATAATAACTATTAAGAAATAAAAAATAATTTGTACAGAAAATATAAATATTAAAAAAAAACAAAAGTACAGAAATTTAATTAAAAAACAAAAAATTATGACAAAAAATTAATAATAAAACAAAAAAAGTAGAAAATATTTAAAAAAAAAAATTATTTGTAGTTTTACTTTTTTGTAGATTGTCAGACGTCGCGTAGGTTGAGTGGTTTTCGTTTTTCTTATACATAATCACGAACCAAAACAATGCACTGTTTGATTATTTCTTCTCATAACCTTCGCATATAATAATTATAAAAAACGAAAAACTATTTATAATCGATTCGGTGATTCACGCTTAGTAAACCGAATTGGAAACGAAACTAAATACAAAAAAAAATAAGAACTATATAAATCTTAGAATTTTTGATTTGTCATTTAATAAAAAAAAATGGTTTGTTAAGATGACGAAAAATTAATTTGGGAATCACAAATTCGTAGTAATGTTCATAAATGTTATAAAATACTCGTGTATATGGTTGCCTATCAACATCCGGATTATAAAGTAAGCACTCTGTACAATACATACAAACATTTCTAGTAGCAACCAACTTTGGTTTTTCACAAAACTCCACTTTATTTCTTTAAAATAGAAATTATCAATTTTAAATGGTATTCAGAAAGGTAAGAGCCCAAAGAATATTTATAGAAGTTAAAACGTTCATTTACCAGTTCGACGATTACCAGAATAAAGAAAAAAAGAAAACTTAGGTGAATTCACGTTAAAAAATTGCATGGATCAGAAGAAAATCAAGCGCATGAAACCGATTAAAATTTGATGGGTCACTCAATGCCAATAAAGACGAATATTTATTTATTTTATTTATTTATTTTACAACAAAAAAATTTAGCGATATATATTGCATAGTCCATCTTGATTTGAGCATGCGCCCATTCATGATGGACAATTATAATAATAATTAAAATAAAAAAAATATAGGTATATCCTGGTCGCTTTCATCCTCCGACTGATTACAATTACATTGGGTCGAACATTTTAGAAATTATGCGCCCCGCAGCATTGGTAAGGCAATTTCTTATCTTTCTTGATTTAAATAGAACACGTAAATAGAACTCCTCGTAAATAGTATAATCTTTGTTTAACAGTTTCTCATCATCTGTTAGGTCGTAGTGTTTTTGCTTTCCATGATGAATCAATTGTTTTTATTTAAATAAATAACCGTTTGGCATTATGAGGAGTAAAACTGGTATAATCACCCATCGAAATATAATTAATTTGATTAAAATTTTAATTTGAAAATTAAATTAAAAAAAAAAAAATTTCAATCAAGAAAAAAAAATAAAAAAAAAATTAGTCAGCGATCGACAAATTAACGTGATGGAATTCGAATTTTGGCGGTATACGGTAAAAAATGTTCCTGTCATATTGATACTCTGACAATTTGAACCCTGAAATCTGCATATATCATATTTTTACGCGTCTCAAACCCCAACAAAGTTATAACTTGCCGCTAATGCAATGGATTATAAACTATCGGACAAAACCAACAAATTAATTTTCTTTTTATGAGTGATCAGTGGACGTTACTTCTGAAACTTTATCCTAATATTGCTTTATTTAAAATACAAATACAAAAGAAACTTATTTAAATATATGCATAATTAAAAGTATTTACATAAAGATTAAAAATATCTTTTGGACAATTAGCCAGTGGCAGACATTTTGTTTACTAAACTAATTTAAAATAAAAATATATTAAAAATAAAATAAAAATAATAATAATAATAGTATGATAATAATATAATAGTTCTAATAATTAAAAATAATAATAATAGTAGTAATAATAGTCTATAGGCAAATGGTCTGATTTGTTGCTTTTTCTTTGTTTATCTTTTATGCAATACTGAATAGTTAGGCTAACCAAACGATGAAAAGATAAGATAAGATCTCAAATTACACGATTAAATAAGAAATCGAGATTTTCAAAATGGGAAATCCAATTTTTTACAGAGACTACATAAACTTTGATTTACGTTCCAAAGATCGAATATCTAGTAGAAGTTGATTAAACACAGTAAGAGCTGTCACTAAAAAGTAATTGTAAAAATGGGTTTTCACAAATCTAGGAAAAAACCTAGCATGATTTGAATTTAAACACAGGGAATATCTATGACATGTTAAATGCCGGTTTCCACTAATTTCGAAATAATAATTTAGTACTTTAAAAACATACAAATGCTTTAATGGTAAAATGCAGCTTTTTTTTTTAATGGCCATAATGTTTTCAAAATATGTATCCCCTCAACAACAGATACAGATAACGTAATCTTGATTCTACTAACGCAAAATAAAAAAGTTTAGGAACTTCAAACGAACAATTGGAACGCAAAAGGTACATTTTCCGTATACTTGAGTAGAGTGATCCTTTTAATTCAGATGTATGGCATTTCCAATCTAACCGACAATTTATGTTTAGCCCTAGATATTTTATATTTTTAACTGATTCAATATGCAAGCAATTTTGAGAACAGGAATTATTTCTTAAACAACTCTAGTTATAATAGATTATATTCTTTTCAAACGAACGATTTCCACTCAAATCAAATAATATGATTTTAGTTTTAGAGCTAAACAATAACTTATGCATAGTAAACCACTTACTTAAGATTGCTAAGTCACAATTAGTTTGTAATACTGCAGATGAGTAAGTCGCACTAGAATAGGCAAAAACTAAATCATCAGCAAAGGACGGAATTTTCCATGAAAATCCTGCTTAAATATTGAATTAATATAAATTAGACCGATCTCTGTGGGACACCTGCCTTCAATATTACCGTGTTCCTCCGCTTATTATCGTATTTAACCTCTTGCGACCTGTTTACATTAAATGATTTGAACCACATAAACATAATACCACGGAAACTAATATTCCAAAGTTTACTCAATAGGATATCATGATCAATCATGATCTCCTATACTTTTGACATTAAGCGAAAAAATAATTCAAAAAGAAAGAAATCCAAGCCTAATAAATAAACGCACTTGTTGGGAATACTTTAGGTAGTCCTTAGAAAAAAAAATTAACCTAAAGGTTCCATTAAAAAACGAGGAGCAAGTAGAAAACGAAGTTGAAAAATTTGTAAATGATATACAACAATCAGCCTGGGAAAATACCCCAACAATTAAATATAAAATAAAAAGAAACAACTTCCCTAAAGAAATTAGAGAACTATTGGCAGAAAAAAGAAGAGCGAGAAGAATATGGCAGCAAACACGAGCTCCTCAATATAAAACTAAATTAAACAATTTAACCCAACAGTTAAGAAGGGAAATCCAAAAAGTAAAAGATGAGTCAATCATTAACTGTCTAAAAATACTAACTAATAATAGCAGGACTGATTATTCACTTTGGAATGCAACCAAAAACATTAAAAGACCAACAATGCAGAACCCTCCAATAAGAATAGAAGGGGGGAAATGGGCTCGAAATATCTAAGATAAAGTTCAATGTTTCGCAAAGCACGTAGGAAAAATATTCCAACCACATGATGATTAAACTTTAGAATCTCAAATAATAACGGTGGAATCTGAAAAAGAAAGTGAAGAAATTCTATTGACTTCACCAAAAAAAGTCATGCATGAGATAAAATTCAATATGAATTCGAAAAAAGCTCCTGGTTATGATCTTATTACTACAGAAATTTTAAAAGAACTACCAAGGAAGGCCCTAGTTAAGCTTACTTATCTTATCAATGCAGGATTTAGAATCAAATTTGTCCCAGTTTGTGGAAAATTGCAGAAGTAATAATGATATCAAAACCTGGAAAACCACCATACGAAACTTCATCTTATAGACCAATTTCCTTGTTGCCAGTTATGTCTAAACTCTTTGAGAAACTACTATTAAAAAGGATAAATCCGATAATCGAAACGAATAACTTAATCCCAAATCATCAGTTCGGATTTCGTCGTCAACACTCAACAATACAACAAGTACACAGAGTAATCAATGTAATTGAGAAAGCACTTGAAGAAAAAATGTCTGTTCCACGATATTTTTAGACGTGGTGCAAGCTTTTGACAAGGTTTGGCATGAAGGGCTTAATCATAAGTTAAGAAACCTCTTACCAATGAAATTCGCTAAAATACTGGAATCATACTTGAAAGATAGATTCTTTAGAATTAAATTTGCTGAAACTTATTCTAAATTAAAAGAAATAAAAGCAGGTGTACCGCAGGGCAGTGTATTAGGACCGATTTTATATTTACTATACACGTATGATCTACCTGAATTAGAAAACAACACAGTGGCGACTTTTGCTGATGACACTGCGATCCTAGCTGTTGGAAAAAGCAACGAAGAATCAACACAAAAATTACAATCAGCTATCTCCGAAGTATATAAATGGACTAAAAGATGGCGAATTAAGCTAAATGAAACTAGATCAGATCACATAAATTTTACCAACAAACGAGTTTAACATAAACCTGTTTCAATAAATCGAGAAATAATACCGTATGTGAACACACCCTGGATGCTAAACTTGGAAGGTCCACGTCAAAAAGAAAATGAAGAACTAAAACTAAAATATAAAAAAATGCATTAGCTGATAGGCAGACACTCTTTTCTATCATCATACAATAAGCTGCTACTTTATAAGCAAATACTGAAACCAATATGGACTTATGGTATTGAACTCTGGGGTTGTACAAAATCCAGCAACGTCAATATCATTCAAAGGTTTCAGAACAGGGTACTAAGGAACATCGTCGATGCATCATGGTACGTCAGGAATATAGATTTACATAGAGACCTTAAAGTGGATCCCGTTTCAATTAAAATTAAAAAAAATGCAAGGAAACACGAAGAAAGACTCCAGCAACATGTGAATATAGAGGCAATTCAGCTGTTAACCAACACCTATATTATACGCAGATTGAAAAGAACCAAACCCTTTGAACTGGTTTAATTGTTAATGCAAACAGCGGCTTGCTGATTTAAATCCACAATAACGATGTGGTATAAACAAGAACTTACCAGAAACTGTGAAACGCCAATGGGTGGAGTCATAGATATAATTATCTTAGTAAATTAAGTCAGAAACAAATTGCTCATTAGTCCAGGAGACTAGATTGTAATAAAATAAAATAAAGTCAATTTATTTAAAAAAAAAAAAAATGATCAATCATATCAAAAGCCTTTGTAATATCAACAAATAGAGCTGATGTCGTGTGGGAGGCATTAAGACTTCTGTAAAGAGAATTCATCAATTCAATCAGTGCATCCTCGGTTCCTACTAAACCAGTTCTAAATCCAAATTGGCAATAACTAAAATAATTGCAACTATTTAAAAAACTAATAATACGTGATTTAATAGCTTTTTCGAATATCTTAGATAACACAGTTAGGGTTGAAATTGAACGATAATTACTTAATTGCAAAGATTTGCCTTTTTTAAACAGCGGGTAAACTGTAAAAATGCTTAGTCATGAAAAATGCTCCTATTCGTTTAATAATTGAGTTACTTAAACCAAATAAATCCATCGAATAGCTAACCTTGAGAGAATTTATTATATGAAATGATGTAAATGGATGAAAAAAAAAATTTTTTTATTTTTACACTTATCAAATATAATAGAATAATCAATTACACTTAGGCAGTTATTAAACTCTAAGCGTGCCTTGGTTACCGAATTCCAAAAAAACGAATTAAAGCGATTGGCAATCTCAACAGCAGAGGTAATTATACTACTTTTATCGTCCAGAACTTCAGATATATTACAATTCGGGTTATTTTTGCAGAGAATTTCATTTATCAAGGACCACTGCTTTTTGCCATTACCAGGTGCCCTTTGGAATTTATTAACGTAATACCTGTTTTTTGCATCTATTATAAATCTTTTAGTTTACATGAATAAACATAAAAACATTTTTTTAAAGCAGAATTTTTAGGTTGTTTTTTTAAATTTCTACTTAATCTGTTTTTAAAATTGATCTTAGCCAATAAAGACGCATTCATCCACGGTTTTAATCTCTGAAGTTTTTTTCGCAGCCTTATCAAAAATATACATTCAGCTATGTAGTTCTGGAGTGTACATATAAATACATCAAAGGCTTTTTGCCTTCTTCCGGAGTTAGCTTCGTTCTTAATTTTGGAACATCATTTTTAAAATTGAAATTAATCAAAATAGTACAATGATCGGTTAAATGAGTATTTTTAACTGAACAATTTGACGAATTTTTTGAAATCCTACTTGGTATATTAATATTTGAAACTAGCCCAAAACTAGACATAAGCAGAAGATAATAATCAATCAAAGGAGAACACTTCAAAATCTCAATGTTAATATCCCCAATTACTAATAAATTATTAGACTTAAACTTATTTAAAAACAAATTAAAGAAATAATTCTGTGCCGTAACATTAAATGCGATACACACCCACACCATAGTTACTGTAAAGTTATTCAAGTGAATATCAACAGCTAGTATCATTATAAACTTTTACATTCAAATCATTCGCTACATAAACAGCCACGCCACCTGCTCGATAGTTATTGTTACAACTAGCACTTAAGTTAAAACCCGAAATCGAAAAGCTTGAAACTTCATAATCCTTAATCCAAATTTTTGTAAAAAAAAATCAATTTAGGCAGCTCAGTAAGAGATTGAATATGACACAATATGTTATCAAAATTTTTACACAAACTGCGAATATTTTGAAGCAAAAAATTGAAATGGTACAAATTAATATTGCCAAGAGTAAATTTATTGGCAGCGAAACAAAAGAGCCAATGTTTGAATTAAACACCGACAGAAGCCAATTGAAAAGGAAGCGAAATGCGGTACTACAGTAAAAGAACTTGAAGTCAGTTGCGCTTAGTAAACGAAATGGTTGGTAGTAAAAACAAAGAAGAGAAAATGTCTATATGGTTTCTTAGTCATTTGATTGGCTAACGTCCAACACGTGGTAACACGTGATTTTGCGGATGATCGTCGCTTCTATTTAGGGAAATGGGAATTTTTTTGGACAATATTTTCAGATTTATAATGTCAAATTACAATATCTGTCAATATTTATAACCTCAAAAAACGTTTTAAAAATTGCAGTGTCAGCAATTGAAACGATGGATGATGCGACTTTCGCCTGCTATTGAGCACTCGCATTTGCCTAATTTAATTTCGAAAAATTCTTTATAACTTTATGGCTTTTTAATTCACTTTTTTGTGAGAACGTTTTATAATACAATTATACGATATCGCATGAAAATGCGAAATTTCATTTAATATTATTGGCCCTTTATTGTATAAGAGCCATTTGCTCTTATCGATATAAATTTGATCAACTAGAAGTGAAAAAATCATTTTTAAATTAAGGCATTGGTAGGCAGCGTAAAGAGCTTCCGGAGAATTTTATAAGTTGCAACTAAATGGGCAAATAATAAAAGTGAAATAATTATATCCTGTATCAGTAAGGTATGTCGCCTGAAAATATTCAAATTCGAATCAATATTATTTTGACTATGCTTGATTCAAAAGCATTTAAGTTACTGGCTTAAGTGAATCAACATTTTCATGATTGATGTCTACACCAAGAAGATTATCTGTCTGCCAAATGGTGGCACTTTTACTTAAATCTTTTACCATCAAAGGAGTTAGAATGATATCGACTATATAGTTCTTATCGATCAACTAGTCAAAAATTAATAGTGAAAAAGCAACTGCAGAAGTAAAAAGAGCTGGATTGAATGTAACATACGAGATAACCGAGCTTAATGGAATAGACAAGATGGTAAACCGCGAATAATACAAAAACAAGACACTTCTCGCAATTCCATACTTATATAAGTAATCTTTGAGTCCTTGTGGGCTTAATCATTCGACTCATGTTTGAAGAGCTCTTGTAAGAAAGCTTTTTGCAGCGCTTTCGGAACCATCAAATACCATTTGGGAGATACAGTTTTAGTTCTATCAGAAGATGATTACTATCCAAATATTTTATTGCTAGTTTTTTGCCGTAAGCAACACAGAGAAGCACCAAGAATAACATGTAGGATTAAAGCAATACAGAATGAAGATTTTTCAGTGCAAAATGAAGTTAAAAACACTTTTTAAGCTTTTACACATAATTTAAACTGTTTTAGTAAAATATTTAAAGCTCAAAATCATTTCAGAGTCGTCAATACATTTTTCATTTAATATAACTTTAGAACCAAAACGTTTAGCAACTTTTAGAATTGTTTAAATATAAAACTGTCAATCTTTTCTTTGGTTTAAAATTATTTAAATAATTTACTAAAAGCTTAAGAGTTTCGTAACTGACAATAAAATTTTAAGGTAAACCGTTAAATGCGTAAATTTCATTATATTTTCGCTTTCGAGATGTCACAACTTTATGAAAATTTTGAAAGCTCAAACAAGCCAGTTGGAGTAAATAGCAATCCTGCGATGAAGTTATGGGAATATTATGGGTCGTTTATTTAAAAGTAAAGGAATGCTTTTTATTTTAAAATACTAGATCGACTTGTTCATTTTTGTACAGTCAATTAACAAAGTAAAAAAGCCTTTTCAAAAAAGTATTTCCCGATGACCTAAATTGAAGTTGAATATGTATCGATGTCTTCGATTTACAGGATGACCTCACAATACTCCGCCCTTAGTGGAAACGTGCGGGTATATAAACTTTTCTACCCGTCTTTGTAGTTTTCACTGGAGCTGGTTCTGATGTTGTAGTGGTCGACGATGTAATACCTGGTTAAGTTTTTAATGTATTTGGTACCGTTTCTTTCATTGGTGTTGTTGTTGTTTGTTCCGTGTTATGTCGACGAGGGCGTACACAAACTAGATGGTCTATTGTAATTATTTAATGCGTGATATTAATTTTTGACGGAGCCATGTGGTCGTGCTGTACTGTGATGTCCCTGTATTCCCGTAAAATATCCGAGAATGGATCTGTGACATCGAAGGTTGTAATTCCTAACGTTGATTTTGTCGTTGGTGTACATTTTTTTGACAACTTGGTTGCACCGGAACTATTTGACTAAATGTTTAAAATTATATTTTAATCAGCTTTAGTTCTTAAACTGTTTGTTGGAATCAAAAGCATTTCATTGATATCGTATAGTAATTCGAACGGCATATCCAAAGGTGGAATACCATGATTTGACTTATTTTTGATTTTGACCTGTTCACCGTCTTTTTACGGTCACTTTCTCAGTTTGAAACCTTTATATTTAGTTGCGGAACTTAATTATCCTTAAAAGGCAATTTATATTGAAGTTTTCTGGGTCAATTGTGTCCTTTTCTATTTCGTCAAAATTGACGTCAATATAATGAAATCGATAATTTCAAGGTAGATATGCGATAATAATCGTCTTTCACGCACCTTATCTTTGGTTCTCGGGACCAAACAGAATTGATTGGGTGCTCATTGTTAGGACTGCAAAATTTTACGCTTTACATCGTTTTTACTTATTTCAAGACTGCTTATTGGTCGCTTACATATTAAGAATTGATTCAATTATCGACATTTTCTGGTGTCACAACTGATTCGTTGCCAAAGTCGATTGAAGTCGTATAAAATACACTCATGTTGAGCAAAAATAAAGTTTACGAGATAATTAATTTTTTTTACAACTTAAGTTTCCAGGTAAACCAATAACGAAAACTAATAAATTGCGTCAGCAAACACTATATAGGGACACCTGCTTGTAAAAACTTAATTGGCGGAATTGATGGTAAGGCCTTCAAATACGTTATATGTATAGGAAATTACAACATATGTAGCTATGTATGATTCACGTTTTAATGCCATAATTAATGATTCAGTTTTTTTTATGTTTTTTTTTGTATCATAAATCAGTTTATCTAACCACTATAAAATAGTTTTATTTTAATTATTAAAAAAATATAATTCGTGACTTATAACACGTTTTGTTGTTGTTTTTTTTTTGTGTGTAGCAAAAAGAAAGTACACACTTTGCTGCTATATAAAATGTAGTGAAAAAATCACGTGTGGTGACAAAAGATAATGGCCGCTATATTTACCAGCACCTTAAAAATGTAATTTTAAATAATAAATAATTCTTTATTATCAAAATGCATAAAAAAAATATTCCGGACAACCGAAAATGCTGCTACGAATATATTATACGTATTTTAAAAACCCACAAGTAGTTTTTCAGCCACATTACGATAATATAGCTACACGTTTCAAAATTTTAACGCGGAAGTATTTCGTTATTCCGTGTAGTTTTATATATTATGTTGAACGTTCTAAAGTACATAATTTAAATTATATCACGTAATTGATACCATTCAGATTTTGAAATTATCGTGTTCGTGGTGAGGTGGTAAATTAATACTCGTCAACTTTTGCATCCAAACACTTCTTTCCTCAATTTCTGGTACTATATATACTATCGTCATACACTCTAGCTACTTATCGACAGCACCCAGTCGAATTTCACATAATTTCACGTCTCGGGAAACCATTCCCGTCTTAAATGATGGTTGAATTAGGCCTAAAAGTATAGAGTTTCTTGAACTGTTTAAATTGATTTTCTTTCAGTACTTCGTTCTTCCTCCATTCTTGATGTGCACGTTCATATATCCGCATTCCTTTGTACTGTGTGCTAACAATACAGATAAACTCCGATAGATTGTCCATCCTCGTCCCTGTCTTTTTAAATTAAACAAGGGGTCGATTGAATATCTGTGGCTGAGTCCTCATATTTGTGCAAGTAAAATGGTTGCCAAGCTATATGCGAATTAATCGACATGTTCAACCCAATTTTCGATACCTTGAACTGGAGTGAAGCGTATTCCTTAAAGGGCATTGGATCGAAATAGGTGGTAGTCAGAAGGAGCAAGGTCTGGGCTATAAGACGGTTGAGGCAGAATTTCCCATTCGTTATTCTCCAGGTAATTTTTGGCCGCAATATGTGGCCGAGCGTTATCGTGGTGGAAAATGATTGACTCGCATCTGGTCGCATACGTTGGCCGCTCTGCCTGGATTTTTTGCTTCAATCGGATCAATTGTTGACGATATAGTTGGACATTGATGGTTTGGCCATTTGGTAACAGCTCATAGTGGATCACACCTAGCTGGTCCCACCAAATGCACAGCATGACCTTGGCCCCGTGAATATTTGACTTTGGTGTCGATCCGCTTGGGACTATCGTAATGGATCCATTTTTCATCGCCCGTGACAGTACGATGCAAAAACGACTTCTTTTTGTGGCGCTCGAGCAGCATTTCGGATATGCAAAATCGTCTTTCCACGTCTCTTGGCTTCAACTCGTATGGCACCTGATTTCCCATCTTTTGGATGAATCCCAAGGCTTTCAAACGTCTGGATATTGTTGCTTGATTAACTCTCAATGATTCTGCAAGTTTTTCTTGCGTTTGACATGAATCTTGATCGAGTAATGCCTCCAATTCTTCATCGTCAAACTTTTTCGGCTGACCAGGACGCTCTTTGTCTTTGATGTCAAAACCACCACATTTGAAGCGACTTAACCACTCAAAGCATTGTGTTTTTGCAAGAGCATGCTAACCATACAAATCCACGGGCAAACGATGACTTTCAGCTGCAGTTTTGTTTGCGAAAAAGTGACTCAACAAAACTTCCCGCAAATGCTGTTTTTTTTCGCAAATTTGATAAATTTTCCATCGTTGAAATCGGTTGGATGTGCACAATCAAAACAAAAACTTTTAGCTGATTTTGACAGGTAGAGAATAGGGCTGTCAAATTACATATATGTCCATGATGTACTGTAACGCATAAACAAGTAATGACATCTAGTATCAAATCCCGGTTTTTAATGCATACACCTTATAACAAATTACGCCGTTCATGAGGCCACCAACTCCCTGAGTGGTTTTGTCAACTTTGTTAATAAAAATCTTGTAGTGATCTGCTTTTACCGTTTGCAAACGGAAGTTAAAATGATTGAACATCTCGTGGTAAACACTGGTGAGGTTTGGAAGTCACTGCAGCTTTCAGTGGACCTGAAATCAGTTTACTTTCATCGAATCCTTTTTTTCATTGTAACAGCGTAGAATCTGCTTGAAGCACTCTAATGATCTGGCCAGCTGCTTCTCGATGCTCCGTGTGATGTGCTTAAAGAATTTACTTGACTATAACATTCTCTTCGCCAATGGCGATTGAAAGTCGTTTTCGTTCGGTTTTAAAGCGCTGGCTCCTTGTTCTTTGTCGTTGTTGTCACCATTGATAATGCATCAGCCAGCTGGATGAAATTGTAAACCTGATTAGTTGCATTTTCCAGCAGACGGTCTTATATGTACTGTGAATTACGATAAGCGCCCTTGAAGCATTGAGCTGATCTTTTTTAGACAATATGGCTTCCTTAAGTACCTCGTATAGTCTGCTAATAGTTAATTTTCATAGCAGTTCAGAAATATTGGACAAGAAGGCTGATAAAAAGAAGTAGTTCTCGGGGTCATTAGCTACTCTGAACAATGACACTCGAACAGCATCGCAGAATGGATTTTAATTTTTATTTTTGTCGCTTCTAACAGAATCTGCATTTGGTGCCTTATATGCATATTGATCTCGATTATCTTAGTCAATAATCTTGGTGTAAGGAAATTCAATCCGAATGGCAAACTCCATCAGCGACAGTTGCTAAAGTGCCAAATGCAGATCAAATAGCGTTTCTAGATATTCTTTAAAAGGTTGCAGAATTTGCACGCGGATTTTTGTCATTACCATGCAGAATCTTCATGAAGAGTTTAAAAGTTTTGTGAAGTTTTGCTTAACTTTGATTTGAATCTTTCGGATCAGTCTTCTGGAAAACTGAAAGACATCTATGTTGGCTCGCGTTCTTTAGTTTGACCTCATTCGCGAGGAACACCTTTTCACCATAAAAGTTGTGATTGTATCTCAACTTTTATTTTGCTCCAATGAATAGTGAGATCGAATGTTGAAGCCACTACTTGTAATTCAGATCATAAGACCACAATTAGGACAATGTTAGGAATTTAACAAAATGTTACTGGATGGTAAATAAAAAAGCTTAGTGGTAAGCTGGACGGAAATCAAGAACTTTGAATGCCTGCAGGAAAATTATTTTGTCAGCATGTGTTAAACAACATTATCCCTGATTCCTATGTAAAATTGCCGGTGAAAGGTTCAGCAATCTAACGCCTATCGATATTGAAGAGGTTTTAATCGAATTCTTTGGAAAAATCCAAATAAGGAACGTACTGGAAAGTTTGAACGAAATCTTAATTTGGTAATGGCTAATTCATACATAGAATTATATAAAGACAATGCATAGACCCAGCGAAAGAAAACTGAGTTCATAACTGAAACGAATAACACAACCAAAGATTAGTTTCATTCAAGATCAGGTAAATCTGGAAGTCAGTGACGTTGAAACCATATCTCGTTAAAGTTAAATTGCAGTCTCATAAAATAGCAAGCACCTGCGTCTATCGTTGGAAATTAACTTCTTTCGTTACATGCCTTAGTTGACCCTTTACTGAGGTCTTTTGTAAAATCTTTCAGGCTATTTTTACAATTGGGGGTCGTTGTAGGCAAAGTTGGTCATGATATACGACTATATACGACTGTTGTCGTAAATGTTTCTGTCGTGCAAAAAGAAGTTTGAGTGTACTGCCATTTTACATGGGTAAATTCCCAATTATCTCAAGAACCGGTAGTCATTGTGCTCGCCAGTACATGCTTTGGCCAAGTGCAAAAGCAAATTAATTTAGCTGGCAATTGCCCAAAAAATAATTGCGTAAAGCTTCGGCCCAAATTAGAAATACCATCAATAAAAGTTGACTATCAGAGGGATGACCCGACTCAGACCGAATAAAGGGATGTGAAGCGAACATCGTCTTGTAGTTCTAACTATAGGTCTATAGATTACCTCCATCCTAACACCTAATTGCTACGTCTGCCCGTGTCGGCAACTCGAGTAACCTAGCAGAATCTTGTGGTAAGAATCCCTCGGGGTAGCTAGTTCGGGGCTAAAATCTCGGGGCCACTTGCAATCAATGCATTTAAGAGCTATGTGTTTTTAAATTCCAGAAGCGTCCGTTCTCATATTTAGCGGCTGTTTGGTCAGCGTCTGTACCTCAGAAAGGGCGACTTCCTAAACACTTTACAATAAGTATAAAATGTATGTTCTGCATTGTATATCGCGGAATGTGAAATACAATGTAGCTCCAGCATGTTTATAGTTTCGATGAGCTTCTTCAATTATTTGTGATGACGTAATGGACTGATGTGATAGTATGACTGGATGTTTTGCATCATATAGTATGACTAGATGACTGCACGTAGCTGGCATTTGAATTTGAAATTCTGCCACCGACTCGAAAAATGCCATATTTATCGATAAATAGACTTGATGTTTTCAATTTACTCGACGTGGATGTGCTGGTAGACTTCGCCAGGCTATTGAACTCATCAAGGAAGTGCAGCATTTGGACAGTTTTAAAAATTAAATTTTTTGGTTTTATTATATCCTCTCGGCTAAATACTCTACATTTTTAAATTTTCGTTTATGCTCAAGTTAAAAGATTGATTACGGATTTCTTCTGTTCTTGCTTCCCTGCTCGTTTGTGGAGATGGCCACGTATTCTTTTCGCAGCTTAACCAACTTGGACCTTTCCAACAAAGATTAAATTCTCTTAATATTTGTGGAATTACACCACGGGAGAAACCATCTGCCGGATTGTTAGCTGAATGGACATATTTGCATTTGTCACAACGAATGTCTTCTAACGCTGTGGATGCGAAGATAGCCAGTCAAGTACTATATGAGAGTCGGTCCAGACAACAATTTCATTAAATTGGAATGAAGAATTTTTCATCACTACCTTTATCAGTTTTGTAAGTAGCACGGCACCACATAATTCTAGACGCGGAATAGATAGCTGTTTAATTGGTGCTACTGACCATCGGTTAATAACTCATCGTTTAAAGGGTCATCCCATCCTAAGTTAAACACCCACAGTTGTTGTATGAAGATTTTGATGCGTATTATGACAGGTGCTAACCAGCCTAACGGGTCGAATATTTTACCCGCGTTTGATAATATCTTTCGTTTTGTAATGTGCGTTGGTTCTTTGATATCCACATGAAAATGGAATACATCTTGTTTTGGACCCAGTGTAGACCCAAAACCTGCAGGACATCTGATTTGTCACTGATTTGAATATCATCATTGTTGTTAATTCGATCCGTCAACTCCTCTGCGTTTGATACCAATTTATACGTATAGTATAAGAACCCTTTGACACGTAGAGCTACATCGATTACTTTTTTTTAATTTTATTGCTTTGGTAATAGAGTCGGTCCCAATAAGTCGTCAACGTAGAAATCTTCGAGAATTGCTTTAGCTATAAAGTTGGATTGGAAGTGATGTTCTGCAAGCCAATCTCTCGAAGGGCTCTCGTAGCGAGAAATGGCGCAGACGATATGATGTAGGTTACGGTAAGCAGCTTGTAGTGCCGAATTGATTTAGTTGGTTTGTTTCTCCATACTATCCTTTGGAAATTAGTATCTTCTTCATTTACCCAGACTTGTTGATACATCTTCTCGTTGTCTGCTGCCAAAACAACGGCTCGTTATCGGAAACGCTCGAAACTGTTATATCACGGGATATTTGATGTTATTGTAGTTAGAATGTATACGTTTATTGTGAAGGAAGGACCTACATTTGGACGAATGTGGATCGTAGCCATTCCTCTGGTGGTACCTGCGTCTACGTGACCTAGAATACAGTAATTCTTTCATTCTTACGACGTATGCTAAAGCGCTGAATACATGATTTAGTTATGAAGCTTGCCTGGGAGCCAGAATCCAACAGTGTGCGACAGCATAACAGTGTTCCAGAAGAACTCACCACCTTTGCAATGGCAGTTGGTAAAATAGATTGGACAGTAGGCGCCTGACGTTGTTAAAACTGTGTTTGGTTTTGACAAAGTCCCAACAGATGGTTTTTTAACTTCTGTACTTATTTAATTTGTGGCGTCGATTTGATCTACATGTAAAAGCGTATGATGCCTATTGCTTTACAAATTGTACATCGCCGTTTTGACGCAGACGAGATCAATTATCATGCAAGAAAACACTTTCAACGCCTACCAAGCCTACCAAGAACCAAACTATTAGTTTTTGTACGGTTTATCAAGAGCTTAAATAGGATCACTTTACTCCAGGGTCAACTATATTTAAAGCTATTGGGTCCATATTTCGGTTTGATTAGGACTATTCAATGCTAGGTCACTAATATACAAACACCTACGAAAAGGCACTCCAATCGATTAATTTCTTGGATTGGTTCTTGGGTTTCATGGGAACCGCTCAGAACTGGCCATTTTAAAATTTGATATTTCAAAATTGGATATTTCAATATGAGATAAGGTACAAAACAAGATATAGTAAAACACTGGATTTTTTAAAACAGGATATTTCGAAATGTGATTTAAACTTAAAATGATTTGTTAGGAAAGTTCTGGAATATGGCCAATTAGGGAGGAACTCAGCGAGTTCTTAACCGATTTTGATGAAATTCGATACGTAGGATGAAAATGGGATTAAAAAATGATTTGTTGGGAAAGTTCTGGAATAAAGCCAGTAAGGTTCCATACTTGAATATTTATTAATATTAATGTTTTTTTTAATTGCTGCTTTTCTCATCTTATTAAATAAATCATTGACTTAATCGAGTTTACTGTCAGTAAAATTTATCTTCATCTATTTTTTATTATTCTACTTAATATAACTTTTCTTCACTTTAGAGAACCTATGTGAGAAAAATTAATTAATTTTCATCAACATTTTCATCCTACATATTGAATTTCATCATAATCGGTTAAGAACTCGCCGAGTTCCTTCCTAATTGGCCATATTCCAGAACTTTCCTAAAAAATCATTTTAAGTTAAAATCTCATGTCGAAATATCCAGTTTTGAAATATCCAGTTGTGTACCATATCTAGTTTTGTACCTTATCTCGTTTTAAAATATCCAGTTTAAATGAATTAAATTTGTTATATTCCAGTTCTCACTAATCTAGTATACAATTTAACCAAGATCCCTCGTCTACTTCTTCTGCCCAAAGTTCCATAATTTCTATCATAGACGAAAATGTTCACCGTAAAATTTTAGCTACCGACAATCCTTATTTGAGGAACCACAGATGTTCGAGTCGCCAGCCAGTAACTTGAACCCATTTTCCTTTTGCGTTGGTACTTGGAACGTCCACGGGGTTAATGTTCCTTCAAAACGAAATGCCATTGACAGAATTTTATGTAAGAATAACACAGAGTGGGTCTTTTGATAAAGAGACATACTCCCCTTCAGTCATTGCAATTAAAGAAATATTTCGGGGCGATAATTACCCTTCTCAGTAAAGTAACTGAGGGTGAAATCCTTTTCATATCCGTGTATGTTCCTCCCTACATCTCTCAATTTAATCGACGGCAATCTTCAAAGATTTTCTTCACTTTATCTTCATAATTGATCGCTGTCCACCAACGCGTGATATTGTTTTACTTGGTGATTTTAATGCGCATTTGGGGCTTAATGATTCATGTCCGGAGAACGAGAATGGGGTTGCTCTAAATTTTCTTACTCGTTCTTCCTCGCTATTTAACCAATCGATCAGTGGTCGGTCGTGCTTTTTCTCTATTGGATTATATTTTAACCCACACTTATAACCGATTTATTTTCATCAAATCTGTTGACTGCTCAATTTTTTAGGTCTTTAAGCGATCATCGCTTACTCTGGATTGACTGTACTAATCGAACGAAAACAACTTCTTCTCTCTTAAGGCCTTCCTCGAGGCTAAAGTCTGCCGTTTCATCCTTAACCTACAGTTATAAGTCATTAAATCTTCTGTTATTGCAAAATGAGGAAATATGTAATCTCTTTAAAACTATTCTATCAACCACCTTTGACAGTGCTGTTTTAGAAACCTGCAGTGGCGATCTTTGGTCATTAATCATTAACAGCATCAAAATTGGTTCACAGCAATCATTAATCAACAAAACTCCACTGACACCCAATCGTAGGCGTGCGGTTGCTTTATTTAAACATATTCAATACTATAAAAAGTTTCACCTACTTGACCCCATTGCTAACACTAGCCTAAAAGACGCTAGAAGGAGGTTGTATGACTCATAGATCATTGGAGTGTCAGCAGTTTTTTCTAATATGTCTCACATTCCGCGGTCGGAACGAATGCGTACAACTTGTTCATTTTTCCAGCAATTTAAGCGGACTAGCAGCAAAAGCGCTGCGCACTACATCCCTATCTCTTCTTGGGCCAATGAACTTCGCAAGTCTGAAGTCGATTAGCATTCTTTATTAGAAGAGAGTGATCACTTTCTTTTAGGACCTCCTCCAACTAAAGAAGAAATTCATTTTGTCATCAAATATGTTCGTTCCGGAACAGCTCCCGGATCTGATAGGGTGCCCATTGAGTTATCCAAGAATTTTCCCGACAACATACTCGATGCGCTTTATACAGTTTTCGAGACAGCTTGGATACAAAATGAGCCACCATCACTTTACAAGTACCCATTCCCAAAGTAAAACCACCAAAAAATCCCGCTGATTATCGTCGCATAACATTATGTAACGTGGGATATAAAATATATGCTAAGCTCCTTCTTGACATATTAGATGATTATTTAGATTTACCACCTACCTATCAGGCCGCTTTTTTAGCTAATCGTTTAACCGATGACCATATGTTTGCCATCCGTCGAGTACTTGATGATGAGTGGCGTGCCGGAAATAGAGTTTTCGTTTTCTCTATTGATTTAGCAAGGGATACAGTCAAATTAGATGTTACAATCCATAATAAGCTTCTGCTATTGATTGATTGATTGATTGATTAGAGTGTACGGCCAAGGACGAACCAGGAACTCCCGGAATGTCGAGCACTACCGTACACCCGTGTTACATAAAACAAAACCGAAGGAATGGAAGGAATGTTAGTTTGACAGACACGACCCGGTTACTGACACCTAAGCGATCGATAATTAGTATTTTTGTGGTGTAAGGAAAGGAGAGGTTTGTTAGTAATGACTAAATTGGTCCGGTTACCCAGTAGCCAATATTCAAAATAGTGTTAGCACAAGACAATCACAACCTTAATGAACCGCTCTGCATCCTGTCATCTCTTATCAGCAACATTAGTGTCAGCAACGCCACCATTCAACTGTAATCTGTAAAGGTTCCCTGAAAACGAAATCTATTAAAGAACTAATTACTCTTAGTCACAGGCTGTAACAAATTAAATTCATTTACATCTGCCATTATACATTGATTAATCCAAAATATAACAATATAATTAATACAACAATACAATTTCAGCAATCCTCAGGATAAAACAGACTAGATAAATTTTCTCCTGAAAGCACAAACTTATTCATCTGTTCCACAACAATATATTACTATAAAAATATCAAAAACTAAAATTAAGAAATATATAATATAAAATATAACCTTTCAACAAAACTATCTAATTAATTAACTAAATACTCTTAACCATACCCTGTAACACAAAGCATTAGTTTCAACGGCAATTCAGAAACTGGATCCTTCAACTCCATGTTGCCAAACTTCATTAAGCAAGCTCCCATTTATATTTATATTTATATTTACTTATATAGAAATAATATTACCAAATTCAATTTAAATAAAATTTTATAAAATTTAAAATTTAAAATTTTAACAAAACAACCAAACGCTCGAACTCGATCAAACCAACCGTTCCATAACAAACACACAAGCACAACTTTGAAATCCCATTTATAGTCACTTAAATAGTAATCCACCCGCATCCATAGAATCCACCGGACCATCACCATTACTTGATCCAAATAACACAGATCCATTTTATCAATCACCCCTATACACCGTGTCATCCCATTACCGAAATTTTAGTTCTTATTCAGTTTTCTTTATACTAACTCCAGCAATACTACAAACCAGATCCACAAACATTTATCAACCAGCATGACTCAATTTAATCAGCCACCTCATGTCAAATACGTCATATAATCATCAAATCCCAACCATTATCATTACCTTCGACACAAAGCTCAAAACCAATGTAACTTGAATACCATAACTAGCTTGATCTCCGCAAAACCCACCTGACAATTCGATCTCTTGAAGTATACCAATCTTAACCCCTTATCCGTCCCGCTTACTAACCATATATCAGCATACTAAGTCCCTTATTCATATACCTAAATACATTTTAGTTCTTTGTTTCTTACTAATTCTTTTGTCTGCCATCTGTGTAGTAGAGCCCAAACTACATTTCAATCTATAATAATATACCTCATGGTGATTATAATAAAACTCCATGTGGTTTATATTAATTTGACATATCACCACTATTTATAGACCATATTTCTATTTCATACAAGTTGCTATACTTAAAGTGCTCCAATTTTATTAGATTTACAGTTTTCGAGTGTTCAAATTAATATTATCAATTAAACTGAGATCAAATTCATATTTATTTGAAACCCAAATGTCCGTATACGCTATTCTCCCCGATGGGAATTGTCTTTTTGGTGCTATAGTCCATCAATTTGGCATCATATACCCAAATTGTCCCCCTTATTCACCTCATGATCTTCGATCCGAGGTGGTTCACTACATCAGGAATAATCTTAATGATGATATTCCTACCCTCCTCGATTCTATATACCGTTCTAACTTTTATCAATCCTCCGAGTTGTCCGAGACCCAACTTCTTCAGAGGTATGTTTATTTTATTTATTAAATATATATATATATATATATATATATATATATATATATATATATATATATATATATATATATATATATATATATATATATAAGGAAATTTACAACATATAAATTAATTTACAGGTATTTGACCGCCCTTCAAGAGGATGGTTTCTGGGGAGGCGCCGAATGCCTCTCTGCAGTGTCGAGGCTAAGACAACTTAAAATAATAATATACCATTCTGATGTTAGTCGTCAAACCATCTTTGTTCCAGAGAGCGGTAAATATACCCATGAAATTTATCTTCAATATAATGGCACTCATTATAATAGTTTCGTGCCCTCTTTACCCCCTTCCTTCTTGTCTACCTCGTTTGCTCAGCTTTCAAATAATTCTAGCATTGTTCCACATATCGCTAACCCTGTTCATCGTGACCTTCATACATTCCATAATCCCTACACCCTCTTTGATACTTCGCCATCCACTCCTATCTCACTTCCCTTAGCATTTACATCTCTTTGTTTTGGCACATGGACTGTACGTGGGATTAATGATTCCAAAAAACGCAACGAGCTCGATGAAATTTTGCAAGCTAACAATATTGCCCTCTGCAGTATTCAGGAAACCAATATGTCTTCCGGTGTCTGTTCCACTTCTAACTATACTTGGTATCTTACTCAAGACCCGGCTACTCACCGCAGAGGAGTGGGATTGCTTCTTCATAAAAGTTCAATCATATTTCCCAAGCGAATTAAATATTATTTCGGGAGTATAATTTCTCTACATGGTCATATTCGTGATATTGGGGAAGTCCTTTTTATTGCCGTGTACATTCCTGCCCAAACTTCACATTCTAACCGACAACAATCTTTCAAAGTTTTCAACCTTTTGTCTTCCATTACTGATCGTTGTCCCAAAACTCATGATATTAATCCATAATAAGCTTCTGCTATATAAACAAATTCTGAAACCGGTATGCATCTATGGCATACAACGCTGTGGTTGTGCTAAGAAGACGAACATCAAAATAATCCAAACGTTCCCAAATAAAATACTACGTTTCATTGTACCGTGGTATATTAGAAATGACAACCTGGAGACTTAAAAATAGAGCTTGTCAGAGACGAGATCAATTATTATGCAAGAAAACACTTTCAAGGCCTGCATGAGCAACATCACAATATCAAGAAGGTTGCAAAGAACCAAACTATTAGTTTTTGTACAGTGTATCAAGAGCTTAAATAGGATCATTTTACTTCAGGAGTCAACTATATTCGAGGCTATTGGGTTCATGTTTTTGTTTGGTTAGGACTGTTCGATGCTAGGTCACTAAACTACGAAAAGGCACTCCAATACATTAATTTCTTGGGTTGGTCACCTAAACACATTTTTTTTTTAATTACAACACAAATCGACTTCCGATAACCTGGAATATATACACATAGTATACCTACATGCTAAGTCGTATCATACGAATGAGATATTTTGGCTTTGATATGAAACCATTTTGTTACACGTACATTGTGTTCAAGAGGAAATTGCTATTAAATATTATAATAGTATACGAATGAAAATAAGTTGAACCCTTTTGTGTTAAATCACCCAAATCATATTCCATCCGACTAATTAATACCTTAGCAGAGTATAAAATGTACATTTTTATGCATTGCTGGGTTAAAAACATTTCCTCAACATAAATCTCCTTACAAAAATTTAGATATACGTACATACATATTTTTATGTTTCTGTAACATTTTAGTTCATTTGTACACATAAACGAAAGAAACACACAAAGAAATTTTACCTACTAAGAAACCTACATTTGCCCTCTGTCTTTAGAACAGCAACAACAATGTACAAGTTATGTACAGTACAACAAAAACCAAAATGTATATGAATAGAGGTGTACTACTTACTCTCGACGTCTCTTGTATATGCCATCCAACCATGAGAATCCAATTTTAATGTTTTTCATGTCGTATACATACATATACATTACATATTCGTGATCTTGAGGTTTGACGAAATAATGTTCATCGACCATCATAATTTTGTATGAAAAGTAAAATTTTTCGATCGTCGACAAAACCGTGTGTGTGTGTGTGTGTGTTCTGATTCGGTCAAAATATGTAAATTGATATCGAGATTTAGATAAAAAATATTGGCAGTAGTTCCACCACTGATCTCTATAAAAAAAAATTTCTTCAAATTGAAAATACATAATTACAATTCTACTCATTGTTTTCTTCATTTCGAAATATGTTCAACACAAAACTTATCGCATTCGTTCATCAAAATCAACATTTTTAAACCTCCAATAGTAAAACTACATACATAGTAATAGTAATAGTAACTAAACTATAATAATAATATTATAATGGTGAGAGGAGTTCTGGTTTTTTTTTTCAAGCTACATTTTCTAATTTAACTCGTTTGATGATATCATTAGATAGTTTTATGTGCAATAGAATCTAAGTTTTTATGTTATAAACGATTGAGTGTATGTACGTATACTCTCGCGTGTTAATTAATTTAATGTAGTTTTATGAGATTAAAGAATTTAGTAGTATATGAAAGATGACGGACAGCAGATGTTGCAGCGTATAAAACAACCAACTTGAATTCATGATACATGTACATATAAAGTTTAAGCATTTAGATCGCGATTTCACGAAATCTAATGGCTGTGCAATATAAAATTTTTAAAATTATTACAGGGAGCCTCCTTATAACACGGTTTTTTGACTACAGAAATTGACCCTGACTAACTTTGAGAGTAATCAAACATAAAATTTACCAAAAACATTAAATTTTAAATTTAATGTTTTTGTTATTTTAATTAGTTCTATTTTTTGCCTCAATTTGCGGCTTGACAGCTAGATGTATGTAGAAAAGAAATACATTTTATTATTTTTACCTAAAAGTAGTCCAAGATCATCAGCGGTGTCAACATTTTCTCAACCTGACACATCACTTGTAGTGGTTGATGTTTCTCAATACAATGACCTACCTCAGTCAGAAATAAGACTTTGTTGGGAATACATTTCATAAAATATTTCCGAATCCCAAAAAAAACCCAAAAGTAATAATCCTTTTAGTGTCGAAATGTATCTTGCATAAATTTATTGGGAGTAGATGAAGGGACTACTTTGCCTCAAATTAAGAAAAGCTTCATACAATTTTTGACACAGGACGAAGGACCTTGTGCACAACCGGACATTCCAAATAATTGATTCCTCCGGTTGTGGGTCCCGAATATAAGTTGCCCTTGAAAAAACAGGAAATTCTTCGGCAGAAACTGACAAAAGGAAGGTGGATTTGCGAGCGTTTTACTGACAAGTTCCGGTACACTTGGATGGCCGAGACAAAACAGCGTTAATTCGTTCCACTGCTTTCAGAAATTTCCAGACCTTTATCGAATTTGAAAAAGAAAAATTTGTATTTTGCATGGCTAAGGTCGATCGGTTTCGTTTGATAAGTTAAAGTCTTGTTTGCTCTCTTCGCTCATACTGTAACAAAATGTCGGACCATCAAGCTCTTAAATTTAGTTGCGGACACCTTATCGAAACCTTCAATGGATGAATACTGGTGATTTGCTCGTTATATTCGAACCAAATTGATTTTCCATCATACAAGCCTACAGGTTACCACAAGTCTACCCAATGACATCTTGTTGGTTCTGGCGGCTCATCGTCCTTTGTTTAGTGGCTTGCATTTGGGTGAGTTAAACCGATACTTTTACATACACAATCGTATAACCAATCGACCTCTTTGTATGATTCGTTTGGTTTTTATTCCAAACCCACTAGTTTATGTTCCTTTGGCACGATCTTTAATTTTATAACTTGTCACTGTTTTCTGTAGTTTGCAAAATGTTTGTAACATCTGAATTATTCGATGATCTATTCGAGAAGCTCCTGGAAGTCACCGGGCCCATCGTATACCCATTTTTAAATATACTTGGAAGTAAAGGACAGAAAAGTTAGGTATTTTATATTGAGATCGACCAGTTACAGACGGTGGCTGATATTATTACATATTCATGTATATGACAGTACAATTCTATTATAATGTGATCAGCATCTCCAGTCGAAAGCGGAAATTGCCCATCACACCGGTGTTTAAACACTAAAATTCAAGACCATCACCGAATGTGAAGTAAACTGGACTATGCTGTTGAGATCCCCAGCCTTCAAGAGTCTCCATAAAAGCCATCAGTAGCAACTCTAAAAACTAGCAAGTTCAATAACAGGAAACATAGATATTTAAGCAGATCACAAACATTAAAGGCACCACTAAAGAACCAACTAAAAATGTGTCATCAGCATCAAAATATCGTCAGAATCAACGCAAGAAGCGGCCATGAACATTGCCACGCTCCACACGTCAACACCGAGACTCCATGATGATTGATAACAAAAAATGTGAAGTGCCTCTGATGGAACCCCTGCTCCTCAATTCCCAAAAAAGTGGAGTCCGAATGCCTCATTCAAGCCCACCAACCAAGAGCAACTATGCTCATGGAAATATGACCTGGAAAAGATAAGAACCTTACTTCATCCAGCCACAACACTCACAGGTACAACTTCAACCAGACAAAACAGCAATAATACAACACAAATACACCACGAAACAAGAACTACCGCTGCAGATACAGAACCATACAACCAAAAGCTAATCCCGGCTGTTATCCAGAACACGCGCATTAAACTACAGCTGGAAACCTGCAAAGCCCCGCAATTGAACCATCGCCAACAACACCACAATCGCAAAAAACTACATCCCGTCCGACCACTCCGATGAACCAACACTGCCGCAGAAATCGCCCTCTACAGATCCAACTTCTCTAAAAACAACTCAAAACCCAGAAATACAGAATTCACAAATGATCGGTTATCAAATCACCCTTCACCTCCCCTGCACCAGACACCAATCTAACAACAACACCTTGGATTCCTAGGATCCAACTCAGAACCTACAGACATTAAAATAGACAAACTCACAACCTGCATCCAGCGAGCATGAACCCTTAGACGAAACCACACTAAATGTACGCATCCGTCACACCACTGCAACCACCAAAGGTGGACCCAATCCAAGATCCACAAACCTCCAAAAATCATCGCCAACAGCGCTAAAACCCAGCGCCTTCCCACTCACAATTCCAAACACCGTCCATAAGAAAGCGGTAACGAGTGAAACGGTTGTTAAAAACTCTGACACTGACAACGTCGTCGCACCTTTGACGCCCATCCGACCCTACAATGTCATACAAACTCCAAAGCAAGCGCAGTCAACAAGACCCCACACGCCATTCACGAATCCAAAATTAATGCTGTCAAAAAAATTGAACTTCGTTTAATAATTCTAACCATTGCCGACTCAACTCGACGAGCGTCTGTTAAACAAAATACATCGAGCAAACTTTCAAGAAAAACAAAAAAAATCAACGAAATATTCGACGCTAACGAGTGTTTCAATAAGAGGTTTCATTTTGATATTAAAAAAAAACGAGTATTTTTTAAGAGGAACCAATAAATGTTTATTTCATTGTAAAGAGGAACGTATGCCATTGACATTTGAAAATGATATTAGCCAAATGACAGCCACGGCGACTCTTGCATATCCTTTTCATGAAATTTTCCATGACCAATTCGCACATTTGCGGCTGTATGTCCTCGATAACTTCACGAATTCCATCTTTAAGGTTTTGAATCGATTGTAGTGCATTGGCATAGACCTTATCTTTCACGTGGCCCTAAAGAAAAAGTCTAAAGGTGTTAAATCATAAGATCTCGGTGGTCAATTGTGATCACCTCTTCGAGAAATATGACCGTATTATTTCTTTTTTTGCAAAATTGCAAAATGTCTTCTAATTCCGGCCATAAAAAATCATTAATCATAGCTTGGTAGCGCAATCCATTCACCGTAACAGTTGCACCAGCCTCATTTTCGAAAGATTAATGTCCAGTCACACCGTCAGCCCAAAAACCGCACCTAATAGTGACACGTTGAGGATGGAGAGGCTTTTCAACAATCAAATGCGACAATTCTGCTTATTAACGTAGCCTCCGAGGTGAAAATGGGCCTCATCACTGATGATGATTTTTCGATGAAAATCCGGATGCATTTTGATGCGTTTAAAGGACTCAATCAGCGAAGATACGACGTTTATGGTGATCGACTGGCTTGAGTTCTTGTGTGAACTGAACTTTAAAAGCCTTCAGACCTAAGTCTTTTAATGCAAAATACGGTGGAATGTCTAATTCCAAAGATCGACGAGGAATCGACAAACCTGGGTTTTCTTCAATTCTACGGGCTACAGCATCAATATTCTCAGTTGTTCTTGAGCGACGCACATGGTTTCGATTCTTCAAATCACTAACTTGTCCCAACAGCTCAAATTTTTTCACTGTTGCTGGCCGAGAAGGTGCTTCACGAAGACCAAAAAGTGTTTAATTTTCACCATTTTGTGTTTTTACTTGTCAAATGTCAAAAGATAACAGCTTTAAAATTGACAACTGCCCTAATAGCAGGCTATTCAAAATGAAACTTCTTATTGGGTAATCTAAAAAAATCTGCTGGATTTTCGTATACATTTTTAGTTCATTATGATTAGACCCACAAAATTTTTGTCCCAACCCAATATCTATACATTTGTTGTTGCTAAGTTTTGTAATTTAGTCTTAATTACTTTATGGCCGTGATGACTAATGTAAGGGTTAATGTATTAGCTACGACGGCAGCTAATTAGTCATTTGGGAAATTAAAAATGTTTCTATAACAACATGTTTCATACATATGTAGTTTATACATCCCTTGTCTGAGTCCCCACACATATATGTGCGTTTGTTTACTTTTAAGATCTTGCGAGGACGATATATAGGGGCCATAATTTATAATTTATATAATATGTTATGTAGACGCGATGGACGACGACGATGGTTAAATTTTTTTAATTGATTTTAATTGAATTGAATTTAATTTATTTTGATTAAATTAAAATTGAAAACAATAAAATGTCTAACATGGTTTAATTTGTTTCAATTGAATTGAGGAGACGACATACGAAATCATGTTACGTATATATACTAAGATGCTGCGTATGACTGTATGTATGATTTTGTGTTGTATCTTTGAAATATCTACAACGTCCCTGAAATTTAAAATAAAACATTGCATTATTTTAAGCGCACGGTGCGGAGTTAAAAAACGAATAATCATCAAATAAAGTGCCATATCAAAATTCTAAGGTTATATGCTTATGCTTATGTACTATACCGTCTCAAGATCTTAAAACAAAGACAAATAAATAAAATAAAAAAATAAAATAAACGAAAAACGTCGACTTGTGCCTTTTCGTGCTGGTGCGGTGTTGTGTTGGTTCATTTATGCGTTTTTCATTGTGGTATAGCCTCGAAAAACTTATTCGACAAAATAATTTTTCAACCTCTAAAATTACGATATGTACTCATGAATTTTGTTCACAATTTGCCAACGATAGTTTTTTTTGGTTTTGCAGGTAAGCAAATTTATAAATGGAGCAAGCATATATATATATAGGGTTGAGGTGATTGTATTTCAATCACTTCAGTTTTTTAGAAGTAGTTTAAATTTGCTAATTTTAAATATTTGTTGGGAGAATTTCATGTTAATAAAATGAAAAAATCCACTGCAGTCCCGAAATTTCCCTTAACAATTTATAAATTTAATAATTTCGAACGACCAATTATAAAATGCGAGGGTGCCAGCGCTTCGATGCATTCCTCCAGATACTCACAAAGATAATTTAGCAAACCTTCAATCTAGGCTGGAAGGGTATAGAGATCCTCAGGTCTGACTATGGTTTGTCTGATGACACATTGCAAGTGAGCCACATTGTCGCTGATCAGTTCAAAATTGCCCTTGTGGTCTTGTCATCAGATGCTGGAAATGCTTTAGATGGTTTTGGTGATACTTGAAAATCTTTCAATCATATAGGTTCACGTAGTAGCCAATCCCTGTCACCACATTAAATCCTTGATAAGGTATAATTCCATGCGGAATTCTGCTCAGAAACTATGAATGCTTATTGCCGAACTGCCAAACATTTGTTGAATGCAGTATTTCGGTGACTCGATTCGAGTAAGCACATAAATCTAATCTTACTGTAGAAGTGTATTTTATTGGCGCGAATTTTCCTTTCGCGGATACAAAGTTCGTCAATATCTCTCCATCCGAACCCACAGTGCGGGATTATATACTTTCTTGTCATGTCTACACAAATGTGTAGGTACATTTTGATTGTTCTAGTGAGAGATGTCGAAAGTTATTAATAGATTAAATTAAAACCAACTTACACATTTGTGTATGTATTACAAACTAATTCGCTCGAAACAAAAGTAATCATATTTAAAGCCAACTGACACATTTGAGTAATCTTAAATTATCATGTCATTCTAGATTATACTTATTATTTTCCAAATAGATGGAACCACTTCAATTCTTCGAATTGAAAACCATTCGATTTCGACACAATTGTGTAAGTTGGATTTTTGTTACGATGATATTTTATAGAGTAAAACCAATTTTTGACATTTTGATTTACTAACACATTTGTGTGGGTTGGGCTTAAGATATAGTTATTATTTTGTTTAGTGGATACGAAAGGGATATAACGGCGGCGTATGCGTTATTGAAAGCATCTGCAAATCCACAGAGGTGTAAGGTTTTCACTGAGTTTAGCCATCTTGGTATTTTGATTTTCTCTCCTAACTTCATTCGGTTTCTGATAATATTCCATTGTTTTTCGACATCTTTGGGGAATTATTCATCCCAATCCAAGTTAAATAGCCATAATCTTTGAAATATGATCTTTATTTCGACAGACAAGGGCGATAGCCACCCTATTGGGTTGAATATTCGAGACGCTTTGGAAAGCATATTCTTTTTGGAATAATTAAATGCAAAGTGACCTTTAAAGAGAAACTGTCGGTTTCAAATTTGGGTCAAACTTAATTATTAGAATAGATTAGAAGGCGGTAGTGTTTTAGCAATTCTGCTGGTGATTCACCTCGAATTTTAACCCGAACTTGACGGAACATTTTCTCGATGTTCGCCGTAATTATGTAACGATGGTTTCTGAATTTGATTAATGCATTAAGCTGTCGAAGAGTCGGTCCCGTGCATGATTTTGCCATTGCATCAAACACCACTCGCTGTTAGATATGCTGGATTCTTTTATAACAGGTTAGTTTGGAAAATAATAACTGGAGTCGTTTGGTAAGTTGATTTGCCGTTCCATACGATTTTGTGTAGTGATTTTCTTCCTCAGAATACTGCTTTACCACTGCGGCACCTTCTTCTATCTTCCAAAACTTTTGCAAGCACTGGTCGATGGTAATTCCTTTTTTCATAGATACACAGATAATCTAGTATGCTATTGAGTCAGCATGGTACTGTCCTCTACAATCTAGCCTAGTTTCAGGATTTGTGCCACAGGTTAGTTTATGTTTGTAATGTGAACGCAGCACATAAAAGCACAAAGAATTGGTCGCACCCAATTAAAATATCTATGGTGCTAGAGACGTCAAAATCTGGATCGTAAAACATTCAGACGATTTGTACAATTTTTCCTAATGATCGTGCTGATGCAGAATCCAAGAAAGCTCGACAATGTGACCAATGTGGGCCAGTTTTCATTTTATGTGTTGCATTCGAGTACTCGGCTTTATTTGCAACAGTTCGTGTGGAATGTTTAGACATAGCTGCTGATTGTGGTCGCAAATAAATTTGTAGTGAGTTTGGTATCGGGGGAAAGTTGTAAATTTATTTTCTCATTATGAAGCAGTGTGGGATGTCTCCAACAGAACACAAGTTTATTTTTGGCAGAGTGATCGAAAATTTTCTTAAATTATCAACACATATCAATGAAAAACTAAAAACCGTGTCAAATGTTTTTAGTTTTTCATTGATATGTATTGATAATTTAAGAAAATTTTCGATCACTCAAAAAAAAAGGTCAACATTTTTGAAATAGACGTAAAATCAAAATCATAAGTATTTCCATCAAATACTGAACTCATTCGACCAAATAAAAATCACCGACCTTCGATGGAACAATTTCGATTCGAGTTTTTAAATTTTATTTCTTAACAATGATCATAGGGGATCACTGGGGCAACGTTAATAGAGTATTGGAGCTACATTGAAACTCTTCACGACCTCCTTTGATTTATTGGAATAGTAAGGGCGATTGATCGTATATACAGTAAAAATCACGAAAGTGAGGTTTATCAAATGGAATTAAAGGGTCGCTAATGTCCATTGTCATTAGAGACCAGAATAGAAAATTCCTTCCATCGATGTAGTATTCGACACTTGGAAGACAAATCTATAGTCAGCCATTTAGTTACCAAATATCTTATGACATATATTAGCTACCGGCCTAAATGCCAACAATATAAAATACCTACTAGGTCCAAACAGCAATTATCATAGTGATAAACGATCATTATTACAATGACATAATATTGTCTTGTCTATTCATGTTAGAAACGCGACCGATCAATCGATTGGTACGTGTCAGGTTTCGTTTCGTCGTTAAATTAAATCAAAATTGAATACGAAGCTGTAACAAAGAAATATCGAATAACCACAAACAAAGTAAACAAACCTGCAATATCCTGTAAAATCCTCATTATTCATGTCTACTACAAGATTAAATTACTCTTAAAAAAGAACAAGTGTATATTTGTATGTGTGTGTGTATACGGTGTTTTAAACCATGATGGAATGTTTTATGTTTGTTCACGATTGAAAAAATTTAGTTTCCGCAATAGGGGAACACTATCCTGTTGTTCTAATTCATATTCATGAACATATGGTTTAACTTTAACAGGATTTTCGTCTATGCTAATTCACTATAAAATGCGTACAGACAGCATAATTTGGATTGTAAAGGACTTACCATTTGTAATGTATGAATATTTGAGTTGAAATGACGAAACGACTGACTTACACAGTTGAGACAAATAAATTGGAAAACCCTATATGCATTTTACTATAGTTTTATAATCCTATTTATAAAACTATATTTTAAAATCGATTCGACGAAAGCTATAAAACTTAAATTAGGCAGCCCCTGACAAAAAAAAGGAAACCTAACAAAAGATAAAAAATTTCTCGTGAAACTAATCAACATAACCTTTCTTAATATGAGAATGTATGAGTGTGGTGTGGTTTTAAGTTGTCTACACACAATCATTATTTTTAAACTATTCTGTACAACCCTGATTATATTCCATTACAGAGTGAAAAACATAATTACACATCCTTTCCATAACATATATGATTAAATTTCAGGGCGATTTGTTTGTCGTTCCACAAAAAATTGTGCGGCTGTGTGAAGTTTTAATTTTATGTTTATCGTATCCACCGCAAAAGAACGACATAAGTGGAAATTTTTTAAAATTTGGAAAGATTTTGGAAAATTTTTATAAGATTTAACCTTTAAACGGCAGCATTAATGCGAAGTTAAATATTTTAGTGGAATTTTTTTATAAAATACCATCGAGTAATTTCGCTACTGTCAGCGTAATGTACTTATCGGTCGTAGTTAATCTTTCACATCCACATTTGACCTTGAGTTTGATCAATATACCTGATATCAGTTATACTAAGACAAATTTGTATTTATCTTTAGATCTCCTTTTTTACCATTAAATAAAAATTAAAAAAGGTCCCTGTTAAAATAAACAAATGACAGTGAGTTCAAGCTCAACTCCCAAAAATTATGTGAAAACTACTCTCTCCTAAACAGCTCTCGACATCTGTATTAATACTGCTATAAAATGTTCATACATTTTTACAAATCAATTTTAAGCATAAAAATTCGGAAAGGTGTAAAGGCCTTTATATATTTTCGAAAATGAATGAATAGTCAATAACACACGTAATAGTGGTCCGATTTTGATGACTGATACCTTAATCAAATACTCTTGACACTAATATTAATACTGCTATAAAATATTCTTACATTTTTACGAGTCATTTTTAAGCATTCGGAAAGGGCTTTATTCGTAAAAGAAAAGCCTTTACAAATTTACGAAAATAAATAAATAAATAGTTAATAACAGACGTAAGTCTGTGATTTGATTTAAAAACAATGTCTATTCAAGCCTAATACCAAAACCTTCTATCATAAAAATGAAACTCATCGCATACTTCTAATATAGACGGTTTTAGTTTTATCCCTCACAAATAATGAAATAGTTTTTGATTCTCTATGGCAAATGCATTGGATGAATTCGGCTTTTTAGTTATAGAAGGCTTTGCTAATGCATCTGTCAATTTAACTTTCCGCACAGCCTGTATACATATTGTTATTGGTTTTGTTTTATCTACATATTTTTTGTTTAACTTATCATTGTTGTTGGTTTTGTGTTTCATTATTTCCGTTACATGTTATCGTCATTTCCGTTACATTTTTATATATAATTTTTTTAAGTTATTCTTGCCGCAATAAATGTTTTCACCATTTAGCCATTTATACGGTAACGGTCAATTTGCACATTTTATGATTCAACCCCAGATCTTTTAATTTGACTCCTGCCATAATTTCATTCAAGTATGTCTAAGATTATGTTATGAGAATCCAGGATCTTGCCGCAAAGCTCCATTTTAGCTATACTAAAATATTAGACCGTTTTGGAAGTCCATATTTAAAAATGATAACTTTTGTGATATTTCATCAAAATGTTTGTAATGTACTGCTACTGCTATAAGTACCTTATTCAGATTAATTCCATAATTGAGATTACATTAGCTGTATTTACTATATAGGTAGGTCAACCATAGCCTATATGAACAAGATGTTTGTTTAATAACTGACCAACTATAAGAAAATTAAAAAGAAAACTATTGCTAACTTTTCAGCATCAATAAAATTGGTTCTGTTTTATTTAAAAAAAACTTCCTAATTGAGCGTTTCCAAGTAGAGGTTGGCCGGTGTCTCAATCGAGATTGAGTCATTAAGTGCTCGGTTCACTATCATCAATTGTGTTCTGTAGAGAGCCCTAGCAATGGTTTCATTCGGATTGAGCAACTCATAATATGCGACACCAAGGTGATCCTAGGTGGTTTCTTAATTACCACTAGACTTTCTTATCCGAAGATTACATTCAAAGAAGCATTTTAACGTTTTGAAAATCGCGATAATTAACCGTTCTCTTTCAAAAGTAGTATTACATTTCTAATAAAATTCTCTTTTGTTAAGAAGTAGCTCAATGATTGAGTAGTCCCATAGTTGATTTACCAATTTTAAATTTTAGTTTGGTAAATTCACCAGATCATTATTCTGCCTCATTCTTTGGAGTCTTTTTTTAGTTTTAAAAAGATCTATCAAAAGGTTTTGGTGAATGGCTCATTTATTGTGTACCATGAAGCATTGACGATGCTACAACGAACTTTGTTTTGGAATGTCTATACAATTTTGGCATTTTATGTCTAGTACAACTCTAAAGTTCGATACCATAGGTCCATCATCAACAGATTTAATTTACAACTAAATTGCTTTACCGTTGTTATTGGTAGCAACTTAAAAAAAACGACAAGAGAGGAACAAACGTAAAATAATTCAGAAGCATATAATATTCCTCTCTTTTGCACTGTATATTCCACAATACCGTATAAAACAGAAGAACATAACATCTTTCTTTTTCCTTGTCTTTTCTCTTCTTTTCAAAGTCTTTCTCATTGACATTTGTGTTTTGAAAATATTTGTATTAATTATGTTGCAAAATTGTGTGTGTATGTTGAAGTGCAAGTTGTGCAGTGTGTATCTTGGTGTAATTGCTTGTATCTACAAATGTAAGACTTAGGATCTGATAGATCCTAAGTCTTCATTAATAACTTTAGATCTAGTTTTTCTATTGTGCTACGATTCTAATGAATCTACGAGATGGTTGATTGAACGGGATAATAAATTTCCCCTCGATGCACCAAAAGTATGTTTCTAAGTAGAGTTTTTAAATTCATGCAATTTTCAGTAGCTGAAAAGTAGTTTAATCTTTGAAGGATCTACGCTTTTGCCTTCTAACCAAACTTTTAGCAGGTCCAGTGACTTAAGACCTGGGAGATTTCCGAGTTTTGAAAATTCTTCGACCAACTATTTCGAAACTATTTTAAGCGAAGTGTTATTATTTAAGACAATTTTCCTCATCTGCTGGGCTGGTTTATGGATTTTTGGTAATGTATATAACTTAACTGTAAACTAGAACTAAACTTAGCTCTTGAGTTTCCATTATCTGCTTTCATGTAGCACACCTACTTTTTTTGCAAGGTTTAGATCTTTAGATGATTCAATACAATTCCTTTTTATTGCAGTTTAAGTCGTACTCTGGGCCACTTCTAACATCCAGATTAATTTTCAGTTCTTTTAATCGTCGAAAAGTTACAGGTCAATATGTCAAGCTTGTCTAGCTTATGAATTATTATTATATTTTCATTCAAAGTTTGCTTTAGTAGTGGATGTAAGAGTTCCTCGAGATGATCTGCATACAGATCGGGTTTCTCTTTGCCACTTCTTGCCCAGGCTACCCATTTTAATTTGGAGGCATCTTCCAACTGCAGAGAATTTCGTATTGGTACCGGAAGTATTATTTTTTCTTAAAATAATTTGTGAAAGAGCTCCCAGCTTGCTTTTGAATTTGTTAAGCTTGGTGCAATTTTCCTTTTGATTATCGTTTCATTGATTGTCATGGTAACGGTTCAGTGATCCGATGCTAGGGGTTCTTCAAACAATTCTCTACCCTTTGACGTAGTAAGTCTAAAGATCCCCATTGTTCCCCAATGTGTGGAAAAAGTGCACTGAGTCTCAATATTCACAAAATTCGTTAAACTGAAAAAACATTAAAAAAAATTCAAATTGATATACATTTCAATATACACAAAACACTAAAATGTACACAAATTAAAGATTCAAAAAAATTATTTAGCACGAAAATTAAATGAAATAACCATTAAACTGACAAAACTCGTCCTTCCTATCGTTGCTTGATCGTATTGTAAAACAATTGGTTTAGCTTTTGAAAAGACAATTTTACTGTAAAAGGCATTTTATTTTATACTACTGGAGGTTTCCGAATTATCTTATGGTCACTATTAGCAAGATTATGAATAGATGCTTTAAGATTAGGTAAATTATTGTTCCGCAGGACAAATCGAACGTTTTCCGAATTTCATCAACGAATTTATGTCGAAAAAAAATTTGGTCGTTATTTCGCCGGAGGTGCGATATATATAGTTTCACCTTTATGGAATAATGAGTATATTTATTAAGTATGCTAATGTAATCCATATGGCCGGATACATAAAAAAACACTATATTCACGGTTCAAGCTCTAAGCACAAAACAACAGAAAAACTATAAAAAAAAAACAAAAAACAAAAAACAAAAAATTTGGCAAACAAATCAAAAAGTATAAAACAAAAGATTTTGTATTGTTTATACCCATTGCATACATCGAACAAACTGTATCAATTCCAGTTATTGTGTAATTTCTATGCCAATCCATTTAAAGCGATCGCGCTTGATACGCACCAAAACAATAACAGCAAAAACTACAAAAATTGGAATACACACACAATAAATTCACTTCAGTTCACATGTAAAAAAAAAAAAAAACTGTTAGCAGTGTTGTTGTGGTTGTATTTTGAATTTTTAATTAGTCTAAGAACTGTTATGTAAATACGACGTTATTGTGGCAACAGCTGTATAATTCATGTGAATTTTTGTAGAATGTGTTATGTGATCGAACAGTTTTATTTTCAATTAGCCCTACGGCGTTTTATTATTTTATAAGGGATAAGTGAATTAGTCCGTTGTTAGTTTATGTATATGCGAAACGAGTTGTGAGGTAATATTGATAGGGGTCTACACGCGATTAGTGGCCCGCATCGAATCGCTGAATAGGTTATAATACTATAGTTGGTGATGTAGCTGACATTGTGCGTGATCTAAAGGTACGGGGACCAAATTCCAATGCAGGACAAGGTAACCTATTACATATGAACTATTTGGATAGAGTCAATATTCTTATATAGTAACCGATAATTTGCTAAGGTATTTTTTTTTTTTTTTTTTTTTTTTTTTTTTTTTTTTTTGTTTCTGAACTCTGCAATCTGTTCTGGGGCCGAAGCTCTCCCAACTCTTTCGCAGTTAATTTTTAACGTCCTACCTTACGCCGTCACCAGCCAAATTGAGGACGCACGAATACAGGTTCGATTTTAAATCCATCTGCACATTGCATTGCTCCAGCCAGCCTGTACTGACATGGACGATGGTTCGGCCCATGGATTCTGCACTCCAACAGGGGGTCATAGTTGTGTTCATCGTCATCACCGATCGAAATCAGGTGATGAAAAATCCCTTTTGCAACCCTCCCCCGTTGGGATTCGAACCCGGTACCTCCCATCCCAAACACCGCAGCTTTAACCACTGCGCCAATTGCTCGGTATTTGCTAAGGTATGAGAACTAAGTAGACTTAAATATGTTGACGGTTTGTTGTTGGCTTAAAGTGGATTTTAGTGTTTTATCTGATTTGATTTGTCCATTTGCATTTGTAAAATGTACATAAGTTGTTTTCCAGCTTAGAATTTCTACATAAGTCGTGTTTTGCTATACGCCAATATTTGAAGTACAATTATTCTTTTTTTTTTAACGTGACTTATATCCTTCTAAGCTGAATATGGGAGCGGTTTTGAATTAAGTTCCACAGAATCCAGTTAAATCTTCAACCGATTTTTCTTTTTCAAAGACCACCTCGTAAGTACAATATTATCTTCTTTGATAAGGATGTCGTCATCTTTGTTCACTTCTGGTTGTTGGAAGTTCCACTATTTTCGTCTTTGAAGGGTAATTAAAGAGTCCAGCTCTTCCCAATTGTCCAGCTCTTCCCAAAATGTTGAACACGTTTTTGTACTAACTTCCAGCACTGAACAGGAATATGTTTTCTTTCAGTATGCTTAGCTTTGCCTAAGCAACTAGCGAGTCTCATATTAAAAAGTGACCGGGTGCTAATATAATTTCCTGTTGATCTGCGAATATTGTTATTAGAGGTCTTGAATTGAGGCAAAGCCCTTCAAAATGTGGTGCTGAGGGCGGTATTTTTCATTTTTTCCTTTTTCTAGTAGGGATTGGGTTTCCATTGTCCTAGTAGATGTTTTGATAAAGGCCTCTGCGCACTATACATCTCTTGAACGCCGCTAAAACACGTCAGTGGTCTGATCACTTACAAAATCAAAATGAATTGTTTTAGTTGAAAAGCATGCAAATCGTATTCATTTTGTGCCACGTTTTGAGACTCACTTGAATGGGGCTGCAAGAAGAAGTGCAATCTGCAATTAATAGTTTCGTTATAAGATGCCTTGGCAGCAACAGTATATGATATTTGGCATCGAAATCTAGCTTGCTGTTGGCTTTATGACCTCCTACTCGAAATTTGTTAATGAAAGGATTAAGTGACAGGATATTACTTTTTGCTTATACTGATCCGCATCTAATTTCTTCTTGAAAATCTTGACGTTGAATTATTCTGCATATTACATCACGGACCTCCTTGAGCTCTCTTCCTGATGGTCTATCATTTTCTGAATAATCGCCTTGTTCCTTTTCTAAACATATTTTGATGGAGCGCCGACAATAGCTTGCATGATGCCAATTATTTGTTTACCTTGGATATCCTTTCTATTAGTTGTTCAAATGGTCTGACTACTGTGAAACTTGTTACAATTCTTGGCCTATTATATTGAAATTTTTTTGCCACGAAAGTTTTGTATTTGTGAGTATGTCCTCGAATCCATGATAGCGTAGTTATACAATCGGTCCTACCTTAGGTACTTACTCCATCAATTTGGAGGGAAATATAGTTCTGCATAATTCAAGTCGTAGTAGGGACTTTGATGAAAGTAGAGCCACCTTGATTTTGCTATTTTGGCTGACGCTCTTAGCATAGATGACTGCAAGCTACAGCATACACATTTTCAGAGGCATCACAAAATCCACGAATACTAATTGAGGCTGTTGTTTCAAGGTCCGCAGGTCGTGAGTTTGTTCTCCTTTATATAGGTTGTTTGGTGCTTTTTCTCCACAGAATCCTTTCATAATTTTAGTCATCATCATGTAGGTAAATTAAACGAAACCTTTCTGCTATGTCGTCTGTGAATGCATATTTGTGTTATCGCCAACGCTGTAGTATGCTTAGCCAATCTTGTTGGAGTGGTCCATTTAGCATGACATGATTTATTGATGTCTGTGTGAGCGTTTAGACTAATGCATCAAAGATGGATCTGATTTTGATAGTGGAGTTGGCTTCTTTGAGTACAGTGTACTCCCTTTCTATTTCTTTCATATGGCCCAAAATTTCATATTCGTCTATAAACTGTTGGTATTGTAATCCAATTCTGAATTTCTTGAAAGGCACTTTTCAACCTGGAGTAGACGAGCAGTAGATTATTTTTTTTGAAGAATCTAAAGGTTTAGAAAACAATTGCTCCATGAAAAATGACATTCGCTGTTGTTATGCCGGTGATGATCCATCTTAACTTTGTTTTTTGGGCAATTGGTTCATTTGGTGCAACTTTAAAAAGATTTGCCATATTATTATCTGTTCAGATTAATCAGCACCTAATAGTATGTCCATTGGACCGGGTTCTTGGAAGGTCGGATCTGCCCATTTCAAATTTTTGTGTGGTTCTAACTGGTCGGCTCAACCATTTCTTCAGACAAGTTACTGGTTATATTTTTAAATATTGAAGCTTAAATCATTAGTTTGAAGCTTGACTAATGGTGAACTCTACAGTTGAGCGCGCTGTTCCCGCTTCTGTTGATCGCACGCCGGGTTTTTGTTAGTTGTGGTTTGGTTGCTTCTTCTTCGATAACGAATGTAGCTTGTGAGCCCGGATGAATAACAACTTAAACTTCTTTAAAGTTAGTCCTTATCTTGACCAAGGTGGTTGCCAGTAAGTCTCCACCTTGTTTTGCCTTAGAATTGGTCTGCAACCTAGTTATTGTAGAAAGTTTCAATTTCTAAGTTACGTCATTTTGAGTATGATAGAGCAAACTGTGATCAGCTCCATAATATTTTTGACATTTTTCCGACAAAAAACATCCCGTAAGAATTTTCTGCATAATACCGGTTTTCCACAATAAAACATTTACTGTCAGTATTTTTTTACTGTGAAACCAGAATGAGAAAAAAATACAAAATTACTTTAGAGTGACAAAGACAACCGTTTTTGTTTTTTTCGTTGTAACAAAAAAAAAAACCAAAATAGAAAAAATCTAAAAACGATTGTCTTTGTCACTCTAAAGTAATTTTGTATTTTTGTCTCATTCTGGTTCCACAGTACAAAAATACTGACAGTAAATGTTTTATTGTGAGTAAACGACTTAAGGCTTTTGTTTACGTGCAGAAATCGCTTCTGGACGATCAAAAGAATGATCCAATACACCGGTTGATCATTCGACATGAACAGCTAAACTAAGTACAATTGCAGGTTAAGATTTTGGTTCGTACTGCTTTTTGGAAAAATCAGTCTCATTTTAGTATATTATCTGAGTCGGTTTTGGAAACTTTCCCAGTGAATTATATGGAATTGAGAAAAGGTTCGGAAATGTTAGCCTCTAGTTGCAATCCTAGCTATTTTTTAGGTGAAAACAACCGAATTGGCAGTTAGATTTAAAATTGTTTTATTCCGTGCATCACGAGTGATAACCTTGTTTTTTTTTGCAACGACAGGTTTCCAATGAGTGTATACCTAGGGCAAATATCAAATAAAAGTGTTTTGTCATTTCATTTGAACAAGCAAAGAAGAAAACCGAACGCATCCATACCAATCATGGTACTTGTGTGATTACCCCCTGACCACGTACGACCTTAAGTTAGATAAAACAATTTTTGATGTCGTTATGTTTTATGATTTGACTAGAAAATATTTGACAGAACATGACAATTTTTTGTAAACTATATTAAAGTTTTAATAATTTTAAATGTATAACTGTTTTTATGTTTATTTCACAGGCTCGTTAAAAACAACATGAACTAGTTTAAGAGCTAAGTGGTAAGTTTAATTAAATTTTTTTTAATTACAATATAAAATGGCGTAATGGTTTCGATCTAGTTAAGTTAATTTTTTTTTATTTGGACTAAAATGACGGTTAACTTTTTGGGTAATACAATTTTTGAAGTTTACATTTACATGTTCGATTTATATTTACATGTTCGATTTTTACATTTACATGTTCGATTTATATAATAATCCTGCCGAACATTTTAGTATACAATAACAGAACTCTACTTGCCGTTTTGGCAGTGTAAAAAAAAGCTACTTTAAAAAAATGCAATGGGCAGAGAGAGTGGAAATGAAATCAGGTTGACAATTATCCTTTGAAAATAACTTTTAACAACTGCTGCTATTATTCAATTTGCATTTTGAAAGCGGAAATTTTGAAGCGAAACAACTTCTTCCAGCGACTTTAAACTTAAAAAAAAGGAACACAGAGAGTAGACCGAATCTTTCTAGACTCCTCCCATGAATATATGAACATAAACGTATTCTAAAGCATAACGCCTGATTTTCTATCTGGATTGCCGAGTTTTCAAGATTTACTTTTCAGATTTTCTTTGAAAAGGTCCTAAGCGTAAGGTCCTAGGAAGTCGAGTTACACTTTTTTAAACGGTCTCTCAAACCCTTTTGAGACCACCAATGGGTGCCTTGTAGGCACCCATTGGTGGTCTCAAAACAGACTTAGGTTTGGTCAAATTGCAGATCTGACACTGGCGCACATATGTTTCCACATCGAATATCAGGGTTGGCCAGTAAACTTGTATACGTAAAACTCAATTATTTTTTTCATTCCCAGTGAGACGCGGACGGTAGCATACTGAGTACTGCAGCAAGACACTCTAGCTCGGTTTTGCTGTAACTTTTCTGTGCTCCATTCAATGTATGTGACTAGAACGAAAGTAATCGGGATGGATGAGTACAGGTGCAATGATTAATAATACCTCTAGTTTTTCAAATTCCTCCTGTGTTTATTCCGTCCAAGTTACTTTCCTTTCTGTAAGTGGTGCTGATACCGTTGACAATTTTAGAATGAATTTGGGGTACCCACCGCTCATTCCTAGGAAACGTCTAATCTATATGCGTTGCTGTACAAGGAATTGGAAAATCTTGAGTGGTGGTGATTTTTTCGGGAACTACTTTTATATTTCCTTCATCCACCAAAAGGCCAAGATATCGCAGTTGCGTCAGTACAAACTTGGATCTCTACGTTTATGGTTAGATTTGCCCTTTTTAACTTTCTACCAACTAGTTCTAACAGTTCCATATGCTGAACACCCTTTCAGTCAACTCGTGGGGAATCACTCTATGCATAAGGCGACACATCGTTTGAGCTGCATTGTAATAACCAAAATGCATTAACGTTCGAGCATCTAAGCCGAGTCGTAATGAAGATGAAAATTCAGCTTTAACTTGATGGAGTATTTGTGGTTGGGGTACAATAAGGTCATGTGCTCTCACTACTTCTTCTTCTAGACTATAACACCCATTTGATAGTTTCACCGATAATCCATAAACGAATGGAAAGAACCCTTCTGCACTTAGCACTTGTGGATGCAGATGTTAAGGCGTTTGGTGTGGTGCCGGTTGACACTCGATGATTTTTTCCTTGATTTTGCGATTGAAAATTACACTCCCTGTTTATCCCTCAGATCTGATCATTAGATTTTCATTTGCCCTAGACTCTAAGTGGTCTAGCTTCAAAACGAACCTGTTGACTAGCTGGAAACCGGAAACTATCCTTAATACTCTCTTGTTTGTTACTGGTCAACCCACACTCGGGGTTGTTTCCAAAACGTCGCCACATGTCTTCCAAAAAACTGGATCGCCTCACGAGGTCAGCCAGACTGCGGTAATTTCATTCATCATGCAATGCCAATTGGAGACCTGGTTGCATATTTCTACGCAAAATCAAATAAATTTGATTGTCTACGAGAGTCTTGTTGGCTTACCTAAGAATCGCTTAGTAGAACCACCGGAAACGCTCTCAAAGGTAAAATTGCTTACGATTACTCAACGTTCGCCAAATAGCGTCATCCGTGTGGCTAGTTTCAAACCTTAGCATCGACTCTCTCTCTCTCTCTCTCTCTTAATTATTGCGGATGTAATTCCAGGGTCACCTACTGTCCACAACCGATCTAGCCGTTCGTCGTCCTAAAAACATAAATAAAGACTTCCAATTAAATCATCGAGAGGTATTTGAGCCTTCCACGAGAGTCTGACCACTCCAAATCCTCTTGCAAGTAAGCTGGTTCTACACTATTTCATGGTCCACTAACCATATATATTATCACTCCGTTCCGGTAAAAAAAAGAAAGGTTGGGAAATATACCTTAAAGGAACAAACAATAAGCCATGTAATTATCCTCGCAATGGGCATTCAAAAGCCTTGTGCACACACAGCTAGGACAAACATAGGCCATAGTTTATTCAGATAATCTGAAGGTCATGCTGGCATGTCTATCCTCATGACGATAATACTGGATTTATTGAAGACACAGACTGTGCGAGAGATAACCAAAACCAAGGAACTGCATTCAGGCATAACCAGCAGAGCCTCTTCTTTTACCAATGGGGCACAAAATAACTCACCGGTTACTGTTACTTTTTACGTAATCGTCTTTATGCTTTTACGATGTTTCAAAAATTTCATAAATTTAACGACAGCCCATCCTAAAACGCTGTTTGTAATCACGAAGGCTAAGAGATTTACCGGTCGATGATGCTATATATTTTAGAGACTACATTTTAGCGAACGAGATCGTTACGAAATAATCTGTCATTGGTAATCGACACAAAACCAAATAAACAACAAACCAATAAAGCCAATCGTAGCATTGTAATCATTTTGTAATCGCAATGTACACATCGAGATATTCGAACAAAATTTAATTACAACTTAAAAAAAAATAAAAAAAAAAAAAAAAAAAATTTCTAATACGTTTTTTGCCATCTATCTATATATGAGTATATTAGGAAACCTTGACGTTGGTTATCTTGGACTAGAATTCGATCAATCAACTCTTGGGTATATGTACTCGTATACATGTATATGTATATAATTATATATATGTGTATACTGTATTCACGATTACGATTAATCTTAGTTAAAAAATGTAAACAAACACGAACTATTCCGATAAGTATGGTTTGGGTGGGTGTTTATATGAACGCACAGTGTTGTAAATGGTACAAAGAGATATGTGGGCACCTACTATATATACCTTTGCACTATATACTGTATACAAAGTATTGCCAACATTTTTTCATTTTTCATGTTGTTTTGAGAAAGTTTTATGTTTCATGATTTTCTATGTAAAGCAAACTAAAAATCACTAAAAAAACGAAACATGAAGGAACCAACAACATCGTAAGACATGGATATAATGTAAGAGGAAATGAAGAAGGTCTTCTGTCTATGCACATAAGATATGATTCATTTTTAATTATTTATGTATATATATATATATATATATATATATATATATATATATATATATATATATATATATATATATATATATATAAATATATATATATATATATATATATATATATATATATATATATATATATATATATATATATATATATATATATATATATATTAATATATATATATATATATATATATATATATATATATATATATATATATATATATATATATATATATATATATATACCGGGTGATTTGTTTAACCTGAAACTATCAAAAAATGTCTCAAACAATTCCTGACGGTAAAACGGTAAAAGGGCTGTAGTGAACATTTAATCATCTCCCTCTGCGTGGCGGGGGTAACGTGGAAATCTTAACTAGGAACTCCTTTTTTTATGCAGATTCAGATTCTACGGCTAATAATATTCTAATTAATAATATTCTAACTAGTATTCATGGAACAGCCCTACTGATCCAGCGACTATTGAAATCGCCATTTATTTACGTGCTACTACCGAATAATGTGATGGACATCACGTTATAATCACATGTTAAGTCGCACTTCTAAACTCAAATCTGGTACATTTGTCCATTTAAGTTCGTTCGTTTATGTTCACGTGCCTACTGATAAAAAGTTATCCGAATACCGCTAAATTTTAGATGATTGAATCGGCTGACAGTATAGTTAATATTTGGTTGTTAAAGTTAAGATGGGAGCAGAATGCTTCGGTGTTTGTTTTAGGACTCGTACAATCTGTACTCAAAGGCAATAGCTTGCTTCTCTAATATTAACACTTTCCATTGATTTAGCGTTGCCCGATGAGTTGTGCTGATGGTATTTTAAAAATAATTAGAAATCGTTGACATATACTGTAAAAATCCCCATTCTATTTTACAGTATATGCCAGATTATCTTTGTAATAGACCAAGTAGCAGGCATAATTTAATTTTTTCACCAGGAAGAAAAACTTTCAAAATCACAGCAGCTCATCAAAATGTGTTTGGAGCCACTGGAAACTTCACAATGTATCAGGTAACCTAACATTTCAGCTATTATGACAATTGTCGGGATTTCACCATCTACACCGACCACAGTCTTCTGACTAAAGCCAATTAATATAAAATTAATTAAATCTAAGGCAATTTTAATTTTTCAAGGACATCCAAAACACACCTGCATTCGTTATTCCTGATCCTTCCTTCTTAGCGACAATGGCTATTTCACTTTGCTTACAATGTAAAAAATTAATCCTTAGCAGTAAAGCCAAACTTCAGTCCGACGCAACGTAGTTCACCTTATTGTCAATTCAGGCTATAGTTGCTAGTGTCCAGAACAAAGTGAATATCGGTCAGAACAGCCAAACTCACAAAATTTAAATATATGGGTAAATTAGGGTTTTGTCTGGCCATGGCTATGTGCGTCGCTATAGTGATGGGGGTAGACATGGTGAAAACACCTCAGTGACATTCAGAATTTATGGTAGCAATACCACTGGCAGTAACCGACCTCAATCTTCTACCTTTATAGAGTACTTCAGTCTAAAACAATATAAATCTTACTTAATTTATGAGCCAACTAAAGTTTGGAAGTAGGTTAGATTAGGTTACGTCAAAGTAGCCGAGCTTCTAACGAAATTCGTTCTTCTAATGAAGCAGTTGATATCCCTGACACTCATCCTACTGAGGTCTGACAGATCACACAGGAGGCGACCTCCTTAAAACTTTAGCCTGTATCGACCCAGGCTAGGACAGATGCAGAGAAGATGTAGTACAGTTTCCTCCTCCTCTTCCTCCTCATCCCTACAACTTCTATACAGTAATAATGCAAGAGAACACCTTGTCTACTCGCATGCTTACCAATGAGACAGGCACCGGTAATAACACCCACAATTATACTAACATTGCACCGTTGCATGGATATTTGTTGGTTAGACTTGTTTTAGTCTAGTGTAAGCCAAATTCGCCGAGTAATTACATATGAGGCAGAATTTGCTCATCTACTGTTTGTGATTTTATAAGTTTCTTCCTTTAGGAGTAGTTTACACATGGCAAGCGGTACTTCTGTATCAGTCTGACATGGTAAGATGCGACAGGAGGTACTCTGCCGTGCGAGTTTATCAGTTTTTAAATTCCCCATTATATTGGAATGCCCTGGCATCCACGTAAGCTAAATGTTGAACTGTTCTGCCATCTCGTTAAGAGATAAGAGACAGTTCCGGGCTACTTTCGACGTGATAAAGCCTAACTGTAGAACTTTAATGGCAGCCTGACTGTCTGTAAAAAATGCCAATATCGCTAGCAAATATTACATTATACTTCATCCAGTCTGTGGCCTCTTTGATCGCGATGAGCTTCTCCTGAAAAATACTACAGTGTTCAGCGAGGCGGAAAGAGAGGTTTAAATTTAGTTCCTTGTAGAAAACCCCCCGTAAAGAAGTTAATCTTACCGAGATTCAAAACTGCTTCGTCCGCCCAGTCCGCTCTGGAGGGAATAACAGTCAGAAATTTAACTTCAAGGTATGATGTCGGGGTGGTTTGGGGATAACCTTATTCATTGGAATAAATTAGTTATAAATTAGTTATTACTACATGTCCACAGAGAAATTTAAGCCTAACAGCTGTACACGCAGCCATTTGTTTAGCTAAAATATCAAGAGGGACTTGGTGAAGGAGAATCTCTAATGCCTGAGTTGAAGTGGTTCTGAGTGCACCACTGATACGCAGACAGGCAGTTCTTTGAAGCTTCATCAGTAGCTTTTGGTTTGCCACTATATTTAGAGCTGGTTACCAAACTATAACTCCGTACAGTCTACAGGTCTAACTACAAACGTGTACAGCCAATGTACGATGCGAGGGTTGAGACCCCATCCTTTCCCAATGGCATTCTTACAGGACTATAGCGGTATTGTAGCTTTCTTTACCCTTCCCAATATATTAGCTTAGTTTACTGTTTTTATATCCAGCTTAGTTTGCTGTTCACAATAAGACCCAGGAATTTCACTGAAATGAACGACTCCGTATCCTTTTATATTAAAGAACAAATCTGTCAATCCGTTTTTGAAATTTAACTGAAAAACAAAACGCAAATACCAAAACATAAGCAAAAATCGGATTAGTGACTGTCCTAGTAGCAAATGACCAAATGGTTTTTGAAAGACTTTAAAGAGTGTTAGGGAAATTAAATGAAACACATGAGCATGTCCAGTTTAATCAGTTCACAAATGCTCCTGTAGGGTTTGCAAATAATTCTATAATATTACCTCTAGTACATTATCCAAGTGGATCCACAATTTATGTTAAGTGATTTCAAAAAGGCCGCTATTACCTCGTCTAGCGCAGAATCCTCAACTAACTTTATAGTATAGCGCAGATGGAAGCTTTTGTCTTTAAATGAAGTACATTGGTGCCCCCGCATTTTGATTTGTCAGTGATTTATCAGATATTTCAACCTAATCATAAAAATGAACTGAAGGTAAGCAGGCATGCTTTCCATAATTTTAAAATGCCACTGTGCTCATAGGTATAGTATCAAAAGATCGTTTTAAATTTCAAGAAACAAGTAAATTTTACATATAACTATAATTATGTCTAAAAGCAGTGATCGCTAGAGGTCCAGTTCAGGATCTTTTTGCTGACGAAATATAAAATCTCCATACAATCAAGAATTGTAAGTGTGCAACACGAAAGGAAACGGAATATGTTACCGTCCATCTGCTTCAATGACCAAATTTTGCTGCAAGTGAAATTTAATATTCTTATCCATCGTCGGTTCTCGATCGTTTTATAGTCATTCCGATTTGGTTCTCCACAATCGACTGATAACGTCTGGATTTATGACTCCGTCGAAAAGATTAGTGTGAGAATGCATCATCATCTAACTCTTGTCACTTAGCCTGTTGTAATCTTGTAAGCAGCTGATTTGTTACCAGTCAGCACAATATTTTACTTGGACAAATTGCTTTTATCGGTTGTGTTGTCCATGTTGTGTTTCTTATTTATTTCAAAATCCCACTTCTAACACTAATTGTTACGAAAAATGAGGTATATAATATTCTCAGCGTCATATGCGTCGAAGCTTCGGAATCTATACGCAAAAATCGAAGTGGTTGATAGCATTTGCTTTAAATGTTATATATATATATATATATATATATATATATATATATATATATATATATATATATATATATATATATATATATATATATAGCAAGCTTTGTGAATTCGGTCTGCCTTGGTTAAAACATTTATCCAATGAAATCTAGCCTAGTAAAATTTAAATTGAAAACAAGACAATTTCTGATGTCACAGCTTTATCCTTACAACAAAACAAGCTTTTACCGAATAAACATTTTCCCTACAAAGAAAACATAGTTTAACCAAATAGTTCCGCAGTACCTCGATTATGTATCACTGCATGTTGATATTTCGCAACCAAAACTATCCAAAAATTAATATTGATTTTTAATTAATTAGATGAAACCCAGGCATATAGATTTGTTTTTATAAAAATAGAAAATAACATAAGTATCCCATAAATCATCCATTTCCATTTTAAGTTCTCCCATTCCATCCATGGAGTCACACGATTATAATAAAAATAAAAAATTTCAATTTAAATGTGAAAATTTTTATCGATTTTAAATTTATTATTTCCGACAATTAAAAATTACAACAACTAATATAAGTACAAAACGGTGAATGGCTAATGTGCGCGCTATAGTTATTATGCTTTTATGTTTTCCATTATAATGGCCAGGGATTGTAAATGAATCAATTCGTTTGGGGACGTAACATCTTGATCCTACAGATTTAGGAGATGCAAAATTTTTGGGAGGGGATTCCCTTGACTTGTAATTCTAATACAGTATGCTTTCCTGTTCATGAAGGCGGCTATAATGTGGAATCTGAAAAAATATATTTTCGGGCTGCCAGCTGTCTGGGATTCTGCAAAAGGGCGCTTTAATCCAGACTTTAAAAACTTCTCTTATCCTAATTATAAATATTGATAAATATTATCGACAAATTTAACTTTTCACTACCATGCTGCTGTTATAGATAGACATAGATATTTTTAAAGCAGAATATACCTGCCGCATTATTATACCTCCCAATACACAAGGTCTCTTGCATCAAATGGCTGAAATCTCTTCAATTTCCTTAGATCTAAGCCATAAGTCAGAAATTACTACTCTTTACTGATTAAATTTATTGTTACTTTATTCATGTTAAAGACCATGTAGCTTTGCTTTTCAGTATGTGTCATTTTTCCGAACTGTAAACCATAATTTTTAGCATTAAAGCATCATTTGCGGGAGTTTTACTTAGGTCGTTCAACTAATTCTAGACGCTTCATCATAAACATCGACGATACATGTAAATATCGTTGGTTAGTCAGCTTAACTTAACTTAAGCCCATGCTCTGTATTTGACAGAGCAAGCTGGGTGTTGTTTATTATGTACTGCTTAACCCCAAAAATTAATCACAAGAATTAATTATCGATTATAATTTTATAGTAATTTGGATAATTTCGTTGTGATTGTTAACTTTAATGCTAGAGCACAGATAATTATACCAGATGAACATCTTGTATGAGTCAAATTTATACAAGTAAATTTATGCTATGCAAATTAATGGAATTGAAATCTAACCAAACGAAAAATACATGTACATATAAAAACGCATATTTTCATCCTTTACTTTTCTTTTGCGTACGATCATTTGATTGTATAAAAAAATAAAACAAAATATCAAACCAAAATAAAAAATAATATTAAAATAATAAAATCAAGAAAACTTTTGTTTTATTTTCATAAAATAAAATAATTGTGTGCAAAAAAAAAAAAGGATGAAAATATGCGTTTTTCGTTTGTTTAGATTTCGGTTGCATAAATTTGCGTATTATGAATTTACTTGTGTAAATGCGAGCCATCTAAGATGATCATCTGGTACAGTTATCTGTTGGTAGAGTAAAATCCGAAGATCTGGAGAATACGGTAGATGAGAAAGCAATTTGAAGCCCAAATTGTGTAGTTTTGCTATCGTTTTTATGGCTTTGTGATACGGTAAATTGTCTTTGTGAATGATTACTTTTGTCTTCGTCATTTGTGAATTTTTTTAGCGATTTCATGTTTTTAACGCACTAATAATGCCAGATAATTCTTGCCGGTAGACTGTTGGACGCTTTGAATGACTTTCACCAGCTGCTCTCTATTTAGCTGATTCTCGATGTGATTCCGGTGTGAAATGATGAATCCATTGTCACATACTGACGTAAAAATCGTTTTTATTTTGTGTAAACAGTGCTCTCATGGTCAAATTCTTAACCTCACTACCAATTGATATCTAAATAATTTCACGTACTTTAACTTTTCGATTTTACATCCTGATTTTTAGGACTTGCTTGATATTTTCTTGCGTCACTTCTTCATTTAGACGAGCTATGTTCAGAATCATTTTTGTCTGTACGACCATGTTTGAAATCAACATACTACCGACAAATGGTTGGACGAATTAGAGCCCGAATAATACTTTCAAGCCATTTCTGAGCTTGAACGGTGTTTTTCCCATTAAAAAACAAAACCCACGGATACTCTTTTTCCATTGTTTTCAAAATTACAAAAGTGGGTTCGATTGTCATGAAATATCCATATATCGTTTGAAGGTTGCTATGTTCTAAAAATCATGAAGATTTTCATTAAAAGTGCCATCTCTGTTAGAGCATTATTCTTTTATAACTATAAAAGCTATTTTTAAAAATATGACGGTTACTGACATAATTATAACTTTCAGGAACAAAATCGTCCACCTGATTTTTTTTAACAGTTATGCATATTCGTTTTGGCCTAGTTTAGTAGAGTTTAGCAATAATTGGTTTTTCAACATTAGTAAATGCTCAACAATAATGGCATAGTTTCAGCCTTCCAGTATTCTGGGGTGCAAGATGGTGCGGCAAAAAAATGCCTTCATAAAATATTTCAACTTCTCAGTTGTACTTTGATAAAGCGTTCGAAGATTTTCTGTGCCTAAAATGACCACATTACCTGTATAAGCTGAATTTTATTTGGTCAAAATGATCAATGGTCCGAATTGCCATTAGGGGATCCAAATTTCCATAAACATAAAGAAAATGATATTTTAATCAGTTTTTCGTCGCTTTAGGTCAATTTATTGTGATGAGTGAAGCATCATCTGACATAGATTTGGACAATGGGACTAACTTTATAGATACAAAATGGAAATTGTACGAAAACTTCGAAAAATTATCCACAACTGAATGCCAATACAGCATAAGTAATTACACAACAAGTGTAAAAATCAATTGATGTCATTCCACCGATATCGCCACATTTTGGTGGAATTTGGCAACGGACTGTGAGATCTGTTAAAACTCACTTAGACAAGAAAATTGGGAATGCGTACCTAACATATGAGGAGGTAGAAACCGTTTTAGTTCGAATCAAAGGTATCCTTAACTAACAGCCTTTGAGTATAATCAACTATATACACTAAAGCCAGCACATTTTCTAACGTTTGGACCAGTCACCGCACTTACTGGTCGTGATCTATATTTGAAAAATTATTTCTGATAAAAAAAATTACTCTTCTGGATGTCAACCAATTTGAGGATCATGTTATATTGTAACCCTTCATGTTTCCTAGGGTGAATTAAGCTGGTGTAGTAAAGTCGGTCTATCGGATCTACACAGAAGGTCATAGTTGTGTTCATAACTCAGAATTAAGTAATGAAAATCACTTTTTTTAAACCTCATTTCGATTGGTGTTTGAACCTGGTATATCCCGATCATCTCTCGATCGCACTCGAGATTACGTTAAACCATACAAAAAACAAAAAACAGACGTATAAATCTATGATGCATGAGTGAATGCTAAAAAAGTGCTAATTTAGCAATGAATCTGAACGATACTTATTTATTTTCCATTTATACACAAAATATGATCATTAAGCGATCTTTTGTAGCACGTATTTTGATCTCGTTCACTTCCCTAAAGTACACCCCAATTGGAAAACCCTGTAATATTTTTTATTTATTATTGTGGTGATGTTAACAGTTAAAGTCTTTCATTTCCTTATTTAGTTGCCAACGCATAATTACTACTACTTGTCACAACTTTAGTTATAAATGTTAGTCATTCATATCGTATGGCATTTTTTATTACTCTAAGATGTACTTCTTTGGTACGTTTCGGTTACACGTTTCCAAAATTTATTTTCGGACAAACTTAGTATACGCGCAGGTGCATAATTTATGGCGAATAGTACATTACACGAATCTTGGTATTTAGACTAATCTGTCAAACAAGTTGAAATGGCAATATAGATCTCCTTTGTTAGCACGATCTGCATCATATTTTGCTTGATTTCCGGCCAAATTGTTCATTTCATTAGTACGTGATCGTCTGTTTGTATAGCTTTAATTTAAGTACATATTTTGCTAATATATAAATTCTAATAAATCTGTCAGCACCGTGACTTATCGAATGATTAGAAATTTATTTATGATTTTAATCGATATAACAATTTTGCGCATTTCTTCGGTAAAAATATTCAATAATGATTCAATATTTCAATTCGATCGCGATTCACATAAAAATTTTAAATTTCTTGTAGAAACGTCGATATCATTTCATTTTATGTAGAATTGTTAACGGTACCCAACTACCCATCATTAATTAAGATCATTCTTAATTGGTGCATATAGACGATCAATCTTTTTATTAATCCGATCAGCGGGATTCTTCCACTTTATCTATCTATAACGTATTCGAGTGGGTATAGCGGCGATATTCCGAAAACAGTAATCAACAAAATTTATTACAAGTATAAAAAAAAACATATATATACGATCGTACGATCGGTTTTGATCAATTCGCGTATGACACATTTTTATCGGTTCACATAATGTCGTGTATAAAATTTATAATTAAAGATTAGACATAGATATTTCTACAATTAAGTTCTTATACACGAAATAAAAAAAAAATAACTATTATAGAAACGATCGCAGCGTTCAAATGTATGTACGATCTAGATTCGACAATATTCTAGTTATATTATGTGGGCCTACTTAAATTCTTTCTATAAATCTAAACGAAAATATTATTATGTACACATATACAAAAATGAAATGAAACCATCACACGATCACGATCATGATCGTTCGCTATGACGATGATCATCATCATCATTTTTTTAATGATGATCGTTTCAAAATGGTAAGAAAACATAAAGAAACGATCGTATCATATGGTTTTTGTTATTGTTTTCAAATGTTATTTTCTTATGATCATGTTTTGGTTTGTTCGTATAAAGAAATCGTATATACAGACGATCATAACAAAGAAATCATAGTATTGTATTATGTTGATATAATGAAGCGTCTACGTCTGTGTATGTGTTTTATGCTGCATTTATATTTCTTGAGAAACTCGTTAAAACTTGTTCAACATCGTGATGACGATCATAAATTATTTATATACAAAATGCATTAGTGTTGATCGTCTTTATATATTCGACACATAGACGTATAATAGATTTAGACAAGAATCAAGCAAACGTCAAGTGAGGAAATTTTCAAGGGTAAAAGAGAAAGACTATAATAATACCAGGGCCGCAATTAGAAATTTACTATTTGATTATAATGAAGTTGGTTGCTAAATAAAAAATAAATTTAATAATTTTTTTTTGTGATGGTATGGCAATTAGATATTTTAGTAGATATATGTATTTTAATATTAAAAAAAGTTTTAAGGTTTCTTTTTAGGACTATAGTTTACTTGAGTGTACTCATTTCCACACTTCCCAAGAGGAAGAGTACTTAGCGCATTTTTTTTAGTGTGGTATCCCCAGTAGGTCTAATCCACTTAGATTGAAACTAGAAAAATAGGGGAATTTGAGATTTTAGCCTACATGCCATGAAAATGGAGTAATGAGACAAATTTGTTCCTTTTTGATAGCTTTGCAGATTTTTCGTTGCAAAAGAAATTTAACCGAATATCGTAATATTTTTCTATAATGGACTGAGATAATAAATGTAAATGTTCTTGAGAATGGCTATATTGAAATTCTAAATTGTCGGTAAAAATATTTTCATCAAGAAGATTATGATGAACATTATAACATATCTTTTTAAAGAATTTTAAGCTTTCTAGTTCCGAGCAAACTATAACTCTAGTTCCGAGCAAACTATAATATAGCTACTTAAAGGTCCTGGTTGGTCAAGACTTAACATGTTTAACCACAGTTCTTTCGTTTTATTACATTTTGGTAACCTAAAGAGAAAGAAATATTATTTACATTATAGCTACAAATTTACAAAAAAATGAACAGTAGTCATTTCCTTAGACAAAAGCTCAATATATAAACGAAGTGCTAATGAGCTTCATGACCCTGTCCATTCAGGACATAAACACATCATGCATTTTATATGACAAAACTCCGTATGTATTATATTTTGAAAATCATAAAATTAGTGGGTAATTTAACGGCGTTTTTCCGAACTAATTATACAATTGGGTCCTGGAATAGTACACTACATTCAAAAGAAGGGACTGTAAACAAAAAATGAAAGTGTACAGTATATTACGATTTTAGGGACCACAAAAATTACATTATTATTTTTTAAAATTTTTAATATTTTTGAATTAAAACTTAATTTTGTCTTTCACTAATCACTAGATTATAATCACAACATACATTATATTTAATCTAATTTAGTAATTAACTGACTTATGAAACGAAATTCCTTCTACTTTATTGAGTTTAGAATTCCGACAATTTTTCACCAAACACTTCATTTTTTCAAGTTTTTTTTTAATTTTGATACACGATAGTATAGAGTTTATGATTTTTTAACACAAATTTATTAATTTTAATAAGTTTTAATTAATTTTATCACTGTTTTTTCTAAAAAAAAGAACAAATCCAAGCCAAGTTTGTTTTGAATTGCCGAAAAAAAAAATTTTTTTTTTGTTTTTTTTTCAAATTGTTGAATAATACATACAATTTTTTAGATATCCGTCCCTCTCCAACCGATCACACGTGAAATAGAAGATTTACTATGGAAAAAATATTTGAAACCGGTCTATATCTCTTATACGTCTATGATTCGACATAACCAGCTGTTTCTTAGGTGTTGTTGTTTTCAATACAAATCACTATAAATATCGTCTTATTTACTTATTTGTTAATTGAAATGGGGTATGTGTGTGTGTGCGTGTGTATATAAAAACGCAATCCATTGTAAATATAAATATGAATGGACACAATAACACCAAAGCATTTATATGTATTCGTGTTATTGGTTTGAAAAGGCAAATCGACTTTATATGTACATATACGGAATTCAACCCCCCCAGACGACGTAATAATGTTTACGTTTATGTTTAGTCTTCAAAGTTTTGGATTTTTAAGAATATGATTCTCATGGAAATACACACACACAACATAAAACATAAAACAAACAATTGAAATCTTAGTCAAGGTTTCCGTCCAGGAATCAAGTGGAAAATCACTGTGTTGAAACCTGATAACAGTAGTTTTGACTATTTCGTAAAAATGATGCGTCTATAAGCGTTTTCAGTTGATTTGGCCTTGACGTTTTCAAGACGGTTACAATTTTCATAATAAAGTCTATACATTAGATGTGACTGTAAATTGACCAAACTTGGGGTTTAAAACCATTTCTCAGGGTTCAAGGTTGACTTTAATTTTTTTGCAGAGTCTGAGTAACGCATTAAAAAACTGTATGGTGTAACAAACCCACAATTTGAATAAGATTTAAATTGTCTATATCTGGTTGCTTAGAGATAAATGGATTTGCAGAGCGATTTGAAATTTTCACCATAATATTTTTTTTTCAAATAAATGAAAGCTAGTAAAAAAACAGATAAAAAGTGACGGCTAGCCACATAAAAAATTAATGCTCCCATAAAAATAATTATGCATATCGGTTTTTACAGGCCATTGCTGGCTGGTACAATATCAACAATTCCGGTCATCGTATTGTTCTCAGCTTGAATACAGCAGTATTCTTCAGGTTATCCTAGACTTCATTAAGAAAGCAGTAAATTCTCCCGAATGGTTAATCAGTCACTCCTCAGTTCATCCAATCCTCCTTGGTAGCCACCTAATATTTTCTTCGCATTGGAAGTGATTCTCTCCAGTTATTTGTAAGGTGTGCAAAAGAGAGCTATTCTGCGAAAGTTTTTTCATTTCGAGCAAGCTCCTTTTTTCAAGGATAGCACATAACGCTTGGTAGTCCTCCTATAACAAAGACCGCTTTGTTGATTCGTGCGATTTTAAAACGTATTCGCGCTTTTCTATATAGGCCATATTCTGTTGCAAGACGGCACTCTCAAACCAATAATTCTTAGCTGTTGTCAATACTCTCCATATAGAGCGAATTTATATCATCAGGATGGTGATTGATTTTTACAATGTTATTGCCAACAAGACGTTGTTATTTTGAATTCTCATTTTTCATAAGGAATATCGGGTATTTTAATAAGGAAACAATGTGCTAGTCACAGTGGAACTAGAGCAATAGCAAAATACATAATCCTTTCCCCCTTATAGTCGCGTAGTTTGTGTGTGGAGTATAATTTTCTTAGCGACTTCAGGTTCCCGATGCTACTCCTAAACCGCGGATCCGTGATCATTTTTGGATTTCAGACAAATATTGGCACCAAAGCCCTGATTTGCAAGAAATTTTGAAAATTAAAGCATTACCAAAGCTGTATGAAATATTACTGAATCAAGAATAGAAGTTAAGCCCTCGAGTATGAATGGTGTTTGGCTTGCAATTTGGCTTGATTTAATTCGTAGATCTATTCGCCTTTGAAAGCAAATTCGTGGCTGACACCTTTTTTAATTTTGTTTTTAAATTCCGTTTAGGCGACTTGTTAAATATAAGTAGATACATTTTGAGTGTTTTCTCTTCAGTTTTGCAATATTCGTGGATTGCGGACAAACATTGCAGCCGTGGAACACCATACAGCTACCACAAAACCAGTGGTTCTACTTCTCATTGAGACCAATGATATACCTTTTTCCATTTCCAGTTTTTTAGGCGAAAGCACGAATAATGAGTTCACCTTCATTTGGGTTGAAATTCATGTCTCGAAATACCCCCTCTTCCTATGTGGTCTCTATCGAAGCCCAAATATCGCAAACAGTGCTGCTCATTTTGAGCGCATCCTTCAGAAATCACCAAATGGTGAAATCGCTGTGGCAGGTGATTTCAATGTCCACAATGACAAGTGGCTTCCTTATTCTAAGTCCGTAACACCGGCTGGTGAGGCGGCTGAAATGTTTGCAGCTTTAAACCAACTCAACTTGTAGATCAGCCTACGAGGATACCAGATCGGGTCAACGATACGGGTCATTTACTGAATCTGTTTTTAACTTCTTATGCGGAGAAATACAGTATCTCCGTCAGTCCTCCTTTGGAAAACTTTATTACAGCGGAATTTCCAATGTCGTGGTCGTAAAAAATCAAAAAAAATCAAGCAATCCTTGGCATAATAATGACTGTAGAACAACAACCGCCAATAAAGAAGCCTCTCACCGCAAATATGTTAAGAACCCGTCAAATGAAAATTTAGCTATATTTAAGGCAGCTAGAAATCAGGCAATGCAAACAGTGTCCCAAGCTAAAAAAATACCAAAAAAAAAATTCGATAAGAGTTGCGACAAGTCTTAAAGCAGGGCAATAGCAACCGGACCTTTTGGTCCTTTGCTCGCAAAGTAGAGGAACATTTTTTGAACAATAGGAAATCATAAATACCACCTCTGAAAGATGTGGACTATATTTTTTCTACAGCTCAAGAAAAATCTAATCTCTTCGGCCGAAAATTTGCAGCAAACTCTAATTTACCTGATTATAACTTAATACCCCCGACTATCTCTCTAGCCAGTTCATCAATGCACCGCATTAGATTTAGATCTAGAGTTGTTGCTAAAGTCCTTGCAAACATTAACACCAACAAGTCAGCTGGTCCGGATTGTATTCCCCCAATTGTCCTCAAATATTGCTGTAAATCACTGTCTAAGCCACTATCATGTCTGTTTCACCGATCTATGTCTTCTGGCATTTAGCCTTCCATCTGGAAAACTGCTAACATACATCCTGTGTCAAAAAAGGGCAGTAAATCGGACCCTTCAAATTATCGCCCAACAAAAATTCAATTTTTGTTTGGAGGACGCGAATGTGGATTAAATTGAACGACGAGACGTTTCCCTTGGAATACAATTTACAGAGATACAAACTTAATATCAAAAGTAAACAATTAGAAGACTGAAAACCTTTATTCCTTTTATTCCTCTCTTACCTTTTTCCCTTCTTATCCTTCCTTTTACCTTTTGCAGTAGTGCTGTGTGTTTGTTGCTAAAACTTTCATATAAAGGATATACATACCTATATCCTAAGTGCTCTGAACATTTACATTAAAAAAAAAAAAAAAAAAGCCTAGCGATTTTTTTCAAAACTACGTCAAAGGTGGTAGTTCTAGTTGAATATGCATTATGACATATAAACAATTGCTGACTACCTTTGGCTCTTATAGTACGTAGCGCCGCCCGTGGCACTTGAAGGCGAATACAGTTGGAAGAAGATATACGAGGATTGCTAACATCACTAACGGATCACTAACATTAGTTTTTATGGCATGACATATAAAGATGTGGTGGATGTGTTGAACTTCGAGCATGATGACAGCCTTATCCAACGAGATTTGGTCCAAATTTGGAGAGTTGAAACTAATTATTTGTAGCGTTTAGGGCTTATTGTCGAATCGCTGAAAAATTTTAAAAACGGTGAATCTGATGCTGCGAGATGTGTCAATATTATGCGGTGCCTATTGAACAAATTCATGCGGAAAAAAACCGTCCAAAGTTAGTAACCAAACTCCGACGGAAATCAGATCTTTGGTATATTCTTATTTCCTGTTTGAGTTTTGTTGATATTTTTAAAAATCTACTTTTTTAAGGATGATAGTTGTTAGCTAACCTCATTTCACATTTTCGCTCTCCGAACAAATTTTTAAATTTTGTTTTTTTGTCGCAATCCTTCGAGACGCTCGGTTTTGGAAGCGATCGAGTGCCGTCAAATGAGATTTCAGTGCACCTGCCCAAATATGAAAATAATACTCCGACCTGGGTCTTTTAAAGATCATGTATATTGTAAGTGTTTAAGTAATTTCATCATCGTAAAAATTCAAGACTTCTGGCTGCACCAATTACTGCTTTAGCTATTTGTTCAGTTCAATAAATTCTCTTTGATAAGCTAAACTGCATTAACTATTTGTTGGGATCTAACTCAACCCTGTTAGCTTCACCCCATTTAAGAGTTATACTGGGATCGCGTAAGGCGATTTTTCATAGCCATTTTGTAGAAAACATCGTTTTGCGATGAAGAAGAAGGTAAACAGCAAGTGGTTGAAAGTGAGCTGGTATCAGCATAGGAGTAATTGCATTGAGAGTTGCTAATAGAAGAATATTGATTAAAAGTAAATAAAGGGTTGAAGAAAGGACCGGTTCCTGGGAGACCTTAGCATTTAAAAAATGTTGAACGGAAGTCGTGCCATCCATACCACCCTTCGATCTTGCAGAATAGGCAAAAATTACCGAACCGTGAAGATCAACTGTTCTCAATTTGCACAGCAAACCTTTGTGCCACACGTGATCAAGTTCCTTTGAGATATCGAGCGCCATGATTTGAGGTTCACTAGAAAGATGACTCCGCGAAAACCATACGATCGGAAATTAGATTGTTATGTTCCAAATATTTCATCAGCTGGAAATTGATTATGGTCTCAAATACTTTGGACGATCATTCGAAGGGTCCGATTTGCTTCCCTTTTTTGGTACAAGATGTACGTTAGTACTTTTCCAGATGGATAGGAAAATGCCAGAAGACATAGTTCGATAGAACCAACATGACACTGGCGCTGACATGGATTTACAACAATATTTGAGAACTGTTGGGAGAATACAACACTAATCTGAAGTAAACTACTCTTATCATCAATACTACCATGAGGTAAAAGTCGGGAAGTCACAGTAAAAATTCAACAATAAAATTGCCAGGAAATCTTTGTGATCAGCTTAGAGTTTCTTTTACATTAATTACCGCTAAGGTGCGATAGGCTTTGCAATGTCTTCCAAAGAGAATAAATTAGGGTAATCATTACTTTCTTGATTGCAGACCTGTGCGTTGCAGGATTTTTTTCAATCTGGTTAATAAGCTACTAAGCTAATGTTAACTAAAAAAGGCACGCGAAGACTATCGAAGTTATCTACAACATAAAGCAGCTATAGAGTCCTTCAAGTTTCCTAAAGAGGAACGAGTTTCAATCACGATTTTATTACACATATGTGCTAAACTTCTTCAGATTTTTGTAACGATAACACGTCCAATCATTTAACAGAATTTTGAAGGGCTAAAAGTTCAAATAATTCCAGTAAATTCTTTTTTGTTTACCTATTTCCGGTCTATTTCCAATGCACGAGTATATAAAATTTTCTTCGTTTTGATTTTTTTTTTGTTGGACTAAGTGAGTGTGAGTGTGTGTATGTGTCTGAAGAACTAAGAATTTTTATTTTTTGCCTTACCAACACGAATTTTGATGATTATTAAATTGGACTGCCTATAATTTGTTACTATTGATTAGTTTGGATTTTTCTTTTGATTTCACAGGAATTACTTGAGTGTGTGTAAGTGTGAGTGCGAGTGTATCTGTTAATATGATAAATCAAAATGCTCCAATTTATTTGTATTTTTTTTTTTTGACGAAAAGCTTCGTTTTTTTTTATTCATCTCGCGCTCATAATTATATTGATATGAGTTGGAAATCGATTTGATTGGTTCGGTTCAAAATCATATTATGTACAAGAACAATACATAGTATGTTGTTATGTATAAGAATCTTTATGTTTTCAATTTTTTCTTTTCTTTTTCTTAATTCTGTTTTTACTCGTAAATTGAGATGAGAAAGCTTTTGATAATATTCTTTGTGTCTGTTTGGAGGCGCTATGCTATACACAAAAATTTTATGTAATACGCATTTAATTTAATCTGATTATATGTTTAATAACAAAAATAATACATAAAAAAAATGTAACGAGTTAAGAGGTTTACCAAATGTGAAGATGGAAAATTATATACCGATTTTCGCATACCGTTGACATACAAAAAAAAAAGCACCGAAATCGATTTTTAGTTGTTCCACCGCATGGTGCGCTTAATGTGGATTTAACTAGATCTTCAAAAGAAATTATATACGATGCTACTATGTTTTAATTGCTGCTCACATAATTAAGACCATTCACCTTGATTGATTTTTAAATGTTAAAAACACCAACGAGAACCTTCGTCTACCGTTTTACGAATATATCCCGAGTAAAACTGGAAGCAATAACCATGTGAAAGTATTTCCTTCAAAACATAATTGTGTGTATTAGTCGAAAGCTCAGTTACCTAAAGTATAATAAAGTATAAAGTATCACTATTGTTCCTCGGAAATTTCCAGAAGCAGTTTTCTTGCCGCTGATTCATAAAGTTTCTACTGTATGGATCTGCCAACCAGCTGAAGTTGTCTAAGGTATAGATGAGATCTGATGTCATGCATGTGTAAGAGAAATAAACCCTGAAGTATGTATTGTGGCTGGTGACCGTTGAGAGAAGAGTCCTGGCGCTTGATAAATGGCTCCAAACGTTACCGTGTCAGTTTCAACCACGAATCTGATTTAATATTCCTGATCTTGTTTTTGAAATTCGCTAACAGCGGTTTAATAATTGTGGCGGTCAGTGAACGAATATTAATAAACTTAAAACTGTACAATTGACCTGACAGATAAACTTTACGCGATAAGATTTATTTTTAGTATAATGCTTAATGCAGTTAAGACTATTATTTTACAGACAGTATACGTATTTAGAGTTATCGCAAGTAACAATAACGTCTATTTTGCATTTTGCCTATTCAATGATTATACGAGTATAGTAAGAGGCATGAGTTCTTGATAGGTCGCACGTAATGGAATTGTTTTTTTTTTTTTTTTAAATAATATCAGCGCATGTTTACATGAGCCCCATAATCATATATCATCGTAATTAGTTTACAATAATCTAATATTTGATTTATGTCAGCAAATGTAAACTTGGCTTTTGGGCAAAGTTCATTATAATCGCGTCAAATTGTCAAAATCAATATGGGCTCACCTAATAATTAAATGTTGCATCAATGGTTTTCCAACTATAAGGTTGGTGCAATCCTACCTTCATAATTGATTGATTGGACTGTGTGACTAAGCTTTAGATCCATCTATCAAATAACGCTGGGCCTATTCTCCAATGGAGTCTTCAAACTCCATTAAAGTTGCATTTCTATTAAAGTTGAAATGATTCGTCCACCGTATAATTAATATTATCAATTAAAACGTACGTTAGGCAAGTGCTACCCACTTTAATATAGGAAAAGAAAGTTATCTTGCCTCTCTCTCTATATATACTACTCATACCCATATCGACTAAGAAACTATAAATTTAATTAATTTCACGAGCTAACTTTACTACCAGGAAATAAAATTCAGAAGCACGTAGGATTTTTTTGTATATATTTTTGGCATATACTAAAACTATTTTCATTATAGTTAATGTAATTATCATAGTTATAATTGAAATTGGTAACAAAATGTGTGAATCGAACACAACATTTCGTTTTAAGACAAAAACATTATGAATAATTACGATAACACGCAGACCTCGTTCGCTGCTCCAAAAATAAAAAAAAACTGCAAAATGATTCATAGCACAACCACAGCACTTGAACGGTTGCTTTAAATTTTGAATTTTTGTGATACTTGATAAGGCGTCAAAACATGTGGCAAATGTCGAATAGACAACGGCCGCATGACGATAACTTATGTTGATAAACAAAATTATTCGATACATCGTATTGAGATAACGGTTAAATAACTAAACAATTATTTAATTAGACATTAGACCATTGAGTATAGATGCTGGAAACAAAATTTTCCGAAAAACAAAACATTGGCTGCGGCTGAATACTCGGGTAAATCATTTAGTACAGTAAATTAAAATTTTAGTACAAACCTTCAAAATCGGGTTGAAGGATAAAATATATTGGTTTGAAAAGTAAAATTCCTAAGATAAATTAGTAAACGTCAAATAATCCAGGGTGGTCATTTTGTGGTGCTATATCACATTTTATGATAACAAATGTGATAAAATGAAATAGCCTTTACTTAATGCGTGCGCTTTGTGGATGAATTATTGCGTGTCACTTATTGATGTGAATGAAAAAGACAAAGATATTTACTGTCTTACTTAAACTAGTACAAAAAATTAAAAAACCGATTGTATTGTCAAAAATATTTGCTATCTTATTTATTCTTGTACTAAATCCAATTGTGTTGTGAACTTTTAACGTTTTCATAGATATATGAATATTCACACCAAAGACAAATTTTGAATTTAAATAAACTTATGCATACTCACTGGTAATTAATTGTCAATATTCGCGTCTATCCAAGACAATTTTTTATCACACACGCGACATTTGTAATTCGTCTTGTTTCAAACTGAATTAATATATAAAATATTTACATATTATTTATAAGTAAAAATTTTATTTGAATATTTTAATTCAGTTTGAATCAAGACGGATTACAAATGTCGCGAATTTTGTCATTTTTATACAAATTAATAAAAATTGATAGGTTAACGTTTCTACATAACCTCAAAATTAATCATATGAAGATATTATATTGCTATCTTACCTATATTTTTCTTACTGTTGAAATTTAAATTTTTTATGCTATTTTTTCCTTATTTTGAATATTTTATTTTATTATTAAATTAAATATTCAAAATAACGAAAAAAAAAATACCAAATAGTATTAAAAATTATTAGATCACTAGGTAAGATAGCGAAAACCTTCATATATGATTAATTTTGAGGTTATGTAGAAACGTCAACATATCACTTTTTATTCATCCTGCCGAGCGATTATGCACAGATTTTAGTGGCAAAAATTGTGTCTTGTTTATAAACTAATTTGACGTTTATTATTTTAGTGTTGTGTTGTTTTGATTTCTTAATATTTTATTCAAAAATTCTAAGTGAAAATAGTTTTAAATATTATATAGTTGTAGTAATTATATTTTTAAATAATTTAGGTGGGAAATACAATTTTATTTTATTTTAGCGATCACAATAAACCACAGCGACAATAAAATAAAAATTAGAAATAAAATTTAGAACAAAAGCAAATAATGAAATCCAAATTTTATTTTTCGTAACGTATATTTTATCGATACCTAGATATGTACTTCTTTTTTATATTTTTGACATTTTTTTTATGGTTGGTTACATACACGAAAAAATAGTATAGCAGTTTTGGTTGCACACAGTTTTCTGAAAAAAAAAAATTAAATTATTTTGTTTAACAATAATTTTTGCCACTAAAATCTGTGCATAATCTCTCGGCTGTTCTCCCCAAAATTCATTTTGCAGGGTTTTTTTGTTTACATTTTATCACCAAAAACTTCTACAAATGTGACACCCAGGTGTCAATAAAAAATTGATACTGCTGATGAAAATGTATGGAGAATTTGTCCACACATTGAACTATTTGAGTTTAGATTTTAAATTTAGGTTTAATTTTTAGATCAGAATTATAGCTACTGTTTCGGAAATAATCCATAAAATATGTTACTTACTCTCAACATTGCCTTGAAATTGTGTGCGTCGATTAAAATTTGAGATCCTTTTTTAATTACCCTGCTTTTTAGTACAGTATTTAAATTTACCCTGACAACTTGAAACAAATAGGTAAAATACGATTTACCTGACTACTCGGCCGCAGCCTTAGAATCACATGCTTCAGCACTTCCCAGTTTTCAAAGATTAACAGAAAATTCTTAACATGATTTCAGATGGTTGCTCCAGCCTGATATGCTAATAGTCTGTCCGACTATAGAAGATAATTTAATACTTGTTAGATTCCGTACTTGGAATAAAATATAATCCAAAACAGAAATTTTTTGCCGTCAGTAAACCAATTCACTAAAGATCGTTTTTGTCAGAAATCGCCGCAGGATTTATGATCCATTAGGTTTACTGTCACCGTAGGAATAAAGATATTATTCCAATCTTTTTGGCTGCATGGCATTTTTTAGGATGATGTCCTATCATAGACAAACATCATATAGTAGGCAAACACCTTCAAATTAGAAGCTAATTTAACGATTTTGCCAGGTTAAAGTTATCCAGATGTGTGTATTCAATGGTATTTTGTCTCGACCGAAGATAATTCGGCTGATTATGCTACCCACGGTGCCAAACCGCGTAAATTATTAACCAATTCAACCTGAAAGAATGGTTCAAAGTTTCTGCATACAACTCAGCTGCAACTTACAACGCTACCGTTAACCGAGATTTTAACGAACTTCACAAATGTTAAATCCAGTTTTAACCTGGTCGGTACCTCAATTTCCAAATATTCTAATTTTCGTAAACCTCACTTACGGCGCGTGAATGGAGAAACGCAGTTAACATATAAAGAGATCTTAACCATCCTTAAACAGATTAAGGCATTGCTGAATTCAAGGCCGTTAGTAGATGCTCAAGAGGACAAATAGATTCCGTTAATGCCGACATATTTTTTGATATTTCAACCACTCACCATGATGCCAGAACCAAATCTTCAAATGTTGAAAATATCCCATTTGAGTAGATGGCAGCAACAAATTTTCCAGGGATTTCTTCTCCGTGACCAAAATTTAGCACCTGCTAGGGTGCCATTAGCGGCATAATAAGTGTCATCTCCGTCAAACATCCAAATAATTACATTCCGAAACGACTTCTTTACAAGTTATGTTTGATTCTGAGACTTGACTCTGGTGAAGCAGCGGAATGTTTAAACGTGGTTAAATGAAATTCTAAGCTAAGTCGAAAGGCAAAGTTAACACGGACTAACATCGTCAAGCACGTGTTAAAACCGCTATTAAAAATACTGAAAAAAGTTAAGAATCCATAAACAACACCAAATCGTGCCTCTCTCTCGCGCATTTTTTGGTGGTTTTGCAAAATGCGGTTGCTTAATACAAAAATTTACTCATGTATACCTTAAACTTAAACTACTTCATGTGCTATTATGTGTTAATCGCAAACAATTCATGTTTTTAGATTTCTTTTTATTTTATTTATATTTTATACATATTTACCTCGCTGTACTTCCAATTGTATTACAGAAATAAATTTCTCTTCTTTGGTTTCAAAGTAAAAGTAAAAAAAAAAAAAATTAAAAAAAAATTTAACAAAACCACTGAAATACTAAAAATGAATCATCATCGCCCGTTTGTACACCCACAATTGAACTTTTCAACTTATGTCTTGGTTAATTCACAAACGATTTTCTTTAACTTTCACAATAAAATACAAAAATAAAATAAATTTTTTTTTTAAGTAAATTGCCAATTTTCAGTTTATATTTATCCAAAAATAACTTTCTCTGAAATAAAAAAAAATAAATTCATGTCTTAACGACAAAACAAAGAAGTATATCTCTTACTAAGATGATGACATTCAGTTTTACCATAGCGCAGTTGTTATATTTCTATCTTGAGAAATTTTTTTTAAGTGAATTACAAACCAAATCGTTAAAATTGGTATAGAATTATAAATGTACAGTTCGAAACCCAGAATCGTAACTTTAGCCGTACAGGTAATATGTATATACATATGACGAACTCTGTAACGTACTTCAATTTCGATCGTTAAACTTACGTTAATTAGAAATTAAATATGTGCTTCCTATTAATTAAGTAAACAGGAAGTACTAAAGATAAATTATCGTTAAGATGCAATGGACTTATGCGTTCCCGCCATCGATCACTAATTACATTAGCTACTTTCCATTTTGCTTGTTTTCTTCTTTCAGTTATTGTTAAACGATGTAGCTAATATACCGTTTGATATGGTTGACTAAAGCAACTTTGTAAGTAATAGCTATTTGTAAAAAATAAATGATTTATCATCCTAATTACATTTGATTGGTAGTAGTACGCTTGATACATCTAGGTACTGAAAAGTAATAATCCTAACCTGGTTCCAAAGGAAACGATTTTACAGTTTTATCTCAATAGTAATGATAAGGTCAATGCTCTTTTTTTGAAAGCAAACTTTTTGATATATTCCAACTTTCAATCGATGCTTAAAAATCCATAGTGCGGTTACTAATTTGCAGCATTCACTTTTTTTCCATTTTCCTTGGTAGCAGTTTTAGCTGATTGTCAACTTAAAAAAATTCAAGCAAGCGAGATTTCAGTTCATGATTTCATTATCATTGCTACACTCACAACTCGTTTCAAGCAACTCTTTCTTGCAACTTTATGCATATTGCAACCATTAAGCCTTTATATATAGTCCTGATGGTCTTAAGCCTTTAAGCCTTTATATATAGTCTTAAGGTTTTTTGGCGTGACCGAGTCTTTCATCAAAATCAACGAAAAACCATTTTACAGTTTTTAGCATCTTAATTCTCATTCCACATTTACAGACACCATAATATATATACATATAGTACTCTCATCATAAGGAAAAAATAGTTTACCCATTGATGTTCCAGATGTCGTGTCGATAGAATATCATCCACATTTAGAATAAATATATGACATTTAGGCGATTATAAATATACAAATATTTTGATTATTTTAAAACGATACAAAATGACTGATGGGTTTTAAAATAATCAAATATTTTGATTATTTTAAAACCCATCAGTCATTTTGAAACAACGTCTTGGATGCCAACATCCATACTAATATTAAAGACTATGTTTCAGAAGTATTGGGCTACAATGGACTCTTACAGACTTCCTATTGATCTAAAGATTCAGTCTATAGGATTTTGGGCCGATGGGATGTCCTTCTCCTCTCTTTTTAATGATAGTAACTTTATGGGGTTTCCATGCCTTCCGATAGTCGTTCAGTAAGGTCGTGGTACCAGGGCATGCTCTTTATATTAAACCTAAATATTAGCAAGGCCAGATACATGGCCCGATTTTATTGCGTTCGTGGTATGATAATTGCTGAATTTCTCCGCGTCGCAAGTTACTGGTGCTCAAATCTTTGTACTTTAACTTCTGTGTCGTTTGTCACAATTTCACCAGGACGCAAGGTACCCAGTAAACAGGTTGTATTTTCCTTCAACACGGAGTTGTTAGGCCCTCTCTAAGGGTGCTCAATTCTTCAGTAATATTACGCCTTTCCGTGCTGAATTCATACAAAAAAGCCTAATGGTTCTGCATTATCATGCTCAAATCTGGCTTATTCTATTCACATCGCTAAAGTATTCATTATAGAATTTTTTTTTACTGTTTTCTAACCAACCTTGGTAACAAACTCGTCCACGAGGGTCCTTCGATCACTAGCTATGCTAATTAGAAGGTTTTTGTGGCCCCTCCATGATTTTATCATGCCTATATTGATATAGCCCACTGGTTCATCAGAGTTTTGAAAGAAGATACTGATTATATAAAAATGACCTAGAGCAAACCTTACTTCAGCACATACACAATGTGAGTCCCAGAATTGTGAGTACTTCTATGAGATAGTGCAAGCCCCAATCAAACTTTGACACTAAACTTTGAATTTAACATACTTATGGCACTTTGCCTGACAAAAAAGCTGGATACTAGGCAAGTATGTGCCTCCACGTCACGCGACACTCTAACGCAATAAAACGTAAAATGATCAGCAAGGAACAGCAGAGTAAATTTTCTACCATTCTATTAGTTCTCAAAACAAAAAAAGGATTTTTTTACGTAACTAATTGCTGATGAGTGGTAACATACCAAATGCCCATAAAAGCCGAAGCTCGACAAAGCAAAAGTATTAAAATTAGTCGACGTTAAAAACGAGTACTGCCAGGTACCATTACATAAAGATAGTATCGACTTGAAATTTGGACTCCATTCAATAGATATCGATTTAAGGTACTTCCATTTGGTATAAATACAGCGGCAGAAGTGTTCCAACAAAGGCAGAACGAAATTGTGAAAGGTTTGAGTAGAGTGGCAACCATATAGCAGGTGACATAATGATGAAGCGCTCCGAGACGGTAACATCAATTTAGAGAAGCTCATGAACAGACTAAGATAAGCAGATATCGAACTTAACAAAACAAATTAAGTTAGCGATCAAAGAAATAAAGTTCTATGGACACATACTAACAACAGAGGGAGTAAAAGTCGACGAAGAGAATGTTGACGCAATAAGGAGCATTCCAGCAGATTTTTTGTTGTTTAGCATTTCTATGATACGTTTAACTTCCTTTTCCGTTGGTGGATGGGTGGTTGGCTTCGATATTAATGTCAATTGATGAGCAGAGATTTTTGATGCTGTTGATAACGTGTTCTTAAAAATAATCTTTTCATCATTTAACTGTGCTTCATAAATTGTTAAAAATTGAAAAAGTGTTTCCTTCTCAGCAAAATATGTACTCTCCATATTTTTTTTGGCCAATTCCAGCCATCTTCTTTACTTGACACGAGTTACCTTTGTTTACGCTGTTTCACCAATATCTGTGTTTTGCTTATACATTTGTACCTTAAATTGTTAGTGCGAAACCAGGAGGCATTTCGACTAATCAAGATAAAGGGATAAACGAAACCGCGAACGCTTCTAACGCAGACACTGTTTAAATGAAGAGAGATTATCACCGCTCAGACTGGCAATCAGAATGGCAAAAAGTAGCATCAAAAAGACTACAAAAAAAAAAACAAAATCGGTCAAAACGACTAACTCAACCGAATACACTTTTGATTAAAAAAGGAGCTGTATTTTATGCTGAACTGCTAAAAAAAGAAATGGCGGAAATAAGGCAGATTGATGTATAGTGACTACAAAGGACGATCGCTGGTGGGAGAAACAAAAGGTATTGCCTCTATGAAAATATTAAAAGCTTCTTATGGAGGAGTACAAATGGCAGTTATTTGCCGAATTCGAAAAATGAACGAGCCTTTAAAATGTTTCAAATATCTAGAATATGGTCATCAAGGTCATAATGCCGAAGTTTGAAGGTTAAATCTAAGCTGTGTAGGAAGTGCGGAGAAGGAAATAATATTGCAAAGGGCTGCAGCAATGACCCGAAAGGACTGCTTTGAAGTGATAAATCCATTGGAAAGCAGAGTAAGACCTGCTACAGTAAACAGTATGAGATTTATACACAGACGATGTTATTGTATGTGAACAACATCAAAAAGTCACTCAATATAAATGTTCAGTCGAAGCAAACTTGTATAATATGTAAAGCATTCGTGTATCACGACCTATACATATATATCGCAGACATCACTATCGGCGATGGTGGCAACTCAATATAAAAATCACAAATTACCGACTCACAATCGAAACCAATGATTTCAAAAATCGATTATTCGATTGACAAAAGATTTTAATTTGAATTCAATCATCCGAACATTTGGAACACCCCTCATACGTTATGTTGTATAAATATAACCACGCAGGCAAGAGTCAAAAACTAAAAAAAAAAATCCCAAAATAATTGTAACCGAGATAACTTAAATCATTATCATAAAACAAATACAGTATACTGAGTGCATTATCGGCTGACAACCAAATACACAACAGCTGTTCTGCGTTACATTCGTACATATGACATTGAAAATCAACTATAATTGGAAACATAGAAATCGATAAATTTTATATCAAAGTTAAAAATTTTCCATTTGATTTTGGATTATTTAATATTTTTGCCCAAACCCTCGAAAAAAAAAATATCAATCTTGTGTATGGTGTGTGTCTGTGTGTGTATGCACAAGTATGTATTGTATATTGCATGTCGTTTGCCAATTGAAATTTAAATAGTTCGAATTGAAACAAACAACAGAGACGCTGCACGCACAAACAACAACATCCCATATTACTCTGGGTGATTATAATTAACCCCTTTTTACAGTTCGATTCATGTGAATTTTATTAGCTGCTGATATTTTTGGGGTTCAAGTAAAATCAATACAGCGACACAATTCATGTATGGTATATACGCCAAACGACAACGACAAAATCGATTTAATTTTCAATGTCATGTCCTAGAATTTTTTGTTGTTGTTTTGATTTGATGTGGCACAATAATTGGTACTGGTTACAATGGCCGATTATTTAAAATCAGCATTTAGTACGTAACTGATGAGCTAGCATATACTGTGTACTGATATGGTTATGTATTTTGTCGTTAAATTTTAATACTAAAAACTCACTCATACTGGTATCATCTGTTGATAAGAAAAACGTTGAGTTTCTTTAGCCTTCATATAGTACATATCATATAATATTTACATTACAAATCAACAAGTGCCAGTAAATATGATTTGACCTCATTTGGCAATAAAAACAATTTTGTTTATGCTAAAATGTTTGTTTACCGATGTTGTAACTGTATATAGCCCCAAAATGTGTTTGAATTGAGCATAGGAGTGTCGTCTTGTGGTCGAGTAGCAAAATATTTTCTTTATAGAGAGGTGAAAAATTGTTTCAGTCATAAAATTATAACAATTAAATGCTTTAAGGGACGCAGTGGACTGCATTTGTTATTTTGTCTTTATCTTTAATTTAGGTGGCTAAGCTGTAGCCTTTCATTGGAGATGTTTCTTGTTTCTCTTCTTGTTTCTGAATATTTTCTTTAAAAAAATTTACGATCGCCTATAAACAGCTGATTTGTGATACAGATGTCGACTTTTCTGTTCCAAGTTTTGCAATTGAAATTTCCTTATATTATTTTAACGTCGTTTCTGCGCTTTTTTGTTATCGTTGATTGGAAGCACTGCGTAGTGGTTGTGTTTGTATTAGACCCGGTTCCTTGACGTTGTTAATAAATTATGTGTCTCTTCTTTCTCTGCATCTTAGCAGGACTGCATCTTAGTATTGCAATGGAAGAGAAGACGATTTTCCAGTGTTGGTAATGGTTTAATCGAATTAGACCGATTAAATTTGTCAAACTAGTTAAGAGTCCTTTCATTATAGTTAACATAAAAGCGAACAATTAAAAAATAAGCTGAACATGTTTGCAAGCCAGTGTATAAAGACATAGATGAAATTCACTGCAGATCATTTTTACAGAAAGAAATCAGATTCCTTGATAATGGAAAACGGTTACTATAGTACTCTTGCAAACCCTTTTCAATGGTAAACTCAAAGTAAAAATGAATTTTTAAAGAAATTATTGATGAAACTGAATCCTGGGGCGACGACTAAAGACCAGATAAGACTCAGCAAACAGATTTGACAAATCTAGCAGAGGGCGATAACTTTAAGTGTGTGCTTAAAATTGCTATAATTTTAACGACTTAAGGCGTGGGTATTAACAACATAACCCCGTTACTGTCTGCATTCCGATTAATATGATCTCCATTCTGCAACATTTCATATATAATCTGCAATGTTTTTTCTGAATTATTTTTAATATAATAATATAATAGATTAATAGAAGTATATCTACAAAAAATCAAAACACAAAACTAATTAACGGTAAACGGACAATATACTTCCTGTGCAAATTTATTCTTGTTTGAGTGGACAAAATCAAAACAGGAAGACCTGGATGAAGGACCTTTCGAAGTATTTAGATAATTTTTTCTAGTGAATGGTAAAAAGGTATCGATTTAAAACTACTGCCAGTATGAGCTTTCCAGATCAGTTTAGTAAAGTTCAGATAATTTAAGTTGCATTTGACAGTTGTAAAATGGCATGAAGTAATTTACACTCCCCTTATTTTAAATATTAATACATTTTTAATTATTTTTTTAATATATTTAATAATTAACTAAATAATGGGTGAGATTAAGGATCTGGGCGAATAGTCGGGTAAATTAATTGGTCCGTTAAAATAAAAATTTAGAACATACTTAACTCTGCTGTCGTGTGAAAACTCTATAATGAGTATGTAAAAATTTGTGTTAAAAATTATTGGTCACTATATCACCCCTTCCTAAGTAAAAGCTCCCGGAGGAGTCTTAATTCAATATTCCTCACATTATGATTGTCGAATCCTCGTGTTAGATAAGTTTTACAACGTTTAACGTTTCAGCGGATTGAGTCTTTTATAGTTTGCAGATTACTCTGTATGGATGGGGTGAGAAAGGGGACTTAAGTTAAGTGGTCTACAACCTCACCTGCACGTGGTGCACCCTGCTAGGCAACTAACGAGGCCCTGGCGACCGTGACACGGCGGTATAACTGACTAGCGAGAACTTAGTAAATGAAGTTCTCAAACCAGACCCACTACTGGTACTGGTCAGAGTAATAGATGCTCCATGACCAGTAAAATAAACAATGTGTATAACTAATTCAGATAAATGTACCCCAGATGGTAACCCAGCTAAGCAGCTGGCAAATCCACCCTCTAACGAGGCTGGCTCAACGGAATCTGGGGTGAGCCAATCTTTGTTTAAAATCCCTCTTAGGCAACTCAACCCATTTGGGCAAAAACCCAGAGGGTAGGTCACCACCACCATTAGCGAACACCTGGGAAAGGGTTTAACGCAGAACTGCGCAATAAGATTTACGAAATAGAAAAGTGTCTAAGTCTAAGCTGCAGAAAAACACGATACCAATGATCACATAAAGGTTATATATGAAACAACTGAAACAATCAATTGAGCAACTTCCATCCGGAAGTAGGAATGTACTACAAGAGAACAAAGTTCAGGTTTCAATGGAACAGGAACGACCAAGTAAAAAACTCTCAATCGGAAGCAAGAAAGTGCAACTGGAGAAAAAGTACCACGGCCATTTCCAGTTATAATAACCAATTGCGATGATTATTATAGTATTAGAAACATCATGAACAACAGTGATATCTATAGAAAGTTAACAGGAGCTCTTAATGACAACAAAACAACATGGTATTCCTACGAAGATAAGCTGACAAGACAAACCAAAGTCATTGTTAAGAAACTACATGCTTCATGCAAGAAAAGAATGATTAAAAGACTATCTTTTGGAGAAACCTATATAAAATTAAAGAAGTTACACAGCTGCTAAAAAGAGGTGACAAAACACCGCTTCCATTATATATGTTATCTTTTGAAAGAACAGAAGACATTAAAAATAAAAATGAAAGTGCAAATAGAAGCAGTTAAAAAATCTAAACTGATTCCCCAGTGTAAAAAGTGCCAAGTCTACGGATACATGCAAAACTTTTGTAATAAGGAGCCTAGATGCGTGAAATGTATAGGAAACACCGTACGGCTGAATGTATGAAACAAAAAGACACCCCACCAAAATGTGTCAACTGTGGGGAGGCACATCCAGCCAACTACTGAGGTTGCATTGTTATAAGAGAACTGCAAAAAATTCGCAACAAAACAAGGGAAACTTCAATAAGTACCAGGCCAGAAATCAACTCAGCCTCAACAAGAATTTCCACAAAGTTAAGGACACACGAAACATTAAGCAAATTATCAAGAACTAATCCAAATGTAACATATGCTGATGCACTCACTATTGGAAATTTGAAAAGGCAGCATAGTTCTGCTTCAGTTAATGATTAAAATAATAACCAAACTAATAAGATACTACAAGATATTCTTAATAGACTTAGTTCACAAGAAGAAAAGCAAGAAAGAGCCCTCATATCAATCTTGCAAAGGCTCACTCTACTCGAAAAAAGTCAAACAGCATCAGAATTAGCATCTGTTAGCATTAATACTCGCAACCACAAAGTAGTTATAGCCGCAATATATTGCCCACCTAGATACAACATCAAAGAGAATGCTTATACACACTTCTTCAAGCAGCTAGGTGAAAAATTCATAATCGAGGGTGACTTCAACGCTAAACATACAGACTGGGGATCATGACTAACAATACCTAAAGAGAAAGAGCTTCCTCAAGCAATAATTAAATTCAACTGCAGCTGGCATTCTACTGGAAAAACAAACTTATTGGCCTAGCGATCCAAATAAAACACCAGGCCTAATTGACTATTTTATAACAAGAAAAATCCCGGTTTATTTTATACAAGTGCAGGATTTGACTCTACATCTGACCATTCCTCTATTTTAATGATAATAAGTGATACAATAATTACAAATGACAAGCAGCCAATGTTAACAAATAAATATACTGACTGGAAAAATTTTGGGAATGAACTAGACAATAGCGTCATTTTAAACACACAACTTTCATCAGAAGAAACATTAGAACAAGAGGTGGAAAAGCTCGTCAAAGATATACAGCAAGCAGCGTGGAAAAGCACTAATACAACAAACAAAAAAATAGCTGGCAAATGCTACCCAATGGAAGTTAAATCACTAACTATAGAGAAAAGAAGTGCCCAAAGGGAATGGCAACGTACATGGGACCCAGCTGCCAAAAATAGATTAAATAATTTAACTCAACGAATACGCAGAGAAATACGGGAATATACCTACAATCTCTCACTTATGCTAAAGATAGTGACTATTCTTGTGGAAAGCAACCAAATATCTGAAAAGACCAGTTATGCACATATACTACCAATAACAACAAATTATGGTTGCCTGGCTAAAACCAAAGAAGAAAAAGCAGAAGGAAGCTTCGCGGGCCATCTCGAGAGTACCTTTCACTGATTGAAAACCATACAACCATCCTGAGACAGGAAATCCCATTAACTAATGCTAAAGAAGTGAAACAAGAAATAAAAAATCACGTAGTACTTAAAAAATCACCAGGATATGACTTGATAGCTGGAGAGATTCAGGAGTTGTTCCGTCCCATCAGTTTGGATTTAGAGAGAAACACTGCACAATCGATCAAGTCCATAGAATAACAGATTTAATAGAAAAATCTTTAGAGGAAAAAAAGATTTGTTCAGCCATATTTCTGGATAAAGCACAGGCATTTGACAAAGTCTGGCTAGATGGTTTAATGTTTAAATTGCAGAAAACTCTGCCATTTGTGTATTGCGAACTGTTAAAGTCATACCTGAAAAGAAGATACTTTAGAGTTAAACAGGAAGGAATTTACTTCAGCATAAAAGAAGCTGCATCCGGCAGGGGAGTGTCTTAGGGCCACTCCTTTTCGTACTGTTTACAAGCGACTTACCACAGACGAGCAATACAACTACCGCCACGTTTGCCGATGATACTGCAATTCTAGCTGTTGGTGACACAATCGGTGAAGTACATTCAAACTACAAATAGCCCATAAATAATATACAAGATTGGCTAACTAAGTGGAGAATTAAATTGAATGAATCAAAGTCTACTCATATTAGGTCAATAGAACCTCTACTTGTGACTCTCAATAATATCCCTGTACCACATGCAAATCAAGCAAAATACCTTGGTATGAACCTTGATGCAAAGTTAAAGTGGAAAGTACAAGTGAAAAAGAAAGAAGAAGAGCTTCAATTAAAATATAGAAAATTATTATAAACAAGTGCTCAAGCCGGTCTGGACTTATGGTATCTAACTATGGGGATGCACCAAAACCAGCAATCAACAGATAGTTTAACGATTCCAAAATAAAGTTCTTAGAGGGATTGTAAACGCCCCTTGGTACACTCGTAATAGTGACTTTCATAGAGATCTCCGAATAGACACAGTCGCAAGTGAAATAAAGAAATGTGCTCTAAAACACCAGGAGAGGCTCCATCATCACCCTAATATTGAAGCTGTAAGACTACTTCATAAAGAGGGTATTATAAGAAGACTCAAAAGACTAATACCTTTTGAGTTACCTGAGTATTGCGCATAATCAAATGACTAGTTACTTTGTAAAAAATCTTTTTAAAATAAAAAATAAAAAGTTAAAAAAAAAACTCTTTATGGACCTGAATATATGGCGGTTGCAAGCTTTTTCGAATTTTAACTAACCGGCCGAAAACAAAATCACAATTTTCCAATGATTTTGGTGGAAATATGTCGTTTTGTTTCGTTTGGTGAGGTGCTGTCGGGATAAGGTTTTGCATTCTGGCGCATAGTTGGTAGATAACCGTGTCGTGAGTAGCCAAAGATGTTAGAGGATTTTCGACGAAGAATCTAGTTTAACCAGTGGGCTCCCCAGATCTTGTTTCACTGTGGCTCAAATACCTAGTAGAATTATTTGTATTTCTGAACTTCAATGGATTGGGTTGCTTCTGGTCATAAGCGCAGTTTTAAGTTATCGATAGAAATGTGGTAACTCGGAAGTTTTGACTCAAGCTGTGATCCTTGATCGGTGGTAATTTTCTGCGTAACGCTTCCGATTAATTAGCTTTTGCGTGCTGTGTTTGAGCGGATGACATTTATAAAATGAAACGAAAATTTGAAAGCCAAAAATTGAATTCGTCAATGTCCTTGAAACTATCTTGAATGATATTATGGTCAAATTTGGCGAAGTGATAATTGTTGGAGACTTTAATCTAAACTGTCTTAATTTGAAACCTAAGGTGAATAAATTCAAATCTTTGATGTCTTCTTTTGGTTTTAGTTTAATTTCAAGGGAGGCTACTAATTTCATGGGTAACTCTGCTACTTTAATTGATCTGGCTTTTGCTAATTATCCAGTGAATTTTAATACTTTTACACAAATCTCAGTTCCAGGAATTGCTTCCAGGTTAATGAGGAGAATATACAATATAGGTTTGTGAGAAATTTTCGAAATATTGATAGGGATGCTTTATTTTTTGCCGCAAGCTGTTTGAACTGGAATGAGATTTATTCTTTATGCGATGTAAGCGAGCAACTATTACTTTTTAATGCTTTCATATTAGAACTATTTGACATTTTTGCGCTGCAAAATGCCAAATAGTTCTAATATGATCAATGTCTGTGGCTCACGTAAATAATCTATGTGGGGAAATAAACGGGATTTTAAGTAACTTGTGGAGCCTTTAATTTCATACTGTGCCCCAGTATACCATAACTGTTCCAAATGTTTGAAACGGTTAAATGTTGCTTTTAATTCGTTTGCAAGGTACATATTTTTGAAACGAATTGGTGAGCGTATTTCTGTTCTGTCGAAGCAAACATTTAATATCACTTTAAATAAATATTCAGAATTATCTGCACTATGTTTTATGTTTGATCTGATTCATTCAAAACCTTAATTTATGTTTATCGAAACGAACTTTGAATTTAAATCTACCAAAGTCCTGTAATTCTAACACGAGACAGCGGTCTTTCTTTGTCCATGGAGTTAAGCTTTGAAATAGTCTTCCTCCGTCTGTTAAAGCTGCTGCGAGTTTATATAACTTTAAAAGATTGATGAAACCAGTGACATAAATTGAATCATCCTGTTTGTTGTTTCCCTAATATCTTGTTTTTTTCTCTTCTTTTCCTAACTTTAATTATGTTTTTAATTATACTTTTTTAAATATTAAATATTATTATTATTATTATTTTTTTATTGTATAATATTGTAAAAAGGCTTTGCCTTATTTGTGTAAGTTATATTGTAAAATAAATAAAATAAAAAAATAAAATAAAATTTATACCACCGAGAATTTAACTCTTCTTTTTAGTACAGTATAATTTTGTATTTTACCCAAAACCCTCTTTACTACAAGCCGTATTGTTTGCATACTCATGCTATACAAAAATATATACTTTGATTGTATTGTAAGTAAAAATCGTGTTGAGATATGATCGCGATTATAGTATAAAAAAAAGAAATATTCACATGCCAATACAAAAGAGATTAAGAAAAGAGAGTAAAAATTATCAAAAAACAAAAACAAATTACATAACCTCAACTTTTATGTTATTTATTATGTATACACTGTATATATTTCTAATTACACCGCACGATAGATTTTAATAGAAATAAATAATTACAATATATATTAATATAAAAATATAATATATATTATATAAAAATAATTAATAAATTTAACTTGACGTTTAATACCACAAGTAGAGAGAAAAATTCTCAATTATGGTAATGGTGTGCGTTATTTAAAGAGAAAATTACAATTTTTTATATAAGGATTTTGAAAGCTACTAACACATCTAAAGTATATATTTCCACTAATACCGTTTAAAAATATATGAGAATATGTGTCAACGAAAATTTCAATATGGCTTGTAGTAAAGAGGATTTTGATTTTACTGTACATTTTACAATACATTGGCTGTCGCCGAATAGTCAGGTAAATGGTACTTTTTACTATTTTTTAACAGTGTAAAGGGTAAATTCAAATACTGTACTAAATAGCTGGGTAAATGGGTTCTTGTTGTTGTGCGTTTGACGTTTAATTATTCTTATACATAAGCTGTTTTGGATTCCGTAAAAAATATTTTTTGCCAATTTTGCCATTCGTATCATGTCGCAAACTCTTATCATTGTTAGTTTTCCATTTTGTAACAAACACAAAATGTTGATAACAAAACTTTTTCACGTTTACCAGTGAAATTAACTCTTTAAACCAATATATTTTACCCTACCAGCCGATTTTGACAAATTTATTTACCAAAGAATTCGGACACTACTTGAGGTAAATGTGTACTAAAATTTCAATTTACTGTACTAAACGATTTACCCGATTTTTCGGCTACAGCCATTGTCAGTAATGCAAAATACAGAGGAGCTAAGACAATTCTATGTTTCCTTAGAGTAACAAAGCCAATCATAAAACTTGACAAAATATATTTCTATTTTTTTTAGTACTGAATTAGTTTCCTGTACTAAATAAATTTGTTCTCTTTCACACTTTAAGAAAATCTGTATTTGTATCTCAAATTTTAAATTATTTAACTGCATCAATAATCTTGGACTCTGGTTATTCGGTGTCATTTATAGTATTGTTGAGCAGCCAATAATATTAAGCTTTTGGCAAAAGAGCAGAAGACAAAGTAATTTAGAATTTTAGGTGTAATAAATTTCCTTGTGTCAATATTATCAAATCATTGTCGTAGCGAATGCATTGGACCAGCAATGGCCTGTAACCTAATTCGTCTTCGGTTATATACAATTTAAATACAAACAGATGCACACAATTAAACGATCGACATTGAAATCATCGTAAAAAATTATTTTGTTTTAACGCAAATTGCATTTATAAATTGCACTAACTATTACTCACTCACATACATAATTTGCTTATTTAAGAACAGCACAAAATTTAATTTTATATTTAGCGACATATGAGCATGAAGCAACAAGGGTAACTTGAATGCGGGGATTTTAATTCCAAATTGAATTGAAAATCTTTTTTAGAATACATATGCAGTCCATAATGACCTTGATAAAGTGACGCATTGAATAGTTTTATAGACTAAACCCCTATGCCACCCGGACTGCAGCATTGCGTCATCTGGGCTGTCATCATTTGAGTGATAACGGTGTAAATTAGGGCGTTAAATAGAACTGGGTGGGTTTCGGCCCTTAAATCGAAAGCAGAGATAAAACAAAAACAATTATAAAACAAACACAATCGGTCCATTGACATTGTATCGGACAATAAACTTTTATCGTATTCTACGATATTTGTGCGATGCTAATTAGAAGAATACCAGCATATCGCTTTCTCTCTCTAACTTTTATATAAATATAAGTATACATATATGACTATAATCTGAAACTGTATACATTTTAATAACTATACAAAATTGGATAACCATAAACAGTTTTGTTAACTTGTCAAGGTGAGTGACATGAATCCGATGTTTCATTTTTATTATGTACCAAATTTTGATTTTATAAAAAGCCGCCCACCACCGCAACTTGTAATCATATACGTGCTGACTAGCTATATACTTTATATCGAAATACGCACATATTCGATCGAATATGGTGCCACGAAGTATTACTAAATTCAAAAAAATTAAAAACTTGTTACCAAATTTAATTAATGAATATTAAATTATATGAGTTATGGATGCGTCTTAAACTTAAGAAATCAAAGGTTCATGAAATCGTTTTGGCTTTTGGAATCAACAATATCCGGTTGATGCAATGCAAGCGTATAATTTATGGTGTGTGGGGGTACTTAAGATTTAATTGAAAAATTTGTTTGTCGGAAAATTACCGAATTAAATTAACATTCAATAGCTCGAAAATATCACCTGTGGCTGTTAATAGTTTGTGTACATAAATAACAAATATAAATATTTACTATAACATATTAAGGTATCTTTACTAATTTGTTGGTAATTAACAAGAATATACCGTGCGTCTGAGATTGTCGATGAAGTATTTTCAACAAAAGATTTGTTCCCTAGTGCAAGATCTAAAAATAGTATTGTTAGAAAAATTGTAAATCTATCATTGCCAGTTTAGAAATATCAACATAACGTCGATCATGGTAACCATGTTTTTTACAATCTTCATCTTCAACAAACATGGGCCAATAATATGGCCTTATTAGCTCAAAATGACAAATACTTATGTATAGTTTAAAGTTCAACAACAGGTTTAACTAAAACTGACCTCCTTTTTATAGTTCAAAGGTAAATATCTAGTAGCCGAGAGGCTTCCGCATTAACATATTGCAATAGCCTCGATTCATGCTTCGTTGCAAATCTTTTTAATTCGTGTTTTACATCTGGTATCCCCAAATCTCGATGCAAATCCTTATTACGAATGTACCAGGGTGCATTGACTATACTCCGAAGTACCTTATTCTGGAAGTTTTGTATAGGTTAGTACAGCCCCAAAGCTGCATACCATATAGCCAGACCGGTTTTAGGGTTTGATTGTAAATCAATATTTTGTTGTCTGTGGTTAATTTTGACCTTCGTCCAATAAGCCTTGATTTAAGATCAAGCTTCTTTCTTTTCTTCTTCACATGCTCTTTTCATTTGACCTTAACGTCCAGTGTCATACCCAAGTATTTGGCGGAGTTCTCGTATGGCACCATGACATCGTTTATGCTAATCGGCGGCGGATTAACCAATAGTTTGTTCGTAAAATTGACATGCACAGATTTTAATTAATTAAATTTGATTTTCCATCGCTTGGTCCACTGGTGAATTTCTTCACTTGCATATTATAGTTTATTCGTCGCCTCTTCGACAGTTTGCGCTGTTGCTAGTATAGCGGTGTCGTCAGCACACTTTGCTATACATGATTGGACTGTGGTATATCACTTGTATAAAGTAGATATAGGAGTGGGCCCAGAACACTGCCTTGTGGGACTCCTGCCCTTACCTCGCTCAGTTCAGAATACTAATCTTCTTGTCTTACTCTGAAAAGTCTTTCAGATAAGTACGACTCCAGAAAGTCAACATATGGTCCCGGAAGCATAACTTTTAGTTTATGTATTAATCCCTCATGCCATACCTTATCGAAAGCTGCTGCCACGTCCAGATAAGGTCGAACAAATTTGTTTATCTTCTAACGCCTTTTCTATAATTTCTGCAATTCTAAAAACCTGGTCAATTGTTGAATGTTTACATCTGAATCCAAATCGGTGATCCGGTATTAGGTTTCTACTTTCTATTATTGGTGTCTTTCTTCTCAGAAGAAGTCTTTCCATTAGCTTTGAGATGATAGGAAGCAGGGATATCGGACGATATGATTGAGCTTCATTTGGCGGTTTACCTGGTTTCGGTAACATAATAACTTCTGCAACTTTCCAGGCAGAAGGAACATGCCGTAATCTAATAACAGCATTAAACAAATTGGTTAGTTGAACTATAGCTTTCTTTGGTAGTTGCTTTAAAATCCAGGAGCCTTTCCGGTCGTCAGATTGAATTTTATTTCCCTATTAACTTCTTTCTGGGTTATTAGAGAGATTCTGCCCCCATAGTCGTTGCTTCCATTTTCGATTATAATATCCGATTCGGTCTCATTCGGTTGGAAAATACCAGCCAGGTGATCAGCAAACACTTCAGCTTTTGATTTGAGGAATCTGCATGATTGGGGTTTTCATTCTTTTGGTTGCCTTCCATAATGAGTAGTCTGTATTTTCATCAGCCGTCAACTTTCCAAGAAACGAAGAAAACGATTTTTCATTTAGCTTCTGAATTTCTCACTTAAGCCTGTGATTTGTTATTTAGGATCGTCTTATCATATGGACTCCTCGTTTGTTGTCATTTTTTCCTAGGTTTCCTTTTTTCTAAGACCAGGTTCCTAATTTCTCTTGGGTAGCTTTTACCAGTAGTTTTGGATGCTGTTTCTTTAGTGTTATTTCACGCGGCTAATTGAAGCTCCGTTACCGTTTTTAATCGTGTTTGTAACGAGCTAACCCAGTCAATTGTTTTATTGACAAGAGTTGGATAGTAGGATATCTGAATTATCCTCTACTTCAATAAAATTTGATGAAACTTGTTTTGATATAAAGAAATCCAGTAGATCAGGAGTTTTAACTGCGTCCGTAGGCCAATATGTCGGCTTGCCAGTGGAATGTATGTTACATTCCATTCTATTTATTGCATTTTTTAGTTCGTTACCTTTGGTTGTTGTAAGCCTAGATCCAAAGTAAACATGTTTTGCATTAAAATCACCTCCTAATATACATCTACCTTTGAAATGTTGCAGGATATTCAAGTAGTTCGATTTCTTCAGGTTGTATCTAGGTGGAAAATATACCGCTCCTATCTGAAGGCGTTGCTTGGTAGTATAATTTCTACTACGATAAGCTGGATTTCAGGTGATTGATAATGCTGGCATTCATGGTATTTAATATAGTTTTTTGTTATAACAGCGGTTCCACCTCATGCTTGATTATCCGGATGAATTATTTCGTAAAGTTGGTAACCCTGAATTTTTAAGTAAGATTGTTTTGTTGAGTGGGTCTCAGATATCAGACACACATCGATATTTTGAATTTTTAAAAAGGCTTCAAGTTCATGTTTTTTATTTTTAATACCGTTAGCATTCCATGTAGGAATTCTCAATTTTTCTTGGTACATCATTTTGGGAGAAATAATTAGAATAATAAAGCAGAATTGCCCTGCTCCAACCTCTGTAGGCATTCAGAAAGGTTGCTTATGGTATTCGAAACATTCTGCATCATTTCATCAGAGTATTTGAATGTGTAGGGTTCAACACTGATCTTGAGCTGACCTTTCCTGTTGGAACCACTTGTGCATAAGATATACCACTTCTGACATGATGACTAAAGGATTCTGTTGGTTGGCTCTTTTGTAAACTCATTGGTCTATTTTGATTATTTCTTTTTTTTTTGAGTTCTTTCGCTACCAGACATCCTCGGTAGCTTGCAGGGTGGGCCTGTGCATAGTTTGAACACTTTGCCGTGGTAGTTCTGGGTTTCTCACAAGCAATAGTTAAATATTTTTTAGCACATTTAACACATCTAGGTTCGTGTTGGCAGAACTTTTTAGTGTGGCCATATCGCTGACAACGTTTACATTGCGGAATTATACGATTACTTCTAACCGCCTCGATCTTTACTCAAAGTACAGTTATGATCAACTGATTCTTTTGCCGGCTCTACAATTTGTTTTGTTCAATCTGCCAAAAAATTACTCCGATTACGGGACTACGATTACTACGGGTTACCTCATTGGCCTCGTAGCATCGCGCGATGAATTGAATGGGCCATTATTGCTCTTAGTGTTCGATGGATATCCGATTATAATGAATATTGAGCAAAATTTTTTAATAATATGAGCAGACGTTTTATAATTGAGTTTTGTTGTAACTAGAAAATTCGAATATGTTGGGTTAGTTTCCTGAACCTGTGGTTCCTTTTGATTGGCCCGGTTAAGCAAGCGTTTTTTTCAATCCCCAGATGTTGTTTGTGCAACCGTTTTGCCATTTCAAAAATCATAATTGTCTTTTGAAACAGATTTTGTGACAAGATGAATTCCTTTTCTTCCGAGTTTATATTTGTCTCCAATTGTGCACGAGAGAGACAGTCGGCAAGTATGAACATTCGCTGTAATTTGCGGGAAATTCAATGTTTCAAGGGGTTTGTGATAACTTTCAATAACAAGTCTACGCCCGTAAATAAAGTTATTAAAACGCTTACATGCGCAAACCACGGCCAAAATTTCTTTCTCAATTTGTGCCCTTCGCTGTTTACATTTACTAAGAGTTCTACAAGCAAATTCCACCGGATGATTATTCTGTATAAGACCTGATCCAAGTCTTTCTTTTGATGCATCCGTTCGAATAAAATTGGCGTTTCCAGATTATATGGCTTAAGAACTGGTTCAGACGTTAAAATTTTCTTTAAATTTTCAAGCCCAATGTCATGTTTCTGTCCCACTACGGAAGATCTTTTCCACATAATATCGGCCGTAAGCTTAGATAGAGTTGGAATAAACTTTGCAAAACACTTGGACAATCCCAGCAATCGCCTCACACCATGCTTACCAACAGGTTCCTTACGTTTAATATCGCTTCGATATGCTCTTTTGCCAATCTAATTTTTCCATCCGATATGATGTGGCCCATAAACTTGACCTCTGAATACTGAATTTTTCCCGAGTTAAATCTGACATTGTTCAAGCGTGCATGCTCAAGAACGGTGGTCAGGAATCCATCATATTCTACCACATCAGTGGCGGCTATTCCAAAGTCATCAAAAATTCGTAACGCTCAATTTATGTCAAATGCTTTCAACTCATCAAATGCTTTCAACACTTCATCCACTGTTCGTTGCTTAATCTCTTTTACTGTTTTTTCGGCGACTGTTCCGGCCGCTGGTACGACTTTGGTTACGGTGACTGTACCAAGCAAAGCGTCCTGAGATCCGTCATTTGGGAACAATGTGTTGGAAGGCAAACTTTCTTTTCTTTTGATTGGTTTGCCATCAGTTGTTGCTTGATGGTCGCCTGGAAACAATGACATACTATACATTTGTTGCAGAAAATTGCCACGAAAGTTTTGTATTGGTGAAGATGTCCTCAAATCTATGATAACGTAATCATGGAATCAGCTCAGAAGTTCACATTTGTTGGTAATGACAATATCGTTTTAATTGGGACTGCATTTGTCTTCGATGGAAGTAAGACCTTCTTGATTTTACCATCATCACTGTCGCTCCTATAGGTGACTGCAACATATACGTCTTTTCAGAGGCAACACAAAATCCATGGATACTAATTAATATACTAATTGAGGATGATGTTTCAAAGTGGACCTATAAGGGTATGGTTATCTCCTCTAACGAGGGAAGATACATTTTGAAGTACTCCCATTTCACTAATAAAGTCGAAGGTAGGGATTCCTACCAGGAGAGCCCTGCTACCCAAATTTCCTGCCTCAATAACTTTATGCGATGTGTCTGAGCATCTAAAAAATTCTAGGTTTTTGAAGTATTTATCTTCAATAGCATTTGCTTCAGTAGCATTTGCTAAAATCTCCTCGTGGTTGTGACTAAAAGAGCCCCATGCTTAGTAGCTTAATTTTTATCTCGCAGTATATTGTATTGGGACAATTTTTTGCATCTTGTTTTAAGATGCTGCTAAAATTATTTTTTAAACGTTTAGAGTTCTTGTAATTTATCGACTAGCTTTGGTTTGGTATTACTGGTACTTGTCTTCAATATAAATTATGTAGAACGAGACATCTGGTTCTTTATTTTTAAAGTGCTTTTTGGCCGGCGGTTTTTGCAGATTGTCCTGGTGTTGGTTGCTCTTTTTCCTCAAAAAGTAATATCATAGTCTCTTCGTATATTCCCTTTACCTGATCATAATAAACAGAATTTAATTTCTGTTCAATGTTATTTGGTTAAAGAGCCTTTCAGTGAATGGCTGCTCGTACGAACGTTTCGAAGGACCAATGTTGCTTCGGTGATTCAACGATGACTCTGAACAAAAATAAACACATCATATCATCCAATAAGCATACTCCCCTCAATCTTAAAGCTTTTTGAAAAAATGCTACTAAGGAAATAAAAATCAGTACTAGAAGAGACGTTCTTCCATCTTTTATGGATATTGTGCAAGCTTCCGAGAAAACTTGGTATTGAGGGTTGAAAATATTGTATTGAGCCGTCCGATGTAGTTCTTGAAAAATATCTGCTCCAAAGACAATACTAAGTCAAAATAAAGCAACCGCTAGTTAAAATTATTGCATTCAACAAGGAAGTGTGGGCTAATTTTATACAGCCTAATGCCTATTTCTAATGAAGCTATAATATTAACATTTGCTGATGCTACAACCAACCTAATGTCTTACAGAAACCCCCAAACTGCCTTAAACAAAATTATTAGTATAAAATTGAGAGCTGCTTAAGGACTTGTCAAATTGAAGTTTTCAGTACTTTCCAATACTCTTTTATATAATTGTATATATTATTCCCAGACTTGTGAATCAACTGCTAAAATTTAAGATTCTTGCCAATACCCTGCGACTACCGAAACGACAACGCACTTTAATAATATTTAATACAAATTACTATTAATAATTCTCGTATATATAAAAGTTACGTCACCAAAATATAAAATGTCGCAAAATCTAAATAAGGACTATATAGATTTCCTATAAAATGACGAAAGTTGGTCTCTTCCCGAGTATTTTGTATTCATGGTACACGTGCTTCCATTTCATAATACCATGCAACATAACCGTTGTCGTGTGTTCTAAATAGCATTTTTATCATAGTTAAAAATAAAACTGTCATATGCGCTGGTAAATCCAAAAATAGGCACAATACTAAATCGACTTTGCATTCATAAACATTTGCAAGAATTTTTTTTTTTTCATAATTCTAAATTTAGTCATTTTCTACAATTTTACAACTACTTGTGATGTCGTTTACTGTAACATGTGAAAATGAACTCAACCAAAACCAACACAAATGTATATACAAGCCATGAAGTTGCGATACTTATGCCAAAAAGTGACTACTATACCTAAGTATAAGTGTTGTGACGTAGTATAATTTGTATATACTTTTATTATATGCTTTGATGTAAATAAAAAATGAATACGAATGATGGAACAACAGTATGTTGCGCTCTTTATGACAAAGCAAAAAACAAATTTATTATTTAACGAGAGAGAGAAGTATTGTTATTATTATTTACTTCATTATATACTATACTATATACTATGAATTTAGAGCAGAATGGACAGTGCAAAATATAATTTTTGTTTCGTTTTTTTTTGTAGAAATGTTATGTACTTTGAATTTAGAGGAGTATGGACAGTGCGAAATATAATTTTTTGTTTCGATTTTTACTGTAGTCAAATTCACTAACACATACACCACATAGTAGTCATAATATGTTTTACTTAGACAAGCTTCATGGCTTGTATAATATACATTTGTGTTGGTTTTGACTCAACTCGCCTCAATCATCAACAACTGCGAGTATAAATATAAACACAAAAAAAAAAAAACAATTCACCAAGTGTTGGAAAAATATTTTCATTCACGTGGAAAAACATTTTGTGTATATCGTTTGCAATGAAACAAATAAAAATATTTTTACCCCTTGACATAAACGGTTATAATTTATTATGTTAAAGCGTAGGCGGTGGCGTCTTAAATTAAAATTTGACATTCGAATTCGAAATAGTATAATTCGATTGACTCAGTTATATGATGAGTATATGGTGAGCCAACGCGAAAATAAAATATTTTCTTGATTACACAGTAATTTATTTATAGTTCGACTGACAGTGACAGGGTTAAATATAATATATAAGTTATATTTAACAGATTTATAATGTCTTTCGTTTTTACGTGTATTATATATATAGAGACATATATACGGCGAAGAAAAAGGTAAGTTTTAATTAGAAAAAAATTATAGTGTAAATTATCGTTTGAATCCCCATGAGGTAAATACACTACATGTGTAAATTTACCTGCGCGATTTGACTGTACATTTTATTGATTTGTGTGTGTGTGTGTCTTGATTTTAATGGCGAAATAGTGATTTTATAGTGTATAAGGTTAGATCGTTAGATTAGATCATCTATTTACTTTCATTTGTTTAGCTATGAGTGTGTGTTTATAAAAAAATGAGACACGTTCGTATAATAGAACAAACTATCGCATTATATAGAAAATCATAGAAGAAACTAAATATTAACCCGACGATGTCATTCGATTTTGTTTACGTGACTAGTACTACGCATTTGAAAGTAGATTAGATGAGCTGGCTAGAAATGTGTTGTATTTAGATGATTTTGGTCAGATGTGCACATTTATGAGTTTGACCGTACTTGTGATGCAAATATGGTCATAAAACTAAATAAGTCGTGTTATGGGAGTGGCGAATTACTAATATGTGAGGGTATGTTAACGAACGTTTTGGCTTTGGTTGTAGCATATTTTGTTTTTCGATTCCTGCATCTCGACATTTTTGTCATTTGGTCTTTAATTTAATTGATTTGTTCGAATTCGTTTTTCAATTGGGGAGGATTTCCTATCGATACGTGGGCATTGATTTTTTGCTTCATTAGTTCGCGAAAGAGAGTCCAGTTTGCTATTGAATTTTTTAATCATGGTGCATTTCTTCTTTGGGTTATCGTTTTATTTATTCGCATGAAAGTAGCTCTAAAATATACTTCTTGTTACATAGAAGTCTATTATTAGGTTTAGAATCTTAGCTTCGTCACTGAGTCAGTATTTTGGTGAGCCATCAGAGTCAAATCTACACTTTACTGTCTACCTTTTTAAGTTTAAGTCTTCCATCGGTTCGCTTGTGACGGGAAGGCGACAAATTTTTGTGATGTTACGTTTGACAAAATTGTTGTTATGCTATAAAGTTACCACTCTTGCTAGTTCATCTGAACCATTGTAACTGTATTATTCTTGCTAGAGGCCTTTCTGTAAAAATATTTTTTGAACAATTTATTTTGGAGTCTTGTTAATGGGACTAACGGTCTAGAATTTGATTCTAAGCCTCTTTAGCTTCCATTATTTTAGCTTACAGAGATTCAACTTTGAGCCACTCCTGCTTCCCATAAAGCTAGGGCATATAAAGTACAGTTGCTAGCCACAAAACGCACTTTTGTATCCCCTCATTGATTTGAGAATACTGGACGCCAAAAATCGTACAAGTGGATTCAATATTTGATCAGTGACTGAACGATTTAGACAAAATCCTACTTGGCTCGGGTGGTTCCGGTACACCAGTTGACTGAATACAATCTTAGGGTGGGTTATCGCAGGAAATATCGGAGACAACCAAATGAGGAACTCAGTACAACTAAGTTGCTGTTCAGAGCTGCATATCGATCGCTCACTTCAACGATTTTGAGAAGCATGTTTATAGTGCGTTGGCCGTTTAGGGAACATAGAAAACCATTAAGACATTCTAGAGGTATGGCCATCATACGGCGGTTGATTGAAATGGATGCCAGGTTTATCAAACTGCACCATCTTTAACAGGAATATGTGGCATTCATGAGCAAATATATTACCTTAAGATATATGGAGCGTAGATTACCAGCCACTACGATCAACTATCAAACTGCATCGTTCTTTATGCCACATCATGTGGTTCAGAAGGTAGTACCAAGTTGAGAGTGGTTATTTGATGCATTGGTCATCGACCAAAGTATCTCAGCAATAAACTAAGCATTTGAGTTCGGTTTTGAAAACATGCGATTGTATGCACGGCTACTAAAATCTTAGCAACGGTTGCCGAAAATTATTCGACCAGATTTCTTAAAGTTGCGAAAACTGTCAAACAAGCTGTGGTGTTTGGGTCGAGAGGCACCGGATTTGAATGCCTCAACCTGTATCGTGCGTCCTCGATTTGGCTGGCGACAGTAAGAGAATTTTGACCCATAAAAAAAGAGAAATTGCTATATGGACGATCTTATGTGTGGAGCAAATAATAAAATGCTATAACCGCACTTATTGAGATGCTAGAGACTGCAGAAATTCACTTACGAAAGTGGACCTCAAACATGTGCATCATTGTGGGTGTCGATACCAAAGAACAACCAAGAACTGTCACCGATCATAGTTCAGTCAAGCTGCTGGGGCTAGAACGATGTCTGAAGAGTGACTCCTTTCAGTTCAAGGTTACAGTGAATCCTGAAATTACCAATACCAAACGTCAGATGTTATCCAATGCCTACAAAAACTTTGATCCATTTGGTTGACTGGCAACATCGATTTTAATGTTAATGTTTTTCAGTCGTTGTGGCTCCTAAATTTACAATCGGTAGATCTGGTGACTACTCACCATCATTTCAAAAAGATAACAAAAAGTCAGACAAGAATTGGGCCAACTAGGCCAAATTTTCATTCCTAAAATGTAGACAGACGTCAAAACACATCAAGTTGCATAAATAGATGGTCAGTTGGACCGATTCCACAACGGTACTATATGGCGGTTATCATAGCTGGGAGAGCTATGTAGCTAACCGTATAGCCGAGGTATTAGAGACAGTCCGAGAAATTAATGGCGTTTCGTACCGACTTAACCGAACCATCCGTTGGAGCCTTATGAGGGATTTTGTCATCAAAACTGAAATCCAGTAAAAAGGAACCTATACAGGCTGTATTCTGTAAGTTAAAGATATCGACGAGCAACCAACATCATCTTAAAATGGGTCCAAGAAGATTCTTCTATGACTAAAACCACCTGCTTCAGTAATAAAAGAGTTATTCCAAACAAGAGCAAACTGGTGGCTTTAAATCCATTCATATATGATCATGATTGCAGGATTCAGCATGCTAACATTGCCAAACCTACTGGATACTTACAAAAATCTGGTCCTAAAAAGTATCTAATGGAAGATTTATTACCAGCACTAGAGAACATCAAACAAGTATTTCACCAGACGGTAATTGACCCTGCTGGTCCCATATGGTGACAATCAATATTAGGGCGGCGAACTAAATCACATAATGGTTCATTAGCACATTACTAGTCGCCTTAAAACGGTTTATGGCAAGACGAAAAGTATGTTCGGACATATTCAGCGACATCGGCATCTATTTCGTGAAAATTGAACTGATAAGGTTCCATCTCAAAATATTATCTATTGGTGGTTACAAACCATACATTTCCCCGGTGTTTTCAGTCATTCCCCGCAATATCCAAAATGTCGATTTATTTCCAAAAAAATGCGAGTAGACAGTCTCTTGAATATATAAACATTTCATTTCCGACCAATAATAATCTCGCTAGAAATAATCTCGCAAATAAACAGAACCTTGAGTCGATAAACGCTTCCTTGAATAAAAAATAAAAAATTAATTGATAGCCCGCCGCGCGTCTTATCATTTTTAAGTATATGTACATACTTAATTATCACACAAAATTTAATTAGTATTTGCAGTTTAAAAATAAGTTATAATTCTTAATTATTTTACAGGGTGTGCGGGTACACCGGTTTATTATGCTCGCCTACATGATAAGATGGTAATTGGATAGAGTATTTTCGATAAAACGAAACTCTTACACATACACTTATCTGTTATTTTGATAAAAGCATTGGCATCAATAAACTGTAATACGTTATACCGAATGAAGTGAGTCAAAAATGATATCGCGAATTGCACCCTCATATACATAACATAATAATGATCAAATGGAAACATTGGTTGTGCGTTAGGTTTACGCAAGCATGTGTTTAATATTTCAAATATTGAATATTTTAAAGGGGTCTCCATTCAGAAAAAATAATTTACCCTCACCTATAGTTTTGTTTTTACACAAGACATAAAAAAATTCGGACATTCCAATTGGAAACTTACACAATGATTTATCGACTGTAAATTATATAGCTTACGAAATTATGTTCGGCAAACCTATAGTCTCCTACTTATAATTTGGTCATTGTATTTGCAATTTCCAAATTTTCGATTGTCTTTGAATTTTTGTCAATAAAATTAATTTACATTCTGGGTCTCGGTTTGGTAAGTGCGCGAATGAAACATTTTTTTTGGAATGTCTTCTCAATATACGAACGGCATTGAACGCATACATATAGCTAATGAGCAATAAATCAAAATTGTTAGATGGCGCAGAACCTCGCACATATTGACATATATGATACTGACTTAAATTAAGATTAATGGATTTATGGACCCCGCATATAGATGCACGTAGGCTTCCTTCACTCGACTGTATACTCATTAATTTTAATTTCACAATAATTGAACAAATTTCGTTAATTGACAAAAAAACTTTTTTTTTTTTTTTTTTTAAATCATTGAGCCGAAGTTTTAACTTAAAAAAAAAGACATAAAGACATATAATTAAAATGTGTCGAGCAAGATAATCTTTGTTCTTGAAACATAACCGAATACATAATGATATCGTGTATATATATAAAACGCAACGCATGCATATAGTAACATATTAGAAGTCTCACAAAATTGATAGCGATTTGAGAATGTATCAAAAAAAAAAAAAAAAATTAAAAATTTCGTTGTTGGGCAAAAAGATGGAAACTTGAGACACAACAAAAAACATAAATTTACTGTGGGTTTATAAATACATGTATACATTTAAAAATTATGCTGTTCGAAGGAAATAGGGCAAATATTTGAGTGGAACCATCTGCTTTCTTTGTTCGGGGCGATAATACCATGCGATCGATGATGATGTGAATGGTTAAGTAAAGTGTTCTTTGTTCCATCAAAAAAGAATATCAACAAAAAAAAGTAAATATAGATGGGTATATAATATATAAAGAGTGAACAAAAAATACCGAGACAATAGAATATTTCGAAGGGATAACGGTATTTCGACTTAAGCAGGATAATATCCTTAAGCCGGGCCTAAAATATTGAATAAAATAAAAAATATTGGAATAATATCACGCAGACGGTCCTTAAAGGTCGTACGGCACAAAACAGCACAATTCTAAACCACCTGCAACTGCTTCTTTCCAAGAATGACAGGATATTTCATAAAATTTCAATTAATAATTAATAAATGTTGAATCGAGCTGAAGCGTATTTAATGTATAAGTTAAAAAGGTTGACTGCTTAAAATTGCACTTAAGTACAAATTTATCACTTCATCGTTAATTTTTTTGACATCTATAAACATAGATAAATTATACATTTTATAAATTTTTCCTTTCATAATACATACATCTATAAAAATCAAGGCGGTTGCACGTATGTGGCACATCTAAGCCATGTGACATGATTTACCAATCAAATCACTCGTTTGCGGAACAAAAAAATTAAATAAAAAACAAAAAAATTATAAAGAATAAAAACAAAGTAACATATGGTTTTATTCTGTTTGTTTTTATTCTTTTATAATTTTTTTGTTTTTTATTTTAATTTTTTTTTGTTCCGCAAAAGAGTTGTTTGGTTGGCAAATTTTGTCACATGGTTTAGATGTGTTGATTTGATTGGTTGGTACGAGTGATATGTGCCGCGCACGAGTCTTCAATCAACAAATATTGAAATTTGTAATGATAATCAAAACAAAGAAAAAAAAGTGCTAAGTTTGCGCGTATAGTACGCCATATTTTTTCGGAAATAAAACAGAATCATTGTGAAGTATGACGTGAACTACTATTCAATCACGTGGCCGTTCCATGGGCTTGTTTATTATGATTTGAAAATTTGTAGCCACCAAATTGCTGGCACCATCTGCAGCGATATCGAGGTTATGTCAAAATTATTAGATTTATTTCGGAAAAGGCAGCCGAAGACCAACCAACACAACTTCGTTTGATTTGTTGCTGGAGAGAGCGTTCCATATCACAAAATCTTCAGACAATTTGAAATTACCACATGCACAAATTGAAAAGTTTTCGGAGATATGAAACTTGTCCGCCATTTTATGATTAATATATGACGCCAGTATGCACAATTTGGATTCAATATCGATGGTGCATATAAATAATAAATGTTTAGACGGTTGCTAAGGAATGCTCCATTGAATTAAATCAGAAATTTGTTGGTAACTGATTCCAAATATGTTGAATATTCGCAATAACTAGTTAAACGTTACAACAAGCCAAGAACAATCCTAAATTCTCAGATTCTCATAGAGATCAAGGCTTTAAATAATGAGGCCAAAGAAGAGACCCTTGGCTTATACGTTTATTATTAGCCAAAATTGACGAAGATATTTGAAGTATGTTTTAACTGCTTAAGAGAAGGGCACTTTGTCAGTAAGTGCCCAGTGAATTAGTCATACTTGTAACTCTCGACATAGTTGAAGTCATCGAATATGTCCGCAGCTCATCCAATTTAAACGTGTTCATCAACTCAACCATCCACTAATGCTCAGATAAATTTACAAAGCTTGAGCCTAGTTGCAATTAAACCACGCAAATCGGAACTAGGTCTATTACCAACAGCGGTAGTATATGTTCATAACTCAGCAGGAAACAAGTACTTGGCACGCGTACTATTAGACTCAGGAATTTCGGAAACAAATGCTGGAATGATAAAGGGATTAGTAAAACTAACCGTATAGTCAAGATTCGATCAAATTAATCGCTTCAAAATCAAAGCTCTGCAAGTGGAAAAACTGGATAACTCCAGTTAGCAGATCCTGCATATCATACAACTGGCCATTCTAGATGTCTCTGAAGATCTCTGAAGAGATCCTGGACGTTGGGAGAAGTTCTATATTAGCTTTAAATATAACTGAATCTGAGACAATATGTAAAAGCCATTTCATGTGCAGCTATAAACGGAACTTTTATAGCAGCTACATTGTAAAACTACCATTCAACATAGATTCCGGAGAATTAGAGCACTCGAAGTTAGTTAAAGTCTATGGAGAGTATAAATTTGAAAAAAACCTGACCTTACCAATTTTATGGAAGAGTATTTTAACTTGGGACATATCGTAGAGATAGAACAAGACGAAGGTGAACCCAACCAGAAACAGTGTTTTTATCTACTACGTCATGCTGTATTAAAAAATGACAGTTCAATCATGAAACGTCTAGTAGTGTTTGATACTAGTAGTATAGAGTAGTAGTATAATAGTATAGAGAAAGACAGTTAACGAATTCGTAAAAATGTTCAAACTAACCACGGTCATCTATGGTCCGAACGCTTCATCAGATAGTTGACGATTATATATAGCAACATTTCCGTTTGGTTCAACAATCGTGATTTTCACGTAGATGATTGTTTGCCAGGTGCCAGTTCAACGGAAGAAGCAATCTAAGATATACAAAAAATTTCTGGTATGCTGAATAAAGGTGGGTTTAAATTGCGCAAATGGAAGTCTTTTTCAACTGAGCAGGATTTCCATTGAAATTCAAAACGACAAAAGCTTAATCATCAATGACAACTCCGGAACAGTAAAAACATTAGGACTGCAAAGCAATCCCACGAGAGACAAATTTTCATATGATATATAGATAGAACAGTAAATATCCAATCGAGAAATGTTGTCTCAAACATTACGAATATTTGATCTGTTGGCTTTAAAATAAGTCCACTTCCGGAAGACTTACAGCAGCAATGAACAGCTAATTAATAATCGTTACTAGAATTAAAGAAGGTTTATGTCTCTCGATTTTTGAAGATGACTAATTCTGGGGCACATGTACAAATTCATGGCTTTTATGACACGTCAGACGTTCTAAAGCTAAGATGGCATCGTTGCAATATGCAATTTTACCAAAGTTGGAGTTATGTGGAGCAGTTTTGCTATGTATAGATTACTTAAATATACCAAAAAGGACATCAGTGATGCAGATTTCTTTGCATGGATGGATTCAGAAATAGTGTTATCCTGGCTATTCGATGTTCCTAGTGATGCTAATGTTTTTTTGGAAATAGGATGTCAGAGATATTAGAGAATATTCTCAGTGATAGGTATGGTATTGTATTGCTTCACAAGAAAACCCTGTTGACATTGCGTCGAGAATTGTAACTCCGAAGCATTTCCAAGACTCTATGGTGGACGAGATTTACTCAATCCTATAAAGGAATGAACGATCTATACAAGCTGTCAACAGGTGAAAGCTGTGGATCTCCTCAAGAAATTGTGCGTGAAATGGACCCAACGGTTAGAATTTGAAATTGAAAATTAAAATTATCTCGTACAGATTTCTGCAGTAAACCTGCATTTAGCATGCTCGCTCGCTCAGTTAACACTCTTTTCCTTTTGTTGAGCTCAATTTCTCGCCCACTTGTTTCATTTTTGACATTTAATTCCTCCGCATTGTTAAATTTTGTTAGTGTTTATTTTACAGATGGTACTGAGTTTATTTTACAGATGGTACTGATGCAACATGGTTTCTTTATTGCCAAATGGTCGGTCCAGGAGCAGAAAACTGTTCGCTACTAACCGTTGTTTGATTTAGGCTTTATCAGCAACATCCTGGTTGAGCAACTCTATTCTTGTTTTCCGAAATAATGTTGTCGCTATTTGAATGGTCTGTTATCTAATTTCTTATGTCTGATTTAAAATCGAAGTCTGGTTGCAAATTGAACAATGCTTATACTATCCTTATCGAATAGAAAACAGTGGCTTAATGTAAAATTAACAGAAATTCAGCTAATCTAAAGTGGCTCCACGTGAGCGGGAACACTACATGTTATCGAGATGCTGGTTCAGAGACTTCTGGTCTTCTCTGAGATCCTCTCTGGAAGTTTTACGGTAGATGAGCTCAAGCAAGAAAAATGTCTTTGATTAAAGCACGTGTAAACGAACCAGGAAGTCATTAAGGTCAAACTATTGGAACAGTTATCAATCAAAATTAAGTTATCAAAGCCTTTTACAGTTAACTACGAACTTCTGAAGGTTAGCGGCAGATTATCGAATGCAATACTCTACCGTCACAAAATTTCACATAAAACGTGTAATCGGTTAAACCATCAAGTCATGAAAAGCTGCCAACATTCCTGAAACAAATCGAAGCAATAACTGTCAACTCTTATTTATTCATACCAAAAATTTAAACCGTTAGATTGGTTAAAAGTATTCTATACTATTCTGTTCTGAAGGCGAAAGATGATTCAATGTAAAATGGGATAGCTGTCTATTACCATTGACCTTTTTTGATCAGCATTAGGAGGTCAAAATAACAATTTAAAATTTTAAAATTGAAAATACTGAAATTTTTACTGCTATGTACACACGTAATGAAATTAACAATTTTAAAGGTTACATCAAGTTGAAAACTGTAATAAATTTAAATAGCATTTTAGAAAAATGTGGTACTTGGATTTAATCCGTTAGAATAGTAGCATATGAAATCATAACTGTTCTGAAGGCAAGACACCATGTGATGATTAAGATACAACTATTTAAAATAAAATATCTGCCATTTTGAAATTAAGTGATCCACGAATTTCAAAATTAATTTTTCAGCTTTGGAATTACTTCACTTAAGCGTTCAAAAGTCGTACAAATGCAAAAAAAACAACCAATGGGGGTTCTAGGCTAACCACGAATAACCTTGGACTCCAAAATAATATAGTAGTAGCTGAAAAATAAAGTGAAAAATCCAACCGACTCCACCTAAAGAAATCATGCGTGAGATTAAATTCAATATGAATTCAAAAAAAGTTCTTGGGTGCGATCTTATTACTGCAGAAATTTAAAGAATTACCAAGAAAAGCTCACTTGCTTTTTAAAGGCAGCATTCAGAATCACTGTACCTAGTTTTTTAGAAAATTACAGAATTAATCATGATAAAACCTGGCAAACTGCATTTATAGCATCGGATGATTATCCTAAGATTTTCCATCCATGCTCTTTATCTCTTTATTTTTGTTTTTTTTTTGTTTTACATCTTCGGCAGATTTGCTCAAAGATAATATAATTTTAACTCGATTTGAGCCAATCAGATCAAGATGGAAGTAGTAGGCGGAGTTTATGAATTATTAAATAAGTTGATTGGCCATGTTTTTTTTCGAAATGATTTGTAGATTCCCGAGAGAGCCATACTTTATAGGTTCTAAAAGAATCAACAGGATGATTGCTTTTCGATTCGAGTGTTTTCTCCTTTATAACAATTAATTATTTTCAAAAAGAGCTTGATGTGATCGATAAAGATTGTATCGAGATGAAAATTTTTTCAATTGGTTCAATGCAACTTTTCAAGATGACTGCTACTTGTAAATAGGACGTAAAAATATCTTTTAAGTGTTCAATATAAGTAAAATTATCGTCTTCAGGAAGATCAGTGAAAAGACAACGATTTTGTTCGACATGTCAAATTTTGTTAGTCACAGTTTACTTAGGTTTTATGTCCTTTTGAACTTAAAATGAATAAAGTCACGGTACTTTTAGTTTACTCGGTAAACCTTATATATACATAAATACATAAATATTTATATATATATATATATATATATATATATATATATATATATATATATATATATATATATATATATATACATGTATATAGTTTGTTTTGGTTGATTTTTTTTAGCTTTTAGACAATAACAAACACATGACGTCACACAGGTGAGACTTGTGTATTGTGCTGGGCATATTTAAAACATGAAAATTCATGAATAAAGAGGTGAAACAACTACACATGGATATATACGTATATATAAAATAAACAATATAACAAAACTATATACAATTAACAATGAAATTTAGTTTTTTTATATAAATGCAGAGGCGGACAACTGCTGGTGTATATTAATCGTATACATAAATATCGAACATGAATAGTTACCAATACCTGTACTGTACAATGAATAAAACATAAGGCTAAATTTTTATATACACACTGACATATTTTTACGTAAGTTAAATATAAAAGCAATAACTACGGTAACATGAAAAAAGAAACTATAATAATAAAAAATAAATAACATAAAAATATACGACGCAGCCAGTAGTTTTGGTTGGAACAAACATACAAATACAGATAAATGCCCGTGATGTATACAAAAAAAAAAAAACAAAATACTCTCAACGCAGCAAAAATGGTTTTAACAAGACACTATTTGGTCGGGTAAGACTTTCTTCTTGTACATTACATATACAAAATATTATTTCATGCATGAAGTTGTATTTATTGTTCCATCATTCACTGACATCAAAATTTGTAATTTACATTTTACGTCTATTGGTCGGATGAATGAATTCGTCTATTTCGAGTAAATATACACAGGAGGCATATTTGACAGATGGACAACTCAACACAATTATGTTCTAGAATATTAAGACATACAAAGAGTTTTTTACGATATTCTTACTCGATTCCACGAAAATATTTACCAACCAAAAAATAAAAAATTTTAAATTCCAAATCCGCGAATTAATAAATATTCAATCAACAGTTTGATTTAATTTATTAACATATTTGTGGCTTTACCACGGAAATAAACGAAATTTCGTCAGTTTTTCAAGCACATTAAAATAATGATGATATAAAACGCGGGTTTTACAGGCCTTTGCTGGTCCAAACCGATCTTCCAGATTTCCATTACGTCAGGTTTCTGCGGCAGTGAGGATCTTCCCAATACTATGTAGATTTTATTTTCCTATAGATCAGTTTTATGATGAGGTGATTGATTTTACGATAACTCTTCAGTAGCTCTCTTTATTATTTTGTACAGTTTAACGGTTATTTCATTTTATTTTAGTGTTAAATCATTTTTTTGAAACTGAAATTTATATACATTTTTGAATTTTGTGTGTTATTATATTATATTAGAACTAACAACTAAGTTTCGATCGCTTTTGTCATAACTAACATTTGTATTCAATCCTTCGGTAAAACGATTGTACGGTAATGTCCGGCATTCAAGGAATTTCAGGAGTCCCTGAGAAGAATAATGGTCGAGTTTCACTTCCATATTAACCATATTCCATATTATATGGTTATTTTACTTGTTCGATACGATTTACAAATCATCTAGCTATCCTCTGGCCACAGAGACGTTCTCATCTGGTATTATATGAATATAAAATCACTCATTAAGGCGATAAAAAATTTTAATCGGGTTGAAAGTTACAGTTGAGAAATAAATCACTAATATTGTAACTTCCCACTACTTACTGCGGCTCATAAATCTATGGTCAGCTCATGTGCCGAAAAAACATTTTTATTTTTATTGCTACAGTACACCAATAATGAAGAATCTATGTAGATGAAATCCAATCCAATGTACAATGAATAGATCATAAAAAAAAAAAAATTAAGAGTTGATGTGGATGGAATTTAATCTTTGTTTACGTATCATCATGACCATCACGACTACTACCACTACCTACAATCTTTATCTATAACCAGCGCAACATAGAAATTTATAATTTATTATGTTTTTTTATGTATTTACCCCACGCAATGCTGCGTACATAATTTCTTTGTTTTATCATCAGTCATCAGCCGTTCTTGTATATGTATGTGGCGCATATGTATATGTTGTTATGACAATTCTATTGTTTTTTGTATATATTTGAATCGGATACACATGTTGTCAAACTTAGGACCACAACTAAAAATGATATGTTTATGTATTTCGATGTCATCACCGTGTAACGTAAAAGACATCAGTGTTTTTGATGACACCGAAGGGAATTCATGGTGTAATAAGTCAATCGCGAAGAATTTCATTATTCCCAAGTTTAACACTTTCCGTGGAATATAATATATTTGTGTACTTTTACGCTTTGTGGCTGCCTGGAATTTCAGTCTCACGATAATTATGTCTAGCTCATATACATAACAATGACATAATACATTTAAGAAGTTTTAGTTGATATACTATAAATTATAGTCACGGTTGGAATATAATGATTTTGCGTAGTTCTGAGAATACTCAGTAATAATGAATTTGACGGATTTTTTATTTGGGCTATTTCTATTTCTATCTCTATCTCTATCTCTATCTCTATCTCTATCTCTATCTCTATCTCTATCTCTATCTCTATCTCTATCTCTATCTCTATCTCTATCTCTATCTCTATCTCTATCTCTATCTCTATCTCTATCTCTATCTCTATCTCTATCTCTATCTCTATCTCTATCTCTATCTCTATCTCTATCTCTATCTCTATTTGTTTTTAGCTTTTTCTCGGTGAATGATGAATTTTTCAAAGACCTTACAAATCATCGTGCTTGCATGGTTAAGAACGAAAACAACCATTCCCCGTTAGGAACTGACTCAAGTCTAAATCTCGTGTTTGTCCATTTATCCACCGAAGAGGTTAATCGATGAATCTACGTCCTTTCGGCGAATTTTTCCATGTAACCTGTCACTCGTTCAAAGTTTCCGCATGGATCATATTACGATTTTCCTTTGTATTCCCGTCCTTATAGCGGAAATACAAAGTTAGACGCTAATAAATTTTTAACCTTTAAACATAACCTATTTGCTGCTTATATGTGGACTTTTTCGAAGCACTCGCCCAAATCGGTGTGCTATACATCAGAATATATTTAACCATTTTACTAAGTAATAAACTGCGACTCTGGCGAGCACCTCCTACGTTCGGCATTATTCGAAATAAAACTCCATTTACTATCTCAGCTTTCTCTTACACAGTGTCCAATCACCGATTATCGATCTCAGGTACTTAATAAAAGGTTCATAATCTGTTTTTCACCCTCTGTGACGATTATGCTTTCCATCCTTTTCCTTTTGGTGATCAGAACTATTTCCAACTTCTGTTAGGCAAACTGAAAATCCATAGACATCCTCAAAGCTGACAACTTTGGCTGATTCTGGTATCAATTTAAAAATATAGTCATACTTGGTATTCCACAACGTAGGAGCCTGGTAATCCAAAACGTAGGTGCGTGTCAAATACTTATTTCGACCTAGCCGAGTTAAGGGCATTTTTAACATCTAATGTGACTACCGCACAATATGTATGGAACTTTCATTCCATCTGACACCAAGACTCGCCATTTGTGTCCCGGGTAAGAAACTTTTAGTATTTTTACAGTGGGAATACCTTTTGTTTCTCCGACGAGCAATCCAAGAGCCTGAAGTACTTCATCCTGTGTAGTCACAACATCAATGTCTCCTATTTATACAAGGGTCTCCAGCGACAAGGCTTTAGCATCAATTTCCTGACTGATATTTTCTTTCCAATGGGGATTGTTTATCAACAGCTGTTTGCTGTTAGTTCCTAGTGCTTTCCAATGTAGCAAATCTCCCTTCATACTTTGGTGTGTAAGGTTTTTTTTACCAGACCAGTAAGTCCATCTTCACTTTCTTTATCAGTTCATCATACGATACAGCTCCTTTTTTAAATAATAAGCGCATCCGGTGAAGTTGGTCGTTTCTGATTTCTTTTTTGCCTGATGACCAGCATAGGGCATTGAATTTATCATTCTTCAAGCATAGTGTCTGCATTGAAAGCATTGGTTTCCAGGGCTTGACTTTTCTCTTTATCTAGATTAGTCGAAATGCCTACTGGATTCGGACTAACAAGGGGTCTTAAATCGCTGAAGAGTATAATCTCCGCTATTACGTGTAGGTTCGGCTCGGGTTGCCGACCCGCATCTTCCAGAGACACTAATTTTTGCTTCGGCAGCAAAGTTTCCCACTACTGGAAGATTGCGGTCGTTAGATTTCGAAGGCTGGAACCCCGCTTGCTCACCTCTTAAAGCCGTCGGTACTGGGATTTCAAATCCCTGCCCAATAATTTTATCGTTGCTCTTCTTCATTCTTGGTTTTTATACCTACAACCAGGTTTTGATTCAGCCGCCTCTAAGATGAGGAGTAGACGCTTTTTAAAGCCGCATCTTCTGATGAACCAAAGTTTAATGACAGGTTTGGTCCACGAATGGTATGTTATTTCCCACCTACCAGCCGGCATTCTTATTAGAGGTTTCCTATATCTGCCACCCGAGGAGTAGGCGGATTAGAGACTTCTTGGATTGTCTGGCTGTCTAGCACAGTTAAAAGAGGACTAAGGTTCATGCATACTTTTGAAGCCTACATGGCATTCAGCTTTAGTAATTTGGAACAAATATAATAACAGCATTCAGTAGTTAACTATACTATTAGGGAAAACCTGAAAATGTACACACAAGAAGTTTTTAGACAATGACCCTAATTGAAGTTCATCGCATGATATAACCATAGAGAATCGAACTTCAAAATTTAATTCTTGCTTGTGGTACTTAGATATTTCCTATTGTTGTGAAATAAAAAAATCGTAGGTTTAAAAAAATTTCACCAAAAAATGAAATCATGCATAAGATTATTGCCGACCGTTGCGCAACAATAATAAATAATAGGCCAACGGTATTACCAATGTGGCTTCATTGACTCCGAGCGATTTTTTTTTCAATCGTCTGTCAAATGTCAGGGTTCTTCTCAGATATTACTGCACCGTCCATTTATGATCAGACTTTAGCACCTGACCGAACCAGCAAGGTCGCTGTCCTTTTACTAAACAAAGGACAACAGGAGTTTTCATTAAATTCCTAATTTCAAATGGTATCAGCCATCTCTTCGCCTTTTTTACCTAAACTCCAAGAACAAATTCAACGGCAACACCAAGATAGTCAAGGTTAGTTACATTTGAAAGCTATGTTTAGCCTTGGGACTCACGGTATCCAAATTTGGCCTTTGCGCTCGAATGGCACCTCTTATGGCTTATGTAGTGCTGTCTAACTGGTTTTCTTAGCAACTGCACCATGATCATATGTGAGTCTTTTACGAGGCACGCAAATGCCCCTCGACCACAGAAGCTAATACGATATCAACATTTCTTGAAAATTTGGTTTTCAAAGTGTTTAAAATTAATAAAATTGATAATTTGGAATTTTAAGAATGCTATCGAAAATGTTTCTTGGAACTCGAATGAAAATTCGACGAATTTGATAAAATATTAATGACAAGAGTTACTGATAAGAACTTTACGAAATTGTATTCTTATATGTACATTTGACGACGACGCTCATTCTCGTGGAATAGTTTTTGAAATTTGTCTGAGAATTTGATTTTGTACTAAATTATTAGTTTGGGTTTTTAAAGGATTTTCCAAATTTAAATGTTCGAATTTACTTAAAAATTTACTGACCCGCGGTTGATTAAACTTTGCCGATTGATATTCGTGAAGTTCCTAAGGAAAAATGTGATAGATGAAAAGTGAGACCCTCTTTTTGGGAAACCTTGTATATCCCCATGAATTTGTAATAAAAAAATACTTAGCCACAATACTTAATTGATTTTTCAAAATAACGGTTGCCGTTTTAAGTCAGTCACCAAATTCAAGTGCATACTTAGAGATTAGATAAAAAATGTTAAAAATAAAATTTATTTGATGATTTGAGGGCCTTTTGTTATCTGTTTAAGATAAACGCAATTGTGATAATTTTACTAGGTCGTCGATCTTATCTTCCAAGCCAAGACAATCTGGCTCTATCTTTCCATTGTGTATAGATAAAATCAAAACCTTACCCGTAGAATTTTAATTTTAATTTTAAAATTTAGGATGGCATTCCTCTTAGAAAAAAAAAGTATTTTACAGTTACTAGTTACTACTAAGAAATTTGATAAAATAAATTTAGAAATGGCCGAACTATGCTCAAATTGTTTGATTTTCTAGTGTATCAGAAAGTCAAATTTTCGAAAAATTTCAATTCTGATGAAATCACATGAGCTCACTCGGTAATAATTCTAGTTCTTTAATTTCACAATTTGTTGCAATTTCAGATTTATGACAAATGAAATACGTAGTCGTTACTGTAAGTGAATTTTTAGTACTTTGGTTTAAACAATTAAATCATGAAATTAATTTCAGTCAGAAGTCATTGTTAAAGTGCCTGTTTTAAAATCTTGGAATTGCTTTTCTTTCAAACCTTCTTAGATGAGGATTTTATAGTGAATATGTTATAGGCAGGCTCGGTCCAAGCCAGTCCGGCGTCCTGTGCCACTTTGACTTTTCGCGCCCCTAAATTTTTTTATTTATCCGAAATCAACAATCCGGCTTAGTGCAGCGATCTCTGAGAGAATTGTCGCCGACTGCAGCCTCTACACCAGCCAAATGGTGGCTTGCCTCTCAGGTGGTATCTACATCTCTCTCATAGTTGTTGTGGTAGCTTGTCGAATACTTAATGCTAAGACTTCTGATCGGAAGTCTCTCTTCAACTTTGGGGCTAGTTTCCGGTGTATCACATGCTCACAAACGCCTTATTTCCACCTATGCTCGAAATGTTCAAATTTACCTTAATTTTTATGTTTAATAAGTTGGCTGCCTCTGCAGAGATAAATGTTGCCTGTGAGTCAATTATTTCCTCAATGTCATGAATTTCCCATTTTTCCCGCTTTAACTATTGCAATTTAGCAGAGATAACTTCTAACTATTTTTTTCTTTTTCTTTTCAGATAAACGATTTAAGTCGCATCCAAAATAATATCCATAACCTGTAAGTTAATTTGCCAATTTGAATTAAAATTATTCGCCTATAACTAGAACATGGCCATTTTAATGAATGACTACAAATACTACTATGAGTATTGATGACGCTTGTTTTATTTGTGTTCAAGTTTTTATTTCATATAAACCTATTATCAGATTCCGTCATATTGCCCCCGCTAATGAAACTATCACAAAGTGCATTTTGAAATATATAATCAAAATAATAATAAAGGCATGTGCTGATAAGCTAATAAACTGTAATCGCATTGGATTCAAATTATCACGCCATATATATGAACGGCCATTGCATAAATGAATTATGCTTAACAAATTGTTAGCAAACTAAGTAATTGGTTAATAACAATTTACTCACCATCTGCTCTTCAACATATAGCATTTGTATTCAAAATAATGCTGCTTTGGCATATTACTTTGATGAACACTTTTTTCTCCACAATCTCCTTCAAGACTAGCTTAAACGTAACTTACAATTAATGATTATACATGGTAATATGGGTAAATATTTTGTAGCAGTATTTTTCTGGCCTCAAAAACGTTTTATTAGCGTGACAGTCATTACAATCTACCGGTTGTGGTGATTATGCTACTATATGCTGTACTTTTAGTAATGTTGATCTTAGTTTTGTTACTATCCGTTGAATATACTTGGTTGCAAAATCCCACTGTTATCACCAAAATGTTACGAATTTCAGTGTTTTGCAATTTAAAACTACAGAATTTTTATAGAAAGATTTCAAAATTTCGCTGTCATCTGTTCTTACTTAAACGAATTGATACTGGTCCAGCAAAATCAGCTCTAGTCTTATACAATTTTTTTTAGACCTATAGGTGTTGCCTACCAAGTGGGGAAAATAATACAAACTGGTCAAATTGTGGGTCCAGACTAGAAGTTTAACAAAATTTTAAACCAGAGCTTCAAGTGAAATGTTTTTGTAGCCATGCAAATAAATATGGCTAAATAACACCTTATAACCAATAAGTTGCATTGTTGGCTCATCAACAATTAAGAATGGGTCGGCATAATCAATACCAGTCCGAAAAAATGGTCGCGTATATTATTCACTGGTTTCGAATCTCTGTCCGATATGCACCAACATTTGCGATGACTCTGCATGCAACAAGTCTAAATGCTCCAAAAGTTCCTGGTAGAAATATAGGATGCTTCATGTCGAATTGTAAATCTGCCCTCCCAGTCTTAAAGTTCTATTTGTATGTATAACAAAGGGATAAAATTAATAATCTTGCTCTTTTTTAATTGGGTTCCCGACCTCAACAGCTCAAGTTCTTTTCGATAAACTTCGTTTTACACCTTGGACAAGATAAATTGCTAGGCCTACTTGTCAACTAAAAAAGGTCCTGCTAACCTTTGTTTTTATTAGAGTATATGAGACCATATTTTAATTCAAGCTATGACTTATAATTTTATGGTAATTTCACACTCTGTCGAATAATTGAGTCGGTGTGTTGTTTTCTTCATCCATCAATGCCACATTGTCTATCACGGTGGTAGATTCTTTAGGCTCTACAATATTTTCTATGCCAATAATTTGATCTGGAAGATTTATTAGATTGGAATGCAACCAATAAATGATGGTTCTTGTCACCACATATTGTATGCGTGATTAGCCGCATTTCTTGACGTTTGGTCTGATCAAAATCAGATCATGTCTCATGAAACGACACTAAAATTTACAACATAAATCCATGAGGTTAATGGTATTACCACGCTGCTTAAAGGAACCATTCAAAATTACATTAAAAATTGGTATAGTACTACTCAAAATTAAATTATTATTATTTTTTTTCAAAAAACATCCATCTTGTTATGGAATTATCTGTCAAAAAATGTTCATTACGCATTGCTTATCGAAACACTAGTTTTATGTCATTTGAAGTTATAACAAACGACGACTAGATAAATTCAAATACAAAAAATGTAAATTATTTGTTTTATTTTGGTTTTGAATGAGTTCGGTATTTGATTATTTCACTGCTACCAACTACAAAATACAAAATTATTGTGCACCTACATTTTAATAGCAGAACAGTTTTTAGTTCACCATATGTGATCCAAAAACGAATTTATGCTGTGTGCTTTAACCGACTAAACTAACTAATCTAAATTATTAGGAGTTAGTTAATGCTATATCTAGATAGATGGCACTTCCACAAAAGTTACTTAACTTGAAACTAAACCAAACCAAAAAATATTATAATTTATTTATAGTTTAAAACTATTTATATATATTTTAAACCTTTTGGTGAAAAGTCACCAAAAAGTTACATCGAAAAAATATTTTAAAGCTACCACCTATGAGGCAATAGCGAAAACTTGAACAATTTGAAAAGTTTAGAGCATTAGTTCAATTTGCGTTTTTGCTTTCTATGTAATTCGTGATCTGATTTGGATCACATTTCGTCAAGAAATGCAGCTAGTATTAAACTTGTCCGAAAAAACAGGAATAAACCAGAAAACCGGCAGATTTTGGGCAATTAAAAGGCACTACTTTTGATTTCACTGCTATCAATGTCATTTTCACATTCTCATTTGGAAACACTATTCTTGCACAGTACCGTGACAGATGCATCCTTTAAACCATTGAAAAAGCCATAACATTAATTAATGTTAGTTTACGTTTAAATTTTAGCCAAATATTGAGGATTCCTTCAGTGACTCGGTCATCTCATTCCAATTTTTCCAACCATAACTTTAGGAATAGAATCTTTATGGAAACAGTTACGGATTTCCAATTAAATTTGTTGAACCGTAAGACCAACTATGAGTTAGTTACTAGCTCCCTTTTTTTAATATTAGGTTCAGCCATAGATAAGGATTCGTCAATATTTAGTAGCCCTTCAAATGTTTTAGTTATTCTTGATCTCTACTCAATCATTGAGACCCTCTAGAATCGCCAATTTACGTTTCGTTATTATTTTTATTAAAATTCTTGAATTTAGACGGGAAGTTCCCAATTCCCTTACAAATGATTCGTTGACTAAGGATCTCGTTGATGCAGAATCAAGAATACGTCGAACATCCCACCACGTATTAGTGTTATCTCAACAACAGATCCAACACAGAAGCCAGATTGTTGATACGGTATGGGCGTGGAATCTAAAACTATTTTCATAATCACAAGCTAAACATAAATTGTGAATCAAACCTGATATCATGCACATCTAATAATGTTCTAGAGATAAGACATTTTATAGTAGACCCAAAGGTCGTTGCCGACGACGATGGCTCATTAATAATTTGTTTGTGCAAGAGTCGTAATGTTTCGACGCACGTTTAAAAATAGTCATTGAATTTTTTTATTATAAGCACACATACACATCGTTTTTTTTTTAAGCCGAATACTAAAACAATAAAAACTATTTGCACTATTCTTTGTCTAAACTACAAATGATTAAAAAATTCAATGAAATTTTTAGAACACACATAAAGGAGCACCTTGTAGGTGTATTATATTGCTATTTATTCATACTTATTACAATTTCAATGACGGAAGATTTTTAATAAAATTTCCTGTTCTGTTTATACGATCGTACGATCATATATTCAAAATTTTTGTGTCATCGAAATTCGATAAATGTGTACAGTATCGGAAATGCGGACGATAACCATTCATTTCAATGACAAATGCTAATTGTGTGGAAAGCACATGGTTTTAAGTTTTTTTGCATATTAAACACGAACAGACGTACAATTTCGTAGAAGCGACCACAACGACCTAAAAAATAATTTACTTCGTTGATAAGAAACATGTTTAGAGTATAGAGTGTACACATATGGTAGTGTGTGTGTAAATGTGTATATCATTATAAGTTTCATGACATAAGACATGATCACATCTTGTATCACCTCGACCCGTAACCAAATTATAAATGTAAATTTTCGCAAATTTCAACAGTCGTGTGCGTCTCTGTCTAGTCTTAATTTTACGTTTTGTTGATACGTCACAAGTAGTTTTTGTATAGTAAACTAAACTTGTTTTGGATATTTTTTTGTATTTTGAAAGTTGATACATAAAAGCTAAATTGTAAATTGTGGTTTAAATAAAAAAAAAAATTTATGTAGAGATTTCTTCATTTGTTCAGCCACCTTAATTATTTTCAATTAAATTGATTAGTGCGATAACACGATGATAATTTCTTTTCTTGTAATGCGCCTTCGAACCTTCTAATGTCGAACTAATCAAAAATTTCTTAAAAAAATGGCATAAAACGGTCTATCTCATTGCACTTTATATACCGTGTGTTCACTTTGGGGCAATACACTAAGAATAACTAGAGTAAGTACACAGTACATTCATTTTTTTTAAATTAGAAGACGCTTCAAGGTTCAAAAAGTTAATTTGATTTTTTTGATTGATTGATTGATTACTATAGTACGGCCTATGATTAACCAGAAACACCCGGAATGCCGGGCATCACTTCACACTCGTGCTACTTAGCAAACCTGAAGGATTGGATTGTTGGTCAGTGTTGATAGTATAGTCCGATTTCCCGGTAGCCAATATTCAAATTACTGTTAGTAAAACATAATCATCTGCAAAAAAATTTCCTAAAAACAACGGGTTAGACCCGTCTGTGGCTGAATGTGTAAAGTAGAAATATCTTTTATTGTGCCTGCTTGAAGGCCTTTTATTGAAATTTTTCTATTGTAACGTGAAAGGAAATACCATGACGCTGAAGACATGACTTTGTTTTGAAAATTGGCTGAGTGCCTGAATCCAACAGAGTGCGACCACGAACAGTTTAACTTGAAACACATATAGTCTCTGTTATAGAGTATAGAGCAGTTATTCATCGACTATCAAAAACTGAAATTTCACAATTATAAATTGGCGAGTAATGATTGAAATAGTAAGATTTTAGAGGGCGCCACTATACCAATAAATCGACATCTTAAATCGAAATAATTCAATACGATAAGGGCCGAATACTATACATTATACCCATTTACTGGTTCTTGCAGCCATAACATTTTACTAGAAGACCAGTTGGGGCAACAATAGTTTATCCAATCCACGCGGCAACAAGTTCCATAATTGTGTCGAGCTGTAGGGCAATAAATTCATGCATTACGTCCTTGGCATAGCCTTAATCGATGGACGATTAAAAATCGTCACCCATCGGCAATACCCAAAAAAGCACGAAACGTTAGTTGGCCAATTTAGCAGAAAAGGTTGCAATATATATATAAGCAAACACCTGAAGATCAACAAACACAACATTGATGACACACAACTTGAGCAACACATCACCACAATCACCCCGCTTATCACGCATAACATCAGAATTAGAAGTCTGGTGTAAAAATAACATGAAGTGTTATACCGGATCATCGAACTACTACACAGGCACAAATGAAAATGCATCACATCATTAAAGAAAATTTAGAGGGTGTACAACACAGCAACCAAATCACACTTATTAAAGTGGAGATATAATCGGTCAAAATTTGAGGATCGAAGTAAACCAACATCAGCGCTCACAGTTTCAACATCACAATTCGCAGCATCGATTAGGCGAAACTCAATCAAAATTGGCTTAAAATACGTAAGACTGGGTGGGGTAATAAACTTAAATATGTCACGGCCAGGCTACCACATTCATCGAAACGCAACACGGGATCCACAGTGCGGGGAAAGCACAGCACGAGAAAACCATCAACGAGGCAGTAGATAGAATAAAAGCTACTCAAACTAGTGGCCATTCTTAAAGCAACAACAACAAAGAAAGCATTCGGGCTAAAATATTTTCAAAGCAGTGCAAAAACACTTACCAGACGAAGTTTAAAATTGCACGGATCTTCCCCATAATTAAGAAAAATAAATCGCAGGTCGAGGCAGATAGTTATAGACCTAAAAGTCTGCTCTCGAACCTGGGTAAGGTCTATAGGAGCACTCAGAGCGTTACAATCATATTCCCGACAACCAACTCGGATTCTGAGTTAATACCTTAAATTTATTATATAATTCCAAAGGATTGGAACTGATATTCATTTGACCTTGAAAATTGTTAAGAGTATAGTATAAGAACAAGGTCTCAGCAGAAGGCAGATTTTTTTTTCTGCTTCCTCAAAAAAACAGATGACTACCGCAAAATGGATACCGCAATTAATTTCTCACAAATTATCATAATGCGTTACAACTTTAATGGAAGGAAATTTTGTGATGCTAAAGGAAATTTCTCGTACTCTAGAAACAAAGAAATTGGGGTCACGATATTCTTATCGTGACGAATAGGCACTCAAACAGTCCAAGGTCTTATTAATCAACTAAAAGGCATGTTCATAATATTTGGGATGCCCGAGGTTTCACTACCTTGACGCCTGATTCCCACTGTCTTTCCGAATGTGGGGTACATGGTGAAATAAACCTCCGCTGTATTGCTTCAGTAGTTCAAAAATGTGCTATTTTACAACTTTCCTTATTGAAAATGTTTTGCAAATTTGTAATTTGTTAAAGAAGCGAGGATTACCTCACCTTCTGCACAAACTTTTAAGACTAGTGATGAACGCATCGGAAGAGGCAATTTCAACTACTTCCAAAAGCACTTTTTTCGTCGCAAAACATGCAGATATGCAGATAAACACCTTTCGCTGTTTTTTGTATCTGACCAAAAGTGGTCCACTGAAATTGAAACCGTTGGTAATCTGGCTGAAGTCTGACCTTAAAATGCAACCATCGCGTTTGAATCCTAAGGCTTGGGTTGCTTTATAGACTAATTTAGCTTAAAATTTGTTACATACTTAACATTTTAAAATTTGTTACATACTTTTTGAATTCCTTGAGATCCAATATCATTCCAGTCAATTTTAGCAAGCTACGTCCGCTGCGTAATAATTAACAATGACTGGAGAAATTAGTCCCATTTTGTTTGAGTGGTAGATCAACGATGTAACGACCTTCTTCATTGCGTTTGTGGGATTCCTCCAATACTTTCCTACAAGGTAATTGTTCTGGATTCATTAGTGGTTTATCATTGCATGACATTGAAAAAAAAAAAATTGTGCGAGGTTTCATACATTCCATACGACCAGTGACTATGCATCCATTAGTGCTTTCCTGTAAAATTAGTGATCTTTTGCCGAATTCATAACGTTCAATTTTCAAAGTTTCCCAGCTTTTACACCAAATTTGCTAGGAGCATCGAATTTTAAAGATGAAAATTTGTCATAATAAATGTCACAATTGAAAGAAAAAATTAAGGTTACTGTGTGAATTGTAAAATATATTCACGTCAATTGTAGAATTACCCGATGCAGATAACTTTAGACTTTCCGTTTACCGCAATCATTCGATTTGAGAGCTAATTTTAGATTTTAACATCTTTCATAAAATTCGATAAAGAATTGAGTAACCGAACATAAAACTTTCTTAAAGAAGCGCCAAATCGAGAAAAAGATCGCGGTGTACGGTAAAACTAAAGTATCTGCATCGGGTAATTCTACAATTTGTTGTGAATATATTTTACAATTCATACAGCATACAGTAACCTGAATTTTTTCTTTCAATTGTGACAATTTGTGAAATTTATTATAACAATTTTTTTTTCTTTTAATTTCGTTCCTAGCAACTCTACTTTTCCAATAACATCCAGGTGGCACGTAAATCACAAAAAATCTAAAGTTTATCAAACATATTTATTTGGTGTAAAAGCTGGGTAAGAAAAAATCGACTTCGTCAGGAATATTGAACCTGGTATAGGCTTAAATAATGCTTTGATTGAGAATTGATTTGGAATAAAATATTGCTGATTTGTGTTATGTTACATTATGTTTCCAATTGTACTTTAACCAAAACTTCAAAAAATTAAAAAAATGCTTCAAAAACCAAAAATTTCCTCGACAGATCGATTTTTTTTGACGAATCGAGATCGACATTAGAAAAACGAGGGATGAATCTATAAAAAACTCTAGATTTTTAAATGTTTGCCAGTTTGACTTTTTGAATGAATCGAAACATGACATAAGTGCATTGAGTTAACAATCAAATGAATTTTTTATTGAACATCACGTGTCTATATTTCGAGTTATTGTTGATGTAAATTTTGAAATGAACACACATACGATATACAATCTTGTATATACATACATTATGCAAATTAATTGATTAACGTTAATTTAATATTTCTTCTAAATTTGGTAAATATACGCGATTTACGTTCGCAATATCGTGAAATTTCCAAACCATAAATATTTAAGCTATATTAAGTCCCACAAGATCGCGTAAATCGATATGTATTGTGTGCTGGTGTGTTATTATGCAAGAATTTTTTTTGTTGCGTTTAGATGTCTGTGTGTGCAAATTTCTTAAAATCAGTCAATAATTTATTTCGATCTGACATAAATAAATTAATATAATAAAAAAATAAAAATAAAAATTTAAGAAAAGAAAACGCGACAAACAAGTTTTAATTTTGTTGTCTTTATGCGATATTTCGCCAATTTTTTATTTGCGTGGCGCCATTTTATCGGTATAATTAAGCTTGCACATATTATTAATTACTATAGAGTGTATAGTGAAATGTGGGATCGTGCATTATGAGTTATGACCATATATTTGACCTAGTTTTAAGACGATCGTTTAAATGTTGGGTGATAAATACCTCCTACACGCATCTAATCCCATAAATACATCAGGCATGTATCAATCATTAAATACTTTCACAAATTAGACTACTTTACGCGCGTTTGTTTATGTATTTGTGTGCCAACCTTATAGTCGAAATGTGATCTTTCTTTCGTTAACTAAAGTGTTTCGCTTTCGACTCGATTGATATCTGCATAGAGAAAATATCCATTTTGTGATTTTGATTGGAAAAGTTGTTCCATGTTTTCATTTAATTACGTTACTCAATTAAAACTGGCAACATGATTTACAGATAGCCTCTAAAGAGTACGATAGATAGGGCCCCTTTTGTACTTCTATTTTGCAGTCATAGGTTTGCCGTGTACCAAGGTTGGTCCAGCACATAATCGTTTTATTTCGAAATGTCTTATTTTTTTAAGATAGGTACTTTAGACTATTTACGATATTTGCAAACCATGGCACGATTCGTCTTTAGTACGCGTGCACACTTCATGAAAAGTTCGCCATCCATGCAAGAGTTAAGATGTCAATTTAATTTGTTATTACCGTATACCTCCAATACTTTGCATTTATTCGTCAAAATCCTTTGCCATGATAATGATGTCAATATACTTGGCAAGTATTCTAGTGTAATTCTGTCAGAATGCGCTATATTACCCACACAAATTGCTATACAGCGTTACATACTTCGAATGGCAACATTCTGTCACCCGCTACCTATACTAAACTTCACTATACTAAACGCCTGCCATTAATCAATTCTGGTGCATCTGGTGTAGTAGATCTAGTAGTACCATACTTGCAATCACCAGACCAACATCTGTAATGATGGTCCGGAATGCACTGATCGCTTTAAGTGCACTCATCCTGGTTGACTCTATGCCGTAGATATGTCCGCACGCTTACTTTGTCCGCCCATATGGAGGCGCTATACATTACTATGGCCTTAACCACGCTTGCAATAAGGTGTCTTATGTGTTTTGGCCCACCTCCTCATGTGTTTTGGCCCACTAACATTGGCGTCCACCCCATACACCGAGATATGCTGGCACCTGAAATTGGGACAAAGATTCTGCAATTCTCGTCCAGTTGGCAAAGTTGAACGCATTTTGTTGGTAAAGAGTGACGATCATACAGTACTTCTTTACCCCGCCCCTCCATCTCTCCCTCTCAACTGCCGCTTGTGCCGTCTTAACGACTTCATCAATGTCGTCATTGTGGACTTAGACTTCATTGTGGACTTAGACTTTCTGAAGCCATATTGCCGTTGTGGTAGTCCACCTAGCTCGGCTATTGCATTCTTTATCCTATCACATAGTATCCACTCAAGGACTTTCTCGGTGTATGTGTGTGTGTTTTCAGAGAAGATGGTAACAGGGTAATCCATCTTGAATGCTGTGGACGTTATCCAAAGCCAACCAGCTCAACAGTGTGAGACTCTTAATCACTAATAACCACTTCCTACATAAATCCTTTCCTCCGGAATGACCGTTAAGTATCATTTCGAAGGGAAGGACTCATTGTACCAACATGTACTATTCTCCTCACGCAAAAAACCTCGATTGACGACGTAGACGTTCCAACCGTCGCAGCTCCCTAATGGTTGTTTTCAGCACTCCATGCTTCTGTGGACGATAACATTCCTTCTACGATATTTCTTAGCACTACATCGTGATTTAAAACACTCGCAACCACCTCTTAATTTTCCTGAAACCGTGAGCATGAGAAAAACACATGTTCAGCGTTTTCTACCGTATCTCTACAGGATGGTCAACTCGATAACTCATAGTGTCCGAAGCAGTTGCGGAAACTATATTGGTTAGTTGCAAGACATCCAGTACTTTCAATCGCTTCCCCTAACCGGTCACACAGTAATCTTTTGAGAAGTTTTCCTGTTTCATCTAACAGACAAATCAGACAGAACGATACTCTGACAGAACTGAGCTTGACCTCTTGTATTTGTTTGAGTACTTGTTTGAGCAGCTTCACAGTGATTTCGGTTTAATTGGACTGTCTTTTTTATACTTATCACCTTTTGTTGTACTGGGCACTTACCACCACTGGTGATTTGCTTTCAGTCAGCTTTTCCATCTCCCGTATAGCAGAACAATTGTGATTCGCTTATATAATATATGGCCCTGTGGCCAGCTTTGCAACACTTGAAACAAAAACCTGAAAATTTTGTCTCACTCTTAGCATTTATAGCATTTCACTGGACTTATTACTGCACGAATTCCTCATCTAACCCAGTCTATATGGATTCTTCTAACCTCAGTCATTTTTTAGAACTACGACTGTTGATACCTTAACAACCGCTATTTGTGTACCGCTTTGAGCAGGTCTTAGACTGCACTCAATATTATTTTCAAGGATGCTTGCTTTTTCGACTTCATTTGCTATTGCGCTAAAGACTTCTTCTGTGGTTATGACCTCATCTATATTCCAGATCTCTATAGGTTAGTCTCGTTGGAATCGGAAAGAGCTGTGACCTCTAGTTTACCATCAAGATAAGTCTCAATTGCCACACATTGCATCCAATGCCATATTCCCGCTTGCTAACCTCTGTAATTGCAGCAGCAGATACCCCTCCCCGGTTTTATATAACACGGACCACGCTATCTCCAATATTCTCTATCTCTAATTAGTGAAACGGACTCATGGTTTTGATCATTAATGCTACGAGCCTTAATGATCGACCTTAATTGCCAACTAATGAGTAAGGTGCACTCACGCTTTTGCTCTCATGTATTTCTTTGGCAATGTCACCGGTTTTTTCTTTAGGTTCTTTTCCGCCTGTTGGCCAACATTTTGTACTCTCACGTGGGGACATGTAATATAATGGCTTCTTTCTGCTGGCTGAATTTTCTGAATTCAAAATTCTTGTTTTTAAAAGTCCCACCATTCTCCTTATTTCATGGTGAAAGTTGGTTCCGCCTTTTATAAACTCGTCCAGTTCATCGATATGATTACCCAAACGCACCATCGGTGGTAAGATATCTGGACTTGAAAATGCTAACAGGTTAGTAAGTAATTGTGACACTTGGCATTGCTGTCCCTTGCTTCTTCTAAACACTTTTCTTCTTCCTCATTGCCCTCATAGGAAGAAATTTTATTTGGCACGGGTGATGCTGCTACTCCAGCTATACCACTTCCAACCTCATTAAAAGGGTAATCCACTGATGAGAAGGAACTTGTAGCTCTATTTCTATTTGCAACAAAGGCCAAGTTTACCATGTTTGTGGTAATGCAGTCGCTGGATTTCGATGGTTGAATGTCCGGCTTTGCACTTCCTGATGCCGCCGGTACTGGGGTTCTAGACCCTGCACTGTACCGTTGTTTTAACTTCTCATTTTTCGTTTTCGTCTATTTGTTCAGAACCTATGGTTGATTCTACGAGTAGCACGATAAATAACCGTTACCTATGACAGAGCTCTGCATTATCACAGGAAGGCTAGGGATTTAAACTCAATGTCGCCAAATTCGGAGTTCGCATACTAAAGACTAAGCCTCCCCTTGCCCGTGTAGCCATTGGCCTATGCAGTGTCAGATTAGCTTGAAATACAAAAAATTGAAACAAAAGAGACATACACAATCGTGTAAGTAACCGAGTTACATCTTATTTAAAATTTCGGATGCTCGGCTAAAGCTAAACATTATTCTTTGTTTAGTCGAAACTCTGCCCTCTGGAAGTTCTTCTATTTTGACGGATATAGTTTTCGGCAGGCACAAAAAAATAAATCAATCAAACAAATTAAAAAGGTCAACTTTGCAAACAGAGCAAAAGAAATTTAAGTAGGTTCTAAAAGTCAATATTTTATTGAATTTACTGTTGTAGACGCATGTATCGAATAGAACCGATTGTACATCTTAAAAAAATTATTTTAAAACTTTTTACAGCACTATGAATCAATTCACACAATTGTGTAGGTGCCACAATGACTCAACCGGTAGTATTTGGTAATACAATTTTAGAATTTAGAGTGTCAGATTAACAACTAACGTATGGAGGGCAACATTAAATTTACTTCTAACTATTAAATTATATTATTCTCTTTTGGATAATATGGCTGCAACATTTTCATACACAATTGTGTTAGTAAGAAAATCGTAGTTTTATACACAATTGTATCAGAATTTACTGAACGGATTGCTGTGGATACATATAGGAAGCATTTTTCATAGGAAGTTTACTACACGGAGTTTTCCAATGATATTTTATATTAGTTTAATATTCTCCCCAAATTCTTTAAAGCAAAGCAATACTTTGATGATATCTTTCCCTTTTAAATCTAAATATTTCAACTGGTAAATACTTTATTACTGTTTAAATTTACTTTAATTCACAATCCTACCGCTGTAATTATTTTTCGTTTTTCTATGCCTAGAGACATCTATATCATATTTTAGCAAACATCAGTACAACGATGGCGAATGAGTGAAAAGCGAAAAATAATTTACTGTGTAACGTGAGTAAAGAAAACAGTGTTAACTAGTAAACTATTTGTACTGTGCTATGCGGAGGTTCCCTGTACCTAGGTATATATGTCATTCGTATACGTTCACGTTTCTTAATCATACGTTTAATCAGATTTTTCGATTTGTTTTTTTTACAGCTTTATAATGTACCAATAATTGCACATATGTAGGCATATATGGTAATAATACTCTTCTAAAACGTGACTAATATGCGATATATGGCAATTTATGTAACCGTACATACGTAAATACAGCAAACCCCATTCTCTAGATCTATGTAACTCGTATATATTGAAATAAATTGTCCAAATTTAATCACCCAATTGGTAATGTATGTGATACTCGTACATAATATGTATAGTGTTATAAGTATGAGGTATGTGTGTCACCTCCACGTAACTCAATTCATATGTTCATCTTAAGAAAAATTTCATAATCTTGTTTATATATCCAATAGACATAATCGTTTTAAACAGTTATTTATATAAGAAAATAAATTCTGTCATTTTATGATCTGGCAAAATTACAAAAAAAAAAAAAAAAAAAACCTTCAAAATTGCGTTCGATAAGAAATTTTATCGTGATGATGCATCAAGAGACACTCACCGACCGATAAGATGTTTGCATACCTAATGATTCATGTAAACCGAATTTCGAATTATTCTATATATAGGTGATATCACCTAATAAATAGACTAAATATTTGCTTAGAGACATAAGATAATTGTTGTGATGACTGAGTTTGTAAAAAGGGTGTCGCAATCCGAGGTATGTGAACGAAAACTAATTTTAAACCACAAAATTTTATGTTTTGTGATGTGTAAATTCTCCTTAAAATCATGCGAAGGTCTCGAAAGATCAAAATGCCAAAATGATATAAACAAATTAACGGTAATAATGTAAATTTTAAGATGTATGACCTTAGGTTTAAGTGATTGTACAGTATGTAGGTTGTCAGTAACATTCTAATTTTTTTGATAAGATGTCAAAGTTTTATTTTTGCTAACCGCGCACTACTTTAACCACAACCTATTTAGAATTTAGTATAGATCATCATATTTTGTAGTTTTTTGCTGTGTTGTATATTTAACTGTAATTTGCAAACCTTAAAATAATAAATTAGTCAATTTATTTGTTCTTATAATAATTAATTAATTAATTAAGAAAATCGATTTATTTTTAGTATGATTTTGTGCGCAGGCGATACGTAAAGTAAGCCCATGTGGTTGGGGGACACTATCATGTCTCATAAAAGACTTCTAAACGAGCATGTTATTCTTAAATTCCACCACAGCATCCCTGGCTTGTCGTCTAAGGTGACTAAACGTCTAAGGTTGGATATCCCCCGCATCCTTAAAAACCTTCACTGTTAAAAAAATCAACAAAAGAAAATATGGATACCGCCAGAATTTAACCCGACCCCCACTTATGTTAAAAGACACGACAGAAGAATCGTTACGTGAAACAGCAGTTGCTAAGAAAATCAGGCGTGTTTATGGCACTTTATCAGCCATTAAAGAGTATCAACAAGTATACAAGGGCAACAGGTTTAAATTGCCGCTATTAGACATGATTGGATCAAAGCATTGGGATTCAGAATCGTGAATACCGACGTCCCAGGTCAACAAATTTTGCAGCTCAACACCAGCCAATAAGAATTAACATCATTCGCTTTTCGATAACGTTTTGGGTGCAGCAGAAAAATTTTGAGGCTAAATTGACGTTGAAATCAGGAGCGATTTCAAAATACCACAAAGCAAGGCCATTGTCGTTTGTTTTAATGAAGCCCGTAAAAGATGAACTCCATCGACTTATAGAAAACAAAACAAGCGATTGGGCGGCACCCATAGGTCCTGTTACCAAAACCCCAATTTTTCAGTAAAATCGGACGCATACTTAGAGGAGTGCTTACGAAAATTAGTGGTGGTTAACACACTTTTCGGTCTCTATAAGTACTTGAGACTACCTTTCGGTGTTGCTAGTGCACCTGGCATTTTCCAAAGAAAGATGGATGAATTAACATCCAGTATACCCGTGTGCGTGGCATATTTAGATGATGTTGAAATGGAATATCTCGGACATATAATTTTCTCGCCAGATATCTGGCCTTCAGATAGCAACACAAAAGCAATCAAGAACATACCACGCCCAGTGCATGTTAAGCAATTGGAAGCCTTTATAGGTAAAGCAAACGAAAAGTTTATTCGTAATTTTTCACAGATACCAGCACCAATTAATGCGTCATATAGGGATGTTGGTTTTGTTTAGACAGAGAGACAGAAACAAGCGTTTAGGAAGATTAAAGAGGAACTAATCAACACGACAAAATTAAGTCGGAACTGTAATATCTCATATTTTCCCTGATGGAACCGAACAACCAATTGGATTTGCATCGAAGACGTCGGAAAAGCACCAAAACCGTTACAGTCAAGTAGAAAAATAGGCACTCAGTATTGTGTTTGGTATTAAGAAATTCCATCAATATCTCTAATCACAGTTACCCGTGGGATCTGACCAGGAATTCTATGACTACGAACTTAAGTCAGGAGTACAAGAGATCTATGAAATTACCGCACAAGAGTATCCAAGTGATAGTCGAGTAATAATTGAAGACCATACTAAACGAGATAATGTGTTGCTACGAGTGATCGAACACAACTGACGTATATAGGTGGCCTGAAAAGTTGACTAAACCTGACGGAGACTTATAACTTACATTTACCGCCAAAAATGTCATTAAACGTTTGTAAAATATTCTTTTGTTACAAACAGAGCATACACGTGTAGTAATCCAGCTAGACTCCGAGAGAAAGTCATAAATGTGCTACACATAGGGCATTGGGGCGTTACAAGAATGAAACAGATGGCTCGAATTCATTGCTGGTGAGCAGGCATTGACCATCCAAACTATCTTAGCACCATAACAGACTTTTGCGATAGAAGGTTTACCCAAGATTATTGTTTCGGATAACGGTGCCCAGTTCACGTCAACTGATTTTGAGGAATATTGCCGATTGAATAGTATCAAGCATTTAACAACTGCACCGTTTCAGTAAGCTCTTACGATATTCCTAGTAAAATTCAGATCTAAACCGGGTAGTGATAACAAAACGCCAGCTTTAAAGTTACACAGTCGAGAACTAGGATCCGGTTTGGAACACTTGGAAGAGACAATTTTCGGTTTATGAAGGAAACGATTTGTTTTCCAATGTCCTTGATTTCCTTAATTTAAGACTTGATTTAAAGCAATACAATTTTTTTGAAGCTGTTACAGACCCACGAGATTTGGAATTTTATCACGATACATTTTACGAGACAAGTAAAGATTCCGCCTATCATAGTCTAGAACATAATATTTGTCGGAAACCAGCCATCGAATAATTTATCGATTCCTACACATAAGTTTTTATACGCCATGTTGCCTTCCATTATCCATTTATAGTTAACATATAAACATATATACACACACGTGGGAGAACATTTCGGTGAATACATCAACACCAAACATATAATCAACCTACGCGCGATAACTTAAATTATTTGTTGATATCATTATTATTGTCATCCCAACATATGTATAATGCAACCCTCATATCCTAATCTGAGGTATAAATCTTCACATATGTCAATTATTTTTCCTACTTATATCCCGAGACAAACGGCAATATACCAACAATCGATATTCTATATTTTGTTTTGAGTTCCTGGAAAATTCCCCCACCTAATAATTTCTATAATGCAAATTAGTCATTCTAATTTTCATAACAACAACAATACCGATCGTAATAGAGTATAAAAATAACCAACAATATACATAAAAATGGAAAATACCAAAGAAAACTCATTGGGAAAACCAAAAATGATAAAATAAAAGAATCGTCAAACCGTTTGTGACAAACGTATATATAAATTGGTCATTTTCATACGGCTTTGACACGAAAACCAGTAAGCATAACAGTAAGAACTGCTAGTTGAGATTTTAACACCTTCTTTGTGAATATTTATTGGTCTTAAGACAAAAATAACAACATTGAGAAAAAAAACTGTAACTCTATTCTTAATTAGTATGATTGGTCACGAATTTTGGATACCGTTAAAAAAATATTAAGTAGATGCATAAATCGATGCGTATTTTCTTAAAATTAATTTTTTCATGATTTTTAGATTCCAACAGTAACCGAAAGCAGCCAAAATATAAGACCACTCAATCTATTGATCTACCATAAGATATTTTACAAGTTTGGCACATCTCAGTCATCGTGTAATGACTTCACTGAAAATACAGTTGCAGAAACTATTAAAAGCGTCAAAACTTTTCAGAGTTAAAAAATTTGGTACGTTTCTATGTTCGTTAATGTCGATAGTTTCTGGTAAATATAGAACAGCAAAAATCAAAGAAAGAACCCCGAATGCCGGTTTTAATCTATTGATGTCGACAGATTGGTGCTTATTCTTGTGTTTTTATTCTTGTGCAATCGTCGAATAACTTACCAAGCCGCCGTATACAAGCTCAGCTAAGGAACATTTTAGATCCTTCGTTTATAGCTTCGGTTATGGGTCATAATATTGACCGGTAACCTGAATCTGGAGATATAATTCTTGATAAAAGTTCGGGCAATGGTAACTGTATAAATGTCTCTCATGCAGGACTCTAATGGCTATATTGAATGACACGATCAACCCACGTCAATAAATATACTGGGGCCCAATTTGTCTAAACACCTTGCATTTCGGGCATTAGAAAGATGATATAAAAGATACTTTTTTTGATAGTGTTGTTCGTTTACGACCACGTCCTTTGCGTCTGGTAATGCTTCCAGTTTCGTTGTAACAAGAAATGGAGTGCGACACAAGATTTATGCACATTGAGATGGTTGCGCTGTCGGTTAGAAACCTAAATTTCACTTCTTTCGAACTTCCTCAAATCACTTAATAGTTTTTCGGACATAATTATAAAACTAGAACGTTAAAGGTTATATAACGCAAACAATTGTGCATCAACCCAATATCTAAGATTTTTGCACATTGAAGAAATATTAAGTTTACTTAAGCATTTTTTTTGGTAAATCGATTTTCAGTTCGTTACAAAAATGGCGAATTTGAATATGGCCATCTCGTTTAGTCATTAAACCTAAGTACACGTATTTGAAATATTTTTTTTAAAATATATTTTCATTGAAAGCATAGCAATGTTTTTTTTAGAATTTAGTTGTTCTAATCAAATGAGTGCAACAAACTTAAACGAACAATAACCTTACATAAAAAAAAAAAATTCTTTTTTGTTAGTTCCATTACTTTGTAAATAGACAAAAAAATTATTAAACCTACACAAGATTCTGTAAACACACGTACATTGCATACACACACACAGTAATGTAAAATACTTTTTGTGTCTATATATGTCTGACTGCTATATAGTCTTTGGGAATGACTACATCTATAGGATTGTGATACATCAAACATACAACACACCGTTGTGGAGCACACATAGGTTTTGGGGGCATTTAAGATAATGCATACACAAAAATAAAAGAATAACATGAACATGGTTAAATCTTGAGATACAGCTGGGAGTAAAGTCTTTTTATAAATATAAATATATTTACACCAAGCACTCGGTTTGCACAATTTTTCTTTAAAAAGTTTCCGCATTCGTAAATTTTTTCAACGAAAATTTCACGCTATTCGGCATACGTTTGCTGAGTTCTTCCAACAAATCTGTGTAATTTTAATTAGAGTAACTTTTATGTAACTTTATTAAAATCAAAATGTAAATTACTGAATTTATTTACATATTAGTTGCACAAAAATTCTTCAAATATGACTAATGCCTACATATATATTACAGTTTATGATGGAAAGCCATTAATGAAAAGAGTTTACGCGGATAACTCATCCATATTTCATACAAGTGTTACTGCGGGGTATCAAATCGAGGTGGTTCCATTTTTAATTTTAACGAAACATTTTTATTTATATGTGAATTTCCGATCAAACCAAAAAAAATAAATCACAAGTTCACAGCTCCGAGTGACCGATAAAATAAAAATTTTGCATCAATTAGTTAACGAAACTAAAACTAAAGTTGATAGCATCTTTCCGGTCATTTTAATTAAATACGAATAATATTAACCTACATTCTTAAATTTGACCGAACATTCACAAATAACGTTTCGTTAAGTTATCTAAGCATGTTAAATAAAACTTATCGAACAATTTACCAAAAAGTAATTTAAAAACATAAATTTGATTAAACTTTTCATTATAATTGCATTTCATGTATATAAACTGAACGAAAGAAATGAATTTAATTTAGATTTTAAAACTGTATTTAAATAATCTTAACGAACAATATCATACACACAGTGATACAATATCATATGATTTTTAAATTAATTCACGCAGTTTTGAGATTTTAGAACTTAATAAAAACTTAGTTTCGTTAAATGTTTATTAAGTAACCTTTTAAATTTTAATGAAACCTTTTTATTTGTATGTAAATTTCCAATTAAATCAAATTAAATTCAACTGTCCACAGCTGTTAGTGACCGATAGTATCAAAATACATTTATATCAGATAATACTATAATTTAACGAAACTAAATAAAAACGTTACTTGGTAAAATTTCTCGTTTTTTTTTAAATAAACACAAAAATATTCAATTACATTCTTAAATTTAACGTTAAATCCACAGATAATGTTTCGTTAAGTTATTTAAATTGAACGAAATAAACGGATTTAATTTAGATTTTAAAATTTTACTTATTAAATCTTAACGAAAATAACATATATTTTACTGATTCAGTTTTTTCACAATACAGTTTTTAAATTAATTCACACCGTTTTATGATTAAATAACTTAATAAAAATTTAATTTCGTTAAATGATCATTAAATACCATTTAAAATTTTAACGAAACATTTTTATTTGTATGTCAATTGTCAATCAAACTAAAAAAATATCACCTCAAATTATTTGTTAATTTTAATTGTCCACAACTCTTAGTGAACGAAATTATTAAAATACTTTTTTCATTTTAGATCATCAGTTAGTACTAAAATTTAACGTACTTATTAATAATAGCTTAAGTTGATAAAATGATGTTCCGTTTATTTTAATTATATACGAAAAATAGTTAACCAAATTATGAAATTTGACTTAACATCCACAATTAATGTTTGGTCAAGTTATCCTAGCATGTTAAATAAAACTTATCGAACAATTTAACGAAAAGTAATTTAAAAATATAAAAGTGATTAAACTTTTCATTTATATTGCATTTCGATTATCTATTATAAATTGAACGAAAGAAACACAATTAATTTAGATTTTAAAATTTTAATTAACAAATCTTAACGAACGGTAAAATATCATATATTTGAGAAGATTTTAAAACTTATCAAGTATCATTTTACCGAAACATTTTTATTTGTATGTGAATTGCCAATCAAATTAAAAAATGTCACCTTTTAAATTCAATTGTGCACAACTCTTAGTAAACGATAAAATTTAAATACATTTTAATCAGTTAGTACTAAAATTTAACGAAACTAAATAAAAACTAAAATTTATCATTACAAATTACTTTTCTAAATTTCACTTAATATCCACAAATAATGTTTCGTTAAGTTATCTAAGCATGTTAAATAAAATTACTTGAACAATTTAACGAAAAGTGATTTGTTTAAATTGAACGAAAGAAAAGGATTTAATTTAGATTTTAAAATTGTATTTAACATTATATCAGTTAAAAAACCTATATATTTTTTCCTTCCATCCAATTTTGAGTAAAGAATTCGGACACTACTGACGGTAAATATTTATTAAAGGTTTACTGTACTAAACGATTTACCCGACTGTTGTATTAGATTTGATTTGCAGAAATCGAGTTATTAAATGAACAATACTACGAGATTATAAAAGAATATCTTTTAAAATAATATTATAACTGTAATAATTTCAGTACAGTATCGAATTAACAGCACAATTCTTAAGATGTTCGGTCTTAATGCTATTATAGTAAATTAAACGAAATTAAGTAAAATAATTTAAACAAAATAATTTGTTAAGTTTCGTTAAAATTATAAAAATGATTCATTTTTAATTAATTTAATTTTAGCAATAAATTTATTATTTTAAGTCAAAACTGTTTCGTAACTGTTACTGAATAAAAATTTAACGAAACTAATCAAATAAATTCTTCGTTAATTTTGATATATTTATATATATATATATATATATATATATATATATATATATATATATATATATATATATATATATATATATATATTCGTTAAATTTTTAAAATATTTTACATATAAAAATACAATAGTAAAACTTAACGAAAAACAATTTTAAACCGTTTATTTTTTTCTGTTGCTATGGATTTAAACACCTCATTAACTTTATATTACAAAACAAAAATGTTTCGTTAAGTTTTTGAATTTTTTATAAATAATTTTATGGTTCGATTAATCTTTCACCCATTTATAAATGTCGCATAATTTTATGTATAACTTTTTTGGTTTCAGACACCACGCAATCTTATGTCTTGGTGTTAACGTATATTATGTAGTGTTCAAGTCGATTTTTCATTTCTTTGTTTACAGATTGCCTAAATAAATCTTCATCAAATTTTTGCAACTGTACAACATTCGAAAAAAAATGTAGGTTAAACAAAAAATAGAATATAAAGAACTAAAGGCCATTAAAAAATTCGTTACATTGCATCTTCACTAGAAGAAATTCTATTTTAGTAAATTTATCTTGGTTTTGACGAATATTTATCGAAATTACTGGAAAGAAAATTGTTTTATGACCGAAATTACTTGATTATTTATTACTCCATATCCACCGATAAGGTCATTCCTGTTTTTAAAAAACATTAGATATAGTATCAGCAACCCTTTCTATAAAGAGAAGGTTGAAAAATGCCCTCGGTTTAATATAAAAAAACAGTAAAGAGTGACAAACATGTGAAAACTTCAAAAAATAAGCTGATTTGGATCGGTTTCTTTAGTACAGTGGCAATGTTTAATGGGTAATTGTATTGGAACGAGCACATTCCTTGTGTGTAGTAGAATTGGTCAGTTGGCTTCCCTTGGTATTGATTTCAAAATCGAATCATACTTATTTAAAAACACTCATCACCATCATCATCAATGTAACCTTGTTGGCACAACACATATACTCGTATTGAAAATGTGTAAATTTTTTTCTATTTTTATTTTTTTATTTTTTTCACTTCAGTCATCATCTTGTTGACGACAAAATAAAGAAAAATAAAAAAAATTCTTTTGGTCACTTATACGAGTAATAAGAAATTTATCTAACTCAAGTTGTGTAACACCGATTTAACACCATAAATCTTTTCCTAAACATCATTTCACAACTAGACCAAAGTCTATCTCATAACCTTATATGGACAATATATTGATGAGATAGTGTGCATAGTCTGTTTTCGTTTTTGTTGTTGTTATTGTTATAAAGTAGTTTTAACTGCGATAAATTGTCTTACGTAAATAATGCGAAGTACTTAAGTCTTATTATAAATGATTAATAAAAATTTTATTGTTTATTCGATTAAAAAAACGAACGATCAATAAATTTGTTAAAACATTTTGATTTAAAATTATTAATTTATTAATTAAAAAAGATAAATCATATTGCGGCTCCTGTTGTTGGAGGGTATTTATAAGCATTTCTAAAAATATGTTTTTAAACTTACATCGTCATAAGAATACAAGACACAAATCATAATACAAATACACATAGTACTACCATGGTATGTTAGCCCATTGACTTGATAGATGTCACTACTGGTATCGTTTTAAAATACTCAAAATATTTTTATATGTATAATCGCCTAAATGTCATATATTTTGACTAAATGTTGACGATATTCTACCGACCCGACATCTAGAACATCAATGGGTAAACCGTTTTTTTTTACTTATGATGGTAGTACTATGTGTATTTTTACTATGCCCAAATTGCTGTTTTGCCTATTTTTTTGCCTAAGATATTCTTTTTGATATAGTCAAGCCGATAATCTCAAATATGTATCAGACGTAGCCAAAAGTTATATTCACCAGTTAGAAAAGATGGCGAACAGCCATATTAGTTCGGCCAGAATAAAAATAGTAAGAAGTGAAAGTGAGCTTTCATCAGTCCGACTATATATATTTTGAAAAAATGAAGCAAATAAGTTAGTAGTATCCCCAGAATTACTGCTAGCAACATCATTAAACCACATAGTTGATGAAAATCCAAACGTTTTTCTTTTAGAGTCAACGAGATTCCAAAATGATTTTGGATGTGAAGTCATATTATAATTTGAGCCTTAATGATAAAATTAAAATTAAGCCAATGAATAAAATTTCATAGAAAAGTTACACGTCGCGATCAATATCCACCAACGAAAAACACGAATCCCACTCAACCGATTTGAAATAAGAAATCTATCGTAACATCGAAAGGTTGGGAAAAATACTCATGCGATAACCGATTTCAACCGCTTCGACATTTAGGCTTTATTGAAACAACATTTAGGCGTAATTTACATGAGAATTAAACTGACACATTAAAATAAAATTGAATCACACAATATACGAAATTTTCAATTCTCTTGCGTTAGAATGAATAAAAAACGAACAAAATCGGGGTACTGGTGCCAACTTTATCATAAATAGTTTAGCTGGATTGGCAAAAACAAGTCCAGAAATGTGGAAATCAATACTATTAGGTGTTGATATATTTAAGGTATTTGTTGAGGGAGCCGCCGACCTCCCCGAAAATTTTGATTGAAGTTGAATTTCTTAATAAGTACGTGTTCCTGCCATAAATCAGCATTCATGATAATTTCAAAGGATTCAAGTGGCACACGTATTTTATACGAAATATAAGGCGCTCCTACTCCATTTTGTGAGTCTTTATTGATCCTTAAACAATTAGCATCCGAAATTTGAAGATTATTTTTCACAAACTCATTGAATTCACTGTCAGTAATGACAGTAGGTTTAAGTCCCGACACAAAAAGCCATTTACGTGGTGGAATAGCTTTTCGCTAAACAGCGGGAAAGACTGCTGTTATGATCTGCTCGCGGTTCGATGCCCACAATTGCCCACAATTACGACCATATCATCAAGTGATGAGATAAATTGGTAACATATTCGGAAACGAATTTCCATTCCAACTGAGGAGAGACTAGAATTCTTGTTGCGCAAGTTTTAAGAACAAGAAAAAATTCTGCAGTCAAATCCATGGTCAGAGAAAGAGCGATTACAAAAACGAACTCTCACAAGTTTCAGCTGAATCTGGTTTAATATTACGAAAATGGCGGTCGAATAACCAACTTTTAAGCGACGGGGATGATGAATCACAAATTCTCGACGACGCAGTCACAGATCAAATAATGTGCTAGGCTTGTATTGGAATCCTAAATAAGTTACATGTTTGTTCAAGTTCCTCGAAATTTGAAATACAGTCTGTATAAATTGAAGTGTTCGGTCGATCGCATCACCAATATTCGCACCATCGGACGATCAACCAAAAAAAAAACTTTTTTTGGGCTCTTCAAAAATTATGATTAGCTAAAATTCAACATCAATTTAATCAGGTTAGGAATATTCATATATACCACGATTTACTGGCAACCTAACAGATGAGGTACAACTTGATGGTTTCAGTGATGCGAACGAACTTGTCTATTCCGCAGTAGTCTACATCCGAACTCGAACAAACAACTTTAACTCTGTACATTTTTAACGGCAAAAATCAAGGTGGCTCCAAGTGAGCTTACCACGACTTGAACTTTGTGGATCCCAAGTACAAGAAGTACATTTGTTTTCTATCAATTGGTACCTGGTGCAATTTGAAAACATGTTAAGGTTACAGATAAACCCGCAGACTTAGCTATTCGAGGAATCACTGCAAACAAACTAGTTCATTGTCCGTTATGGAAAGGGCCGGAATGGTTACGTCTAAGTAAACAATATTGGCCATTAAATCACCATGCTTCGAAACATCACAAGAAATTAGAAAGACTGACAGTTTATACACCACCCGGTAGTTGCCAGCTTTGGAAATGAGTCTCCATGTGGCCACCTATACCTAAAATTAACGAATTATATTCCGAGTTTTATGAAGGCGAAATAACAATTATTAAGGTCGTTCACCGTGCACTACAGTGGCATATTAAGAGTTGGCGGATGGCTGCAAAATACGCAGTGCACGTATAAAATGAAGCATCCTATAGTTTTTCTGAAAAGTCGCACGCAACAAGAAGGATTATTTGCATCATAAATTCCAACACGCTGGATCATCATTTTTATTTGCTCTTTCTCATCACAAATACTGGGTACTGGGTAGAAGGGGAGTATGCAGTGTAGTATACCATCACTTGCTTTCGCTATTCAACACTTAAATCACATCAACGAATGGGCAGTCTTCGTGAAACAAGAATCACACCAAGCAGACAATTTTCACTGGTTGGGGTAGATTATGTAGGACCAATTCTCTTAGCATCCAAAAAGGGCAAAAGAGCAAAACTAATAAGGATTTTTAGTTATTTTGCCTGTTTTGCTACGAAGGTATTCACTTAGTAGTGTCATCCAAACTAACAGCCGCAGCATACCTGGTAGCGTTAGATCGATTTGTTGCAGAGATGTCCAACGGAAATCCATCCCGACATTAGGACAAATTTAGTATGAGAATAGCTGCACTGTCGATATTACCGAAGATAAAACAAGAGTGCCATTCGTACTTTTGAAAGAACGTTTTAAACGGGAGAACTGTTAGAGAAATTGTAGTTCTGCTCATGAAATGTTAAAAACAGATCCATTTTAGGCTGATCTACGAGCAGTGTTACTTGGTTTAAAGGTACAAACATTTCAGGCACTTTATCAATTATGATTGTGGACATTGTAATCACCTGTAAAGGATGTGGTTTTTGTTTATAATATTTTATGTTGCTTTTTGTTTCTCCGTATGTTGCCATATTTCACGCCTAACCATCTGCATGTCTGACAGGCCAAAATTATTCCAAATTTTATGTTGAACGTAAGTTTTTCATGTTTCATGTTGCATGTTGAATGTATTTGGCTTTGATTAAGCACCTGTTTTACTATAATTTTGTACTTTACAGATCCTTAAGGTTACCTGTTAATCCCCATTGAATGTCGTTAAGGGATATCTAGTTTTCTCATGACACTATCCAATACGATAAGATTACATAAAATGTATAAGATAATATCAACAACTCGGAGACATGGTACGAATTTTTCCAATCCTTTTAAAGAAAGGTCCAAGAATTCAGATCATCAAAACTTTCAAAGAATCGAGTGGAAAGAGCATCTAAAAATGAAATTGCAACACTTTAGTCCCAGGCTCTAATCGGAGCTATGCACATTCACCAAACGAAATTTATTATCCGAGTGCGGTAAAATATTTGATCCGCTAGGATGGATTTCTCCTACCATTATCACTATCAAAATATTACTCTGGTTGACGGAAATTGAATGGTATAATCCACTTCTAGAAATCCACTTCAAATGTCAACAGAAAACATTTCGTAAGATCTCTTCCACGTTTGGAACTTTGCGGTTCTATGTTGCTTCAGAAGGTCTCACAAATCTTCCAAGCATTAGAGAATTCAGCACACGCTTGGACTGATTTTAATATTGTGCTGGCACGTCTTTCGGATAGCCCTAGAAATTGAAATTGTTTCGTGGCAAATTGCACTAGCTTTATAATAGACAAGATACCTAGAAATTACTGGCAGCATGTACCAACCACTTTCAATCAAAAATATTTTGCTAGCGATATCTTGCCAACTTGGCCAAACTAAAGGTCAAAAGCTTCTGAAATTAGTGGTCTTTGTTTCTACTAGAAGTAAAATAAAAATGATACAATTGTCTTTGATATTCGAAAAAGGTTGCTTCATTCAAATTTATTTTGAACTTGTATCCAGCCTAAATTATTATCCTAATAAACGTACACTGGCCTCTCGACGAGGTACACAATTCTATAAGGTTAATATTGATTTGCAGTTTCTTCTAAAAAAAGATACAATCCAAACCAATGCTCAGATCCATAATCCAACTACAATGCTTCCTGCGGGTATACGGACAAAAACTGTTAACAATTAAAAATTTTTTTTACAAAATCTTACTATAAATGATATGATCTTAATTATCTCCAACATATATGCTAAACGACATATTTTTTCAGTTTGCATAAATTAAAAAAAAAAAAAAAGCAACAACAAAAAAACTTCTGTAACAAATTAGAAACTGTTGTAAACATAGAACAAAGTCTTTCTTTCATCGCATACATATTTTCGCTTTAACTCAACCCAATACCAAAGATAATTGTCTTAAAATGTTGAACAGAGTACAATGGGATAAACATATAACTTTATGAGAACAAGATGTAAGTGTGTACCCTTATTATTTTGTAGTTAGACATACTTTTCAATTAATAGTTATAGTTTATAGATTAAATGGAAGTTTTATGGCTATATACACAATTTTTATGTATCTAAGTGGAAGGGGAATGGTTTATGAAATCGTTGAACTGTTTTATAAATATATGATGGAAGTTAATTATTTCCGTTACATAAATAAATCGTGCGGCCGATGTATTAAACAAAATCGGTTTGTTCGGACCTCTTATTTGGAAAAGTTAGTCAAAAATAAAAATGTCAAAGATTTGTGGGAGTAAAATTTTGTAATTATATGTTGTTGCTTCTTACTCGCCAAAAGTCTGCATTTTGGATTTCTAAGTTTGCTTTTTTGGCTAAAATCTCCAAGGATCTCAAGTACTAATTTCTAAGGGAAGGTCTCGGGTCATCTTATCGGTCGGCTGCCAAATTTGTTGGCAGTGATCATCAATTTGTCACTGCTAAGTTAAGATGGCATTTTTTGTAAAGTCGTGAATCACAGAAAAACAAAAAACTTTCGTATTAACTGTGCAGGTCTGATAAACGGAGATGAGAAAGCACAATATCAGAATCTTGTTAGCAGTAGCATTATGGAAACCAACTAACGTTCTGATGATATGAACGGTTTATGGGAGGTATTGAAAACTTTATTTGATGCCGCTGCCTGCAGGCGCCTCTTGCTGTCGATCAATAGAATGTAGCCTAGAAAGACACACGAATCCGTTTTACAATTGCACGGAAAATCAAAGCGTTCCTTGCTAGGAGAACCGCCAAGCGAATTTGTAGACGGAAAAAGGGGGAATGGTGAAAGGCTGAAGTCTTAAGAGTACAACAATTTAAGAATAAGTGCACTGGACTGCACCATACATTCAGACCTAGGTCTATCTCAATTTGGGACCAAGATGCAAATCTTCGTGTTAACCTCGATGCAGTGCTCGAAAGTGAAATTTGAAAGAAGCATTTCTCTGGTTTACTCAATGTTCAGCAAGTGTCAAATTTTTTTGTCTAAAACAGACTGTAGAGATGTGCATAGATGATTCATCCTTCGAAAAATTCACACTGGCCATGCAGAGACTAAAAAGAAACCGTTCCCCTGGGGTTGATTGCATTCAAGCTCTTGATATTCGAAGATAATACTTTGTGGAACTGGCTGTTTGACCTTATTCGATTGATAACTGGCCGCGTTGTGCCTTATCCTTAAAAAAGGAGATCAAATGCGAAAATTATCACAGCATAGCGCTTCTTTGCACAGCATACAAATGAAATATCTCGCGACATACTCGTACATCAGGTGTTCTTGGATTTCCAACAAGCCTATCATTCAATTCATCGGAGTAACATGTTTGTGTAAATTGGACTAAATTGCCACGGTACACTACTACATCATTATAATGGGAAGGGACTTTGACAAAAAAAATGAAAGGCATTCCAGATAAAAGTCAAGTTTGGTCATACAGTAACAACAAAATTAAAGAGAAGATAGAAGCAATAAAAGAATATCCAAGACTTTTAATAATTACAGGGTTTTCTTGTAATGCGGCTGTACAGTAGACGTTTCGTGCCCAGCTTATGACTTTGGGATCAAGCATAAAAAAAGAACAGAACATCGAATTTCCGATAGTTTATCAATGTCAAAAGAGCCATGTCCAGTTGAATGTAAACATTGCACTCTAGGATTTATCGACCAATAGAGATTAATGAGAAGGACCATTGGTCTATATATAGTGACTGTGCAAACAAATCTCCCTTTATTAAAACGTATTGGGTACCAAAGAGTGGGATTGCTAAAATTCTGTGATGGATTTGTGTCAAAAATGTGACATACAGCTTTGTAATATTGGGATATCATTCGAGAGAATAGCCGTGGATGTGGTAGAACCCTTTCCGACTAGTAAGCGCGAATATAATCATTTGGTGATAATTTGAAATGGGAAGTTTATCCCTCAACGAATCAAGAAACAATATAACTGTCAACAGTTAGAAAGCCATATATTCAAACAAAACTTTTACACTTAGAATGATTTTTGAAGAGACTCTACGATTAATAGGAGAACAAAGTTTGGTGTGGTCCATTAAAAGTATAATGTGACCAGCATTACGTAGGTCGAATGATAGATGTCAAGTGATCAGATAAAGACTCGATATTAAACGAGGACAAATACTAGAATAATTGGTTTGCATAGAAGATTTTGCAATTCTCTTGAGACAGTGTTCGAGTTTTTGTGTGACATCAAGATGGCTGTATCATCAGCAAATGTTGATATTATTATCTTTTTAGGCATAGGTAGATCGGCTGTGTATAATACAATTCTACACAGTACAACATTGGTCCAAGAACGCTGCCTTGAAGCACATCTGCTCTAATATCATTTACGACACTATATATTGTCTTTGAAGAAGATCTCAGAGAAGTTTTCCAGAACTAAGTGAAGATTGTTTGACAATAGCTTCTTAATTTTATAAATTAAGCCCCCATGCCACACTTTGTCAAATGCTTGTGCAACATCCAGAAATACAGTAGACCAGTACTTTTTTTTCTCAAAGGAGTGTTTAATCATATTTAGAATCCTGTATACTTGCTCTATGGTTCCATGTTGACTTCTGAATGCAAATTGATGTTCTGGTATAACCTGGAGCTCTTCCAATACTGGTTTAAGTTTACTTAGTATCATTTTTTTCGAAAAGCTTCGATATTGTTTCAGATATTATCATTATGTCAATATTGTGCTCAATGAGGAATGCTTGAACCTCGGCTTTGTGCTAGGCCATTTGTGTTCCATATTGCTATTTTAAGGACATTTATTTTTGATTTTTAACGACCATCTGGATCATCACATTCATATTTTGCATCATTAAATGATTATTCTAAATTGAAAGTGGAAAACAATATGGCTGGAATGCGTATTATTGACTGACTCACTTTCCAAAATTCAACACAAAAATTGTAATCTAGCAAATGAGCTAGGTTTTGAAGACTGATTACGATGAGGTCAATTCATTGAATGATGATAAGGAACCTCTTGAACAAGAAATCACCTTTCTTAATTTTAATTTCTTTCCCTCTCTCTCTTTTATTTTTTATTTCGGAAGCTAATCCTTGTTTGTCATAAAGCACCATTCACCGTAACAAAAAAGAAAAATAAAGTTGAAAAAGAATCCAAAAGTTGGAATAAATAGTTAAAGAGTTTGAGGTCAAGTTCAATGGGACAGCTTTATACATTAGTTACGTTGCTATGAGACAAAACAGCTCGTTTATAGGACAATATCGACATGAGAGAAAAGGTAATAATCGATTTGAAGTAGGAAAAGTTAGTTTCCAAAATAAACGGCCCACAAAATATGTTTCTAGTCGAAATACCTTCATAGTTGAAATAAGTTCATAATTTAAAATTTGCAAAATTAGCTTCCACATTCCAGTTTTTTCCTTTTTATGTAATTCCAATAATACTCGTAATATCTTTCTTCGAGTTATCTAGCAAAATTGTATTATTCGTATAAAATCCTGCATAAGTGCCAGTAACTGACTAACTGTCATTTTATCTCAAAAATAATATCATGAATTTTCATCAAGAAACAGTGGGCTCATCTCTAATATCCTGTATAACTTTGACATATCTAGAATGTTAAGTTCTTTTACAGAAGTTGCCCAAACATTTCAAAGAAAAGCATGAACTCTGCCAGTATGTCGTGGCCATCATGTCGATCATGTCGTGGTAAGCCAGTAACTAAACCAAAGCCATACAACCTGTGTTCAATTTAATTCTTATTAGCATGGAAGAAATTAAATTTTAGTGATCTAGGACAGATATAAACCATTAATTTGAAGATTAGAAGTTCTCACAAAGCTATCCCGATTTTAGCAGGATTTTTAAATTAAAACGGGGTTCATCATTCTCCGATCGATGTTTAAAAATGTTTCCTTATTCACATACTGTCCAAAGCTGCGGAACACTCCTCACTATATCTTCTTTCAAGATAGACATGTGTAAGCCTAAACTACCTTAAAATACTAAAAAAGGATGGAATCTCCTATTTATCAAATTTCAAAAGACAAAGAGAAACTCGAACCAAAGAATCAGTAGAACTTGCAAGTTCGTAAATAGCTTACAAGTTACAATATTTCAATGAATTTAAAAGTTTTATGGCTTAAAAGGGTATATTCGGAAAAGGGTATTCACAAAGAGATTTTCCACTATAAACGACTTCAAGAGCTAACTACTTTGTAACCTTTTGTGTACTTTGAGGTGCTTCAGAAAAAGCTGAAACGTAATTGTTGATATGAAATTAAAATTTATATATATATATATATATATATATATATATATATATATATATATATATATATATATATATATATATATATATAACCTAACCTAATTTATATAATCCAATGAACCCAGTCACATATACAATAAATAAAAAAATTTTCAACATGGTAGAAAAGATCAAGCAATTTTTTTTTGTTATATCAACTGTGTAATACTCGTATATAGTCTATATAATACACGAGTAAGTATTTTGAAAGGCATAATCAATAAGTAATGAATGACTCACGAATTATTAAGAAATTGGATAAATTCTTAGTATGGCTTAGCTAATAATTTGTCTTCGATTAATGTGGAATGATACACAACCAAAATAATGATTCCATTCTCTTTGTATATCTGAACATAATACGGATAATTGTTTAGAAGGTGTTTTGTTGCTTAGAGTTGTGCTCATTGTTTTCTGTTGCGCTTTTATTTTTTTGTTATGCTTTTTGGACAATCTCTTACAGTTCAACAATACGATGGAAGATGGGCGTGAATCGAAGGTTATAAACGTATTGTGTATTTTATCTTCCGGAGAACTTTTTTTTGTTTTTTTTTTTACTATTTCACACACCATAGGGTGATCATACTTAATTGTATTTTTATAATAACAATCTCTGACATTAATTCTTACAACAATAACATAATACCAGCATATACCGCAACAAAACTAAATTAACTTTTGTAAAGAGTTTTCCATTTTTAATGTCATGTATTATAAGTATGTATGAGAAAAAACAGCCGATTCTTTATAAGGTGTTACGGCAAAATTAAAAAACATTTCAGTAACCATAAAAATTAAAAATCCGGCCATTCTAATCGGTAAACCCTATATAATTACATTTTGTTACCATTAAACTAGCGTGAAAATTAAATTTCTACAGTACATAGATACACGACTACACACTAAAGTAATTTTATTGTATATTTATAAAGGCCAATTCATTTAAGGTGAAACATATCACGATTTCAACATAACCAACAACAAAAAAAAAATAAACCTCGGAATCAAATTGTGCCACAAAAAAAAACAAGCAATGTTAAGGTTTTGTAGGCAGTTGTAGGTATGGCTCCTTGAAATAATTAGAAAATTCTAAAGGTATCCAATTAATTTAATTAGATACAGCTTTTAACTAAATATATTGAATAACACACGGTCGTTGCCATTTTGATTGCTTGCTCAATTGAAGCATTTGAAAATGGTGTTATTAAAATGGGAGTACAGCCGTACACTCCAAATCAATCAATCAATCATTGGCATCTCAAATATCATGCCCATTGCATGAGACCATACGGGGACTATCACAGGTTCAATAAAGTCACGACAATAAATCGATTTTTAATTCCCCATATACAGCAGAGGCTCAGGATCACAACGGATGCATCAAACACCGCTGTTGGCACAGTATGTTCTTCAACATAAAAGGTGCCGGGAACCGCAAGGATCTTCCTTAAAGAAAGTATCCGATATAAATATTTTATATTCGATTTCTCGCAGTATATCAGTCAATCAAATATTTTTGATATTTTGTCGAAAGTCGGGAGTTGACAATATACACCAATCACAAACCACTAATTCGCAAAGGCGCAGAAAACGGACCTATAACTTTAGAATTAAGTTTCTAGTTCTGGACGTCTAAGTCATTCCAACATGACATTAGAGCTTTCGTTAAATACCATTTTGCATCACGGGATTCGTGCTAAGAAATGACTTGCCACCATAGCCGATATTATTCGTTAAAAATTATTTATCACGATTCGGCGTCCCGAGCACGATCACACCGAGCAATTGGTGCAGTGGTTAAAGCTGTGGTGTTTGGGACGGGAGGTACTGGTTTCGAATCCCAACGGGGAAGGGTTGCAAAAGGAATTTTTCATCACCTGATTACGATCGGTGATGACGATGAACACAACTATGACCCCTGTTGGAGTGCAGAATCCATGGGCCGAACCAACGTCCATGTCAGTACAGGCTGGCTGGAGCAATGCAATGTGCAAATGAATTTAAAATCGAACCTGTATTCGTGCGTTCTCGATTTGGCTGGTGACGGCGTAAAGCAGGACGTTAAAAATTAACCGCGAAAGAGTTGGGAGAGCTTCGGCCTCAGAAAAGATTGCAAGGTTCAGAAACAAAAAAAAAAAGATCACAAGGAATAAGGTATCGCAATTTGAGTCTAAATTGCTTAAATGAAGTGCCGAAATTACCATAATATAAAATGCTTACAATCGGAAATGATCTACGGACAAACAATTACACTTCCTGGTGGGTTTTTCGTTGAACATCGTCTTTCACAAGAAACAAGTAGTAGTGACTACTGTAGAGAATATCACTGAAACAAATGCTGAGTTCTTTGACATATTAGCCTATTTTAAATGTCAAAAAGAAACATGACAGCTTTTCACGCAGCCTAGAATATATAACTAGTTCATGAATTTAAGTTCAAATGTCATGAAAAATGTGAATTGAGAATTACAGTATCTAGTGAAACAATATTTTCGGTGAATATTGACGATATACTGCAGTGAATCTGGCAAACCTTGAAAAACTTTGGATAACCCTGAATGTCCTTATTTTCGAAAATACGAACAAAATATATATTTTAACATAGGTTGAGTACTTTTGACGTACCCTGTCGATAGTTATCACCACTTTTATCCGAAACTCAATGGTTATTGAGATGTCAAATTTACGGATTTTCAAGGTCGTAAAACAATTCTTTTTTTTATGCTATGCTGCCGTTTTTATCCTAGACTCACCCTGTATGTAGTTATTTGTTGCAGTTTTAGTTTAGTTAAAGTTCGTTTTGAAATCGTCACTGTAGCTTCTGTGTATATTACTCCTCTGAGCTTAATTACAGCTATAAAACTAAATAGTGTTATGTGCTACATAACCGTAAGCAATTAATTTATTCATTATCTTGACTTTCTTCAACTTTACTTTTTATTTGACTTTTTAATGTTACTTTTGCGTTACTTTTTAACATTGGGTTTATCTCAACTTAACACATAAATTGAGTAGACATTGCGTTGTTGGCCTTTTTACTTTTGACTTGACAATGGACTTAATTTTTTTTTTTTTTTTAAGATAATTCTTTAAATAATTGTGTTGAACTTTTAATTTTAATTAATGAATTGAATTTGTTGTTGACTGGTTGACACGAGTAATGAGCCAACACCATAAATTTATAAAACTTGAAAGCAAATCACAAATGAGCTGCCATCAAGTTTCAACTGTTAAAGATAGATAATAAACATCAAGTCAGTAATGTTATTGTGAAAGTCGAAATTAACTGGTCTAACGAATTTCTATCGTAAAATATATTATTTTTACATCTGTTTGGTGGCAATATTTGAATTTAACATTCAATTGCTATTTTAACAGGTATACATTGAAAACCCCCAGAAAATACATGATAGTTAAACTGTACATCAAGTTGCTTAGAAATCGCTGCACCATCCGTTAAGAATCGGCTCGCAGAACGTGCGACTGTGCCAACGTACTCGCTGTTCTTTTATTTTATGAACGATGATCTTGAATTTTCAGTATCAGGAATTCTGATTCTTCTCTCGAATGTTCAACTCTCACACTCATACATGACAACGATTCTGATCAAAACCTTGTATAACTTCAGCTTGTTTATATTTGCCAGATATTTTGACTTAAGCGGCAGACGTAAAGCATACTGTAGGCACTGTTACCGGCAACAAGACATGCTTTAATATCCCTTCCCACACAATTATCATGATGTGAAGTGAAGTTATCGAAAATTTATCACTCCTTTAAATGTGTACACTTGCGTCTTGGTCTTTAAAATCACTGATCACTGATCACATATTTTGTTTTAAACTCATTGATTTTGAGACCAACGGAAGTTGACAATCGTACAAGTGGATCTATATGGTTTAAATATTAAGGCATGCTTTCCATTAACTGTGCCAGAGAAACTACATAACATTAGGCATTAATAACCCGTTAGTCACACTAAACGCCGTCTTCTTGACAATGTATACCCATCAAAGTGTCTAAGGTATCTTTAATTGGAACTGAAGTGGGTCCGTTTGCGACTGCCTCTTTCGTCGATAATTGGAATCATGGTAATTTTTCTTTTGCTTTCCGACGTATTGTAAAAATGACCATATAAATTGGCAGCAATTGCTGTGCAGAATTTTTCTGTGTGGTGAAAAGTTCCGTGTAAGATGTTTTTATTGGGTGCCTATTCACGCTTCCCAATGATTGATAGACAGTGGTAACTTATCTCAATGATTAGTATCGGTTACCTACAACTTGTTCACATACTATTTTGCGTTTGATATGGTTGGCCTAAATTATATTTTTCTTTTTATAACGTACCAGATAGTGTTTGTAACAGTCTGTTAAATTATTTTCATTGAATCAAACCACTGGCGGAAGGTATCATTCAAATTTCGCCTAAATCGAATAAGTGTATTGGCCATGAGTTCAATCTCTTGTGTATTTCTTCTGCTAATAATTAAGAAGAGATTATCAATACCGTACATACAAATAAAACAAGTTTTAACGCCTTGTTGGCGCATACTGTATCACCGATCTGTTTTATTTTTAATTAAATTGTACAACACATTACTACAAAGTTCGTTCAGGATCGAATTAAAATTCTCACATTAAAGAAACACAATAAGTTTTAATTTTATTTTTTTTTTTAGATTCACAAAAAACAAAAGGGACTACTTTGTTACATTTTGTGTGGTAATATGAGCATAACTTAATATGGAAAATTCCTTTGTACGTTTTTCAGTTATTGATCAAAAACGAATGAACAACGACCAGCTTAACGATACAATTAAAACATTGCACATTGTAATGAATATGGTGTGATCGCAAATACCATTACAGTTTCGATCGAAGGTTGACTTAAGTCAATCACTCAATGTACTACGTTACAATTAATACTTATGTACATATTTTGGTTTAAAAAAAAAAAAAACAAAACAAAATAGTCTCGTGGTTTAATTATTTATTTTTCGCTGTTTTTATACTGATAAAAGTAATATCGCGACTATATAGGTTTAATGCGATACTGTGTTGTGTCACTGTAGTTGTTATTACGCCGCGAATTTATTTTTTTTTATTTATGGTTTTTTTTTGGTTTGGCTCTTGTGATAATACCGTAAATTCGTTTTTTGCTGTTGTTTTTTTTTTGCCAAATGAACAAAATATATGCGAGCGAGAATTTCAAGAAATATAAATAATTTTAAGAATTTTTATTTAATTTTTTTTGTTGTTGCAAAAAATTTAATTCCAAAAACAACAAACTTGTCATACAATAAAAAAATTTGTGTATTGGTGAAAATAAAATTTTGGTTTGCGGTTTTCTATCATTGACATGATGATGGTTTAATATAAAACGGTACATTGTATGATCAATGATTTTGACAATCATTTTTATAGTTAAAGTCATAATTTTATATACATACAGTGTGATCTGTAAAACACTTTAAACTATATATCTTTGGCTGAGATATTTTACTTTAGTAAATTTGGTAAAATTTTATTCCATTCTTAGGTTACTATGTAGCTTATCATCCCTTATGTACCAAGGAACGATCACTATTCCACGAATCACTTTATTTTGTAAGGCTTATATTAATTTAATATTACATTTCTTAGTACACCCTTAAAGTTGGATTACGGGTTTTAAAACTTGTTATCCTACGGGTTTTAAAACTTAGTAGTATAATTTAATAGACTGATTGATTAGAGTGTAAAGCCAGTGATTAAACAGGAACTCCCAGAATACCGGGCAACACCGTACACCTAACATACATATCACAAACCTGAAGGATTGAATAGGAATGCAAGTTGTGACAGACTCGACCCAGTTACTGGCACCTAAGCAATCGATAGTTAGTTTTTAGGGCGGAGAAGGAAAGGAAAGATATGCCAGTAATGTCAATTGGTCTGGTTTCTCGGTGGTCAATATCAAAATGACTATTAGCAGAAGACAATTACATGTACATCAACTGCTCTGCATTCTGTCTCTTATCAGCATCTCCAGTCTAAAACCATTCATCTGTAAGTTGCAATGTTTCTCTGAAAAAAATTCCATTATTAGACTAATAATATAATAATATAATAATATAATAATATAATAATATAATAATATAATAATATAATAATATAATAATATAATAATATAATAATATAATAATATAATAATATAATAATATAATAATATAATAATATAATAATATAATAATATAATAATATAATAATATAATAATATAATAATATAATAATATAATAATATAATAATATAATAATATAATAATATAATAATATAATAATATAATAATATAATAATATAATAATATAATAATATAATAATATAATAATATAATAATATAATAATATAATAATATAATAATATAATAATATAATAATATAATAATATAATAATATAATAATATAATAATATAATAATATAATAATATAATAATATAATAATATAATAATATAATAATATAATAATATAATAATATAATAATATAATAATATAATAATATAATAATATAATAATATAATAATATAATAATATAATAATATAATAATATAATAATATAATAATATAATAATATAATAATATAATAATATAATAATATAATAATATAATAATATAATAATATAATAATATAATAATATAATAATATAATAATATAATAATATAATAATATAATAATATAATAATATAATAATATAATAATATAATAATATAATAATATAATAATATAATAATATAATAATATAATAATATAATAATATAATAATATAATAATATAATAATATAATAATATAATAATATAATAATATAATAATATAATAATATAATAATATAATAATATAATAATATAATAATATAATAATATAATAATATAATAATATAATAATATAATAATATAATAATATAATAATATAATAATATAATAATATAATAATATAATAATATAATAATATAATAATATAATAATATAATAATATAATAATATAATAATATAATAATATAATAATATAATAATATAATAATAATATAATAATATTATAATATTATAATATTATAATATTATAATATTATAATATTATAATATTATAATATTATAATATAATAATATAATAATATAATAATATAATAATATAATCTTGCAAATTGTCTGCTTGAGATCGTGCCTTAAAAATTAAAACATGGAAAATTTTACTTCTATATTTGCGCCTCACGCCTTTTGTGGATGGGTTAATGTAGCAAATCGCAGATAGCCTTATGAGGAAAGATTGTGCTAGATACATTAATATCGCAGGAAATCGAAAATTACACGATCCTTTTCTCCATAATCGGCCTCCGGTTCGTGTCGGTAGTACCAACTTATATTTCCATAAAAGACAGTTGGAAAAGTTGAAACACCCTGTTTTATAGAAATATTATATTCCGTATATTTGCTCAAAAAAAAGTTTACTAAAATTTTCTTTTTTATTCTCGTTACAGATTTATTTAGTTCGATCACCAAATACAGATAAGAACTTTTATTTTTTCAATGTTGAACATGGTCTAGACTCGAATTGCAACACAAACATCTGGTAACCACAATCTAAAGAACCAAATCTAGTACGAAAATATCATAATCGCCGGTTAAAAACATAATATGGGCAAATTATTGGTAGACCTAGTCACACAATGCATACGAAATAGTGGAACCGATAACGACGCAAATGTGAAATTAAATTGTTACGATCGTAGTGATAGTGGCGGTGATATTGTCGATGATAACACGATTGTGATGATCAAAGATAATTTTTTTATTTGTATTCAACACTTAAGTGATAAATATTTACTAAATGATAAGAATTTAATTTATCGTGCCGAAGGGAATGCCAATTTGGTGTTATCGTTGCCGGAAACACGTCAAGTTTTACGTTTTCGTAAATCGTTTGTCAACGAATCGAGCGATGGTAAGTCAAAATGTTTATTTATATTTTTTCCTAAATTACATGCGCAGCAAACATAGATCGTCGTGATCCATTTGAAATATTCTATAATTTTGCATTGAACTATAACTCGTTTTGTTTTTTGTTGTTTGCATTGCATGAATTAAATTAATTCGATTCGAGAAAATGTATAACACAACAAAATGGAGAGTAGCAAAATAAATGAATAAAACAAATCGTGAATAGAATAAATCGAAAATGTCGATTAGGTCATCGTACTGAATTTCATTGTTTCTTCAGCTGTAATAATATACAAAACAATGACAGTTTACGATAACAGTTTGAAATATTCTCAATATAAAAATGCCCGCGCCCTCTTCTTTAACCTCGCCACACTATGTATGTACGTAGTTATGTAAATTTATTTCATTTGGGAAAATCCGATGGAGAACAAGGGAAAATTATAAATTCTCGATCGTGTTAAATAATTCGAATTTAAATAAATTTATAGAATTGTTGATTGACGGCTACCAGGAAATGTCAATGCGATTAAGATAAATTTGTTTTTCGGAGATTTATATGCGTTGTTTATTAACGCCATTATAGAAGTGAAATAAACTCTTAGAAATTCAGGAGATACCGAGTTCAAATTTTAATAGGTGTAGAGATCAAAAGTAATTTTTAACCACCGACTACGATCGATGTTGATAAGACATTTAATTGATCAATAATTTGTATTGGTATTGGTATTGTAATGCAAATTTTGGTTTTATTTATCTTTACCTGAATTTCGGGTTTGTATTCCGTATTTCGGAATTGTCTTCCACCATAATAGATTATAAAGATATGTTTAAAATATTTTATGGTAACGTAAAATGAGATTTGGATAGGTTTTACGCGCCATCTCTGATATATAAAAAACAACTTACTTTTTAGCCACTGAACTGAGTATAAAACGATAATATAAAGATTTTAAACGAATTTGGTCTAAGTACTAAATTTTAGTACTCGGATCAAACGCATTTTTGTGGAAACTTTACTTACAGCAATAGATTACAATTTTCGGAAGGTATTTGAATCGAGCGTCACAATTGTTTCTCTTCTTTCAATTCATTATAATAAATGCTTCGAGACGCAGTGTCTGATAGGTTGTGTTTCGATGGGACAAAGAGCCATTGATGAACATTGAGTCTAATATTTCCTTAACTCAGAACGAATAAATTTCCTTTTCTCGGTAAGTTTGTCAACCACCCAAGGACGGTTATGAAATTCAGCCATCAGACTTGATCACAAGCTTGAGCATCTTAAAGAGTAAAAGGCCGGCTGCATACAACTCGAACCTTGATGTTGTAATTTATTCGTGCAACCTTGCTTTTCGACGCTATGATGTTCGTTAGAACTTCTCCTTGGCGATTTATAAGCCGGGCGTATAGCACAGCGACATATGTGCTTTTTGATGCGTCCGAAAATCTACATAAGTGATCCGATCTTGATCCGAATTCAGCCTTCTTGGTATTTTAACGTTTTCTAGTAGGTTTAATCTGTCTCGGATAGTAATCCAATAAGGCCATCCCATCTGGTTAATTACCTGCATTGCGTTAGACAACATATTACTCTTTGTGAATCTGCTTGGTCTGGTATAGGGAAACGGTAAATGAAAACCGGTCGGCTTGTGAATCGAATTTAATTCCCAAATTGTAAATTATCTTGGTGACTTATGTCTTTAATCGATACTTCTCGGTCGATTTAAGATACGTTCTCTAGTAATTTTATATCTTTTGTGGCTCATTTATGAAGGTGGTATCCTCCGAGTTGTAACAAGTCATTTAATTTGGCCTGTCCGCTTTGCCTGAAACCACTTCTTGGATTATTGATGTCTCAGACATGAGGGCATTCACGTAAAAGTCTCTCATCGATATCTTGGCTGCATTCGGATATGTTTAAAGATGTAATTGTACCAATTTTATAAGAGCTAGGTATTAGTAAGGAGACGGCAATATTTTATTGATGACATTGGTCATACTATGCATTGGTAATTACAGTCTTCTAATTCAATCCACAACTGCGAGATATCTTTTCATTATCTGCAATAATAAATCATTATGTGACATTCCATTGATTTGATTTCGCTGGTGGTTGAGCTAGATTCTTTGATGGCAGGATGGGGGGCTGTAGTATTTATGTAGGTTATTAGTATTTATGTAGGTTAAATACCAAATATCTAATTTAGGTGTCTAACTTAAAGTATTTGCAAGCAGTAGAACTAGCAAAGGTATCCTGTTAAATGATTTTTGGAAAGATTCTTTGAATAAAGCGTCAAATTAGTGATTGTTAACATTCAGACATTACCTGCGTACCAAAGAATTTCTAAAATCGAAATTTTAACCCCAATCTTGATTCGCTAACATTTTCAGCAATCGATCAAAGATCATTACAAATAACAATTTAGAACCTTATAACGGTAAATCGTAAAACGTGCCATTAAAAAAAGTTACTGTGCCAACGCGCGATTAATCAATCAATCACCACTTAATGAAACATTCACTCGAAATTTATTTACGACGACGAAATAAAATCTCGAAAACCAATTATTAGAGATACCATTAAGTCTTCGCAGCAACCTAACATACATAAAAACAAAAAATTACCTTTCTTATCAGTGTCTTATCAAGCGACAAGACAGTAAAATTAGACAAAAATTAGGTTAGAGATTTTCGAGGCGGAAATGAATTTTGATTGATTAGATTGTGAGTATATGTTAGATATTGTGCTAAATACGGGCAAAGCCCGTATCGTGAAAAATATGAGTTTACCTTTGAACGCTGTGCTCTTATCTTAACGTTGTTGACATGATCAAATCAATCAAAATAAAATTATCGAACGAAAATTGTACAGGGTTTTCCAATTTGTGTGTCAGGTTTTGTATTTCCTACTACAATCCATTTCACTATCGACAATGGGTATGCTCGTTGAGAAAAATTATTCTTCACTGACAGCGAGCCCCAGATTATAACCGATCAATAAAACATAATGTGGTTGATCATGTCACTGCAGGTCATCTATCAGTTTCAAAGCCACGAAGATTATAACCCATAGTCGGGAAGCTGCCTTTACCGAATTTCAACATATGGTGGAATTAGAAATATATATCTCCAGTATTGTGCCCATTGCACATGGTAAAAAAAGAAAGACCTACTCTGTAGGCTATGACCGTGATATAAATCACGGTCACAATTCTCGATCGTTATCCGATCCCACACATTCTAAATTATGCACCTAAGAGATTGTATATACATTTTTAGAAAAATTGATTTTGTCATAGTTTATCATAGGATTGCTGTCGCACCCGAAATAGTTTACGAAATGGCAATTTCCATCCAATTTGATCTATTCGAATCGAATTAACTCGGATGCAATTTGGTCTCAGTAACTTTCCAAATAACAACTCTAATAAAAACTAACACAGTTTGATCAAGAGCTCGAAATATGTTTTCGGTGTAAGCATTTTTGACTTTCTCAGCCACAAAATTACTTCAAATGGTTCTCAAAATTTCGACATTTTATTGAAAGTCGGGACTTCACGATTTATATCGACCATGAAGCATTGATAAGAGCAATCCAATCCAAAACTGAACGAAATCCACGACAATCACATCATCTGGATTTCATCTTTAAATTTACTACGGATATTCAGCACATTAACAGAAAAGGCAATGTGGTTGCTGATACATTATCATACAAGACCGACCACGAAACTACCGCAGTTGAGACTCACTTCGGCTACTACTCAATCGCAAAACTACAAAAAGCAGACATAGAACTTCAGAATTTACTTTCGGGTTCTATACCGAACGGAAATTATCGCCGTGTTCTGTGCTAAATTTTGTGATTTTAATTACGTTTGTCAAAATCCACTTCTCATCAAAGGTATCATCAGTCTCACACCTGCTAAGAGTTGGTCAGTAGGTAGTCAGTACGACGCAAACGGCGTATACTAAGGCCGGGGAAGTACCCCAAAGCAACACATACATACAATGTGATAATATAAATAATTTTAGAAACTTATTTACGGTCGTAGTTTAAGTGCTGGGACCAGTGACCAGCTTTTCAGGTGATACACCGAAGTGCGGGCACAGTAAATTAATTTATTGATATCGCTTCATCGTTTGTGCCGATTTGACTCGTTATCAAACAAACAAAGGCTTTGTAGGTTTTTTGACTACGTCCTTTCACCAGATGGAGTGATAGCGGTTTGGCATAGTCATTACCAGTTTTTAAAAATGTCGATTACTTAATATTGAGCTTACGCCTTATACTTTATGCAGATAATGCATCTATTCATAACTTGTTTGACTAAGTATTTTCCGTTGGTCCTGTGTATGTCCTCCAGAATTAGTGTTGTGATTGGTGATTTGGCATGAATAATAAATGGATGTTTGGTTGAAAATAGGACCATCCTGTTTTCTAGTCTTCCTTCGACGCGAATGTCTTAAGCGTGCAAATAAGCAATATAGTCCTTGAGTTGCATTGTTTATTGTAAACTGCCTGCCCCTGTCATCAGATCATCCACGTAAATGTCGTTTTGGATTACTTTGGACGCCACAGGTGATGTACTTGAATTTTCAATGGCTATTTGTTTCAATGTTCTGGTTGCTAGAAATAGGGCTGATGCAAAATGGTTCAGACGGTACACCTCACTATTTTTTGATACTTTGCATCTTCCGTTGTTATCTACACTTGGAGATACATTTCTCAACATTAATTGAGAAAGCGCTTGCGTGCTCTCTAAACCTCGCAGTAACATATAGCGTAAAGATTTGATTGAGTTATGGCACCAACGCCGTTGAAATTTCCCATATTGAGGTTCTCCTGATGATATGGTAGGGTAACTTTATGGTCATCTTTGGTAGTACTAATGCTTCGATGAAGAACTCGTTTCCGCTTGCAGTCTTCACTTCAAATGTGACAATTCCTCTTGTAAGTCCCATCTTGGAGTCACCTATGCCGCTGATGGACAACCTTACGGTTACGTCTTGTTAGATTTAATCGTTGTGAGCATGCTTCCGTGATTAAACTCACCTACGCTATCCTGACTCTAGAAGAGATTTATCATCCAATTTGTTCAATATCATAAAGATTAAATATGGATCTCGTGTCTCTGCAGATTAACCAAGAGCTTGAAGGCCTCGTATGACTTCGTCTGAAGTCTCCATGATTCTCTTAATATTTGCTGCTCTAGATATATGAATTCCTGGTTGCTCGATGATGGTTCGGATAAATTAGTAGTTTATTGGCCGTTTTCGATCATATCGCTCCTTTAATTTTGTCAATGCTCCCAAGTAATTTTCTTCAGTAACACTAATGTGACGCAATAAAATTGCTGGTTCACCACGTAACAGACCCTTTAGGTACTGAAAATTCTGTACTGCATTTAATGATGTTGAGTCGTGGATCGGTGAGCAATATAAGTCATAGAACGATAGCCATTCTGTGTATTGTCCTGGCAATGTTGAAATATTGTATCTTGGCAGATTTGAGAGTTGAGACCGCTAGCTCTCTTCATAATGGAAATCGGAGTCTTATTCTTGATTGGCGGTAAATATTTTATCTTCGATTTTAGTGAATTCTGACATGATTATTTCAATGCGAGTTAGACGGATTCGGAACTTTTCGATTTTTCACCGCTGATAAATATCAAATATTGTGGCATTTTTTAATTGCGTTCCGATTTTATTGATTCCGTATGTATACAATTTTAAATTAATTTTTGTGAATCTGCGCTTTGATGTCCAATGACAAATTTCAAAGTGGGACTCTTGAGTGATGATGAAAATGGTCTGGTTACCAAGTGTTGTTTTGTTATTTTTTTTCTTTTTTCTTTTTATGTACATAGGTTATGTATAATATTCTAAACGTGTACCAAGAAGTACTGAACGCAACCAAATAGATATCAAAATATGGGTTGGAGATGAATTTCATCGGTTGTTCTTCCCTTTGACTAAACAAGTTTAGTTTTTGGAAAACTCTTTAAACTGACCTCTCTCTCTCTCTTTCTCTTTTTTGTTCTATCTCCATATTTAAATTCTATTAAAAAAATTAATAATTTATTAACGAAATTAAATTTATTTATGCGCTCCAGAATAATTTCAAAATCGAAATTTCCAAGTAAACAGAAACGAACGAACTTTACTGCAAATTCGCATTATTATTCTGTCTGTCTGTCGAAACACACATATAACAACATAAAGAAAATTTAAATGTTAAATTTAATTTATTTCTTATATAAATTTAATATATGTATCTTTATTTATTTGTTACAATGGAATTCGTAAGTGATTGGTATTGTATTTAGTTTTTTTTTTTATTGAAATTTATAGATTTGCAACCGAAATAGAGGTAATACCATTATCATAATTATTTTCCTGTACAACAACAATTTCGTCAATGTGAAATATAAATTACCGTTCTAAGATTAAGACATTCAAATCAAAATTAATTTGGTTTAAGCAGTCGGTTTCATAAGCCTTTTATGTTCCTCGTATCGTTCTTGGCAACCAGGATAAGCAAAGTCGATCTCTTCGTCGAGGAAAGAGCCGTTGTCGTTGACTGTGAGCTAATCTTTTACCTTACGTTGGCTCAACTGTCAAAGCACATATAATAAGAACGAGGCAACGTGGTATTCGTTTTCCTCATAATTTGACATCTGCAGTATTTTCTTTACCATACTGTGTAATTGCAACCATTTTAGCGTTAAACTCATGTGCTTCACACTTTTCCCGAGCGTCACCATGTGCCAGGATTCTTCATTTGATATCCTGAAAACTTTGTCATTGAAAAACCTAAACTTTGTTATTGAAAAACCCCTGTCAACAAAGTTGGCTCAGTTAAATAAATAACAGCTATATACTGAATGAAGTGCTGAACTGAAGATCTGTGTTATTGATGAACGTAGAGAAATATAGTGTCCCGACTCACTTTTCTTCGATGGCGGTGCCTAGCGATCCTCCAATGGTGTTGATTGGCAGTGGACATATTTTGCAAATCGGTCGTTTCTTGTTATTCCGTCGGTTTCTGGGTTTTTCATTAAGAAACCGAGCTAAAGGCTATTTGGATGGTGGAAAATTATATTCTTTTAGTAATAATATATAGGTTGCCAACTTTGGTCGACGTTGGAAACGACTTAAATAGTCCGACGTCCAACGGGGCCAAAAATGTTGATACATTTTTCACGTCAATTGCCATCGTGAACAATAATTTTCACGATCTACAATGTAGGGTGGAATAAAATGCCATGTTGTACCGTCGTTGGCCAGACATTCAATTTATATGTTGCTGATTTTACCACTTCGAGAGGTAAACCTTTTGAACGCTGCAATGAAGGCATTAGTGGCTAAATCGCTAACTATTTCAAAATGAAGCGCTTTTGTACACAAAGGCAGATCAATACGCTGATATACGCCGTATGCTTTGTTGCCTCTCCTCTCTGACATCCGTAAAAAATAGAGCCAGCATAATCAACTCCATAATCATCGGATAAGCCATGCACTTCACAATGTCGTTGATTACTACTATTATTCAGTCATCTAAGAATTTTTATACGAGAAATTAGTGGCAACTCTTCTCTATATACGTTAGCCACATTGTTTTAATAAATTCTGACAAGGGATCGCCCCATCCCACATGTGGCAACCATACATTTTGTAGAAATATTTTTGGTGGAATGATGTATGGAATGATGTATGCCTAAAAGGTCCAACAGTCTTGATACATCAGACAAAATACTCTTCTTCATGACATCAAATGATTCCATGTCGAGAACTGCCAAATGTAGTTTCATCTAATCTAGTATTGACAAATGGCAGATAAATGATATATTTACCTTCTGATGAAGGCCTTCATAAAGACTGCTTCGCATCATTGTTCTTCTGAAAGTTGAACCCTGGTACTGGCTGATAGTCAATTTAAAATTGATAAATTTTTTCATTTCAACTGACGTAGCGTTTAGTGGTGGTTTGGTGCTATGTCTTCCAGGATTCTAAAGCGATCTTGAAGGAACAATCGTAGATTTCCTAAATTTGGAAGTTAATCATTTGATGCATTTGCCATTTCTCATTGCTTCTAACTTTCAGAATCTAATTTCAGTACCACCATGAATACGATCCAATCGTCCCAATTATCAATTGGTAACCCAATATTCTTTTATGCTCGGAATGTCCCGCTGGTTGTGCCTGGGAGTTTCTTAATTGCTGTCAAAGGTTCATGGTGCAAATCAGGCTGAGATGTTTAATTTTGAAAAAAAGTGATAAACTACCATTTGATTGTCAAACCGTTCACCAAGGTTTTTCAAGAGTTATTAGCATGTACCTGGATCCCCGTCGCTTTTTAGTTTGAAATTTGGATCTGCTTGTAATTTTTCGCGCCAAGGTTCTAGATTTGATAAATCAGTAGGACAGTTTTAAAAGATGGACCAATAGAAACGGCCAGGATTGGATAAAGTGTTTCTGTAGACGTGACATGAGGTGGTGGCAAAATAATTAGATGCCTATATGTGAATACGAGCAAGCTGCGTTTTATTCTACCACTGACTCAAAGAACATCGTTGGCATCCAGAAATGGAGCCAATTTGCCTTTTGGCGGACAATACTTCAATTTCTACTTGGAATTCATCTTGCAGAGATACTCCTTATCTTTGAATAGGTTTTTAAAAGTCAGTCTGGTATTTAGGATTGTGGGCGGCCTTTAGTTGCTTCCTGTTGAATTAACCCGTTTTTCACAGAAGTTGCCATAAAATGTGTAGCAGTAGCCTTGAATTTACTAGTTTTGATTGTACAACGTGTGCCGCTTTGTCAACTGATAAAACAAACCTGCGCCTGCACTGAGTGACATTTAATTCTGCCAGGTTGTTCAATAACCTTTGCAAATGATTTGGTTCTGGTTTGTGGCCATGTTATATTTCTTTGTAGAAACCATGGTGGTCTATGCAAACAGTGTTGGGAATTGTTTCCAGGATCTGAGTGGTTCTATTTTCGACAAAGACTGATACCTAGCAGCAAAGCTTGATCAACCAATGAAGAACAGTTTCTCATTTCGGGGAACTGTCAACCCTTTGGTTTGAAAATAGAAGTAACTCGCGTTTTTGCGGCTATGAGACTAACATGCACATCACCTTTAAAGTCTGAGTTATGCCTACACACCACTGATGAATATGCTACTTTACTCGTGTCTGAAAACCTATTTATTTCAATAGCAGAAGCAGCATTCAGCAAAGGCTACTGGAAAAGTGATTTTGCGGTTATTCTTATTGGTAATAACCGCATCCCAATGGATCGAACAAGCGAGAGGCATCTGATAGTAGTCGATGTTTTGTGAATATTTTAAGAGGTTCTGGCGTATTAAATTTGAATCAGAAGCAGCCGTTATGCGTATTCCAATGTAGTCCCATGCCTTTTTAATTCGACTTCTTAGATAACTCGAACAAAGTTTCGTTGCTTTGTTTAACAGGTATGCGGATTCTAGAAACTGTGGCGTAAGAACGCTTCTGTATTGAGAATTTTAATTATGTTATTGAGCATCTCAATAAGAAAATAATTTAATTATGTCATTGAGAACTTGAGCATCTTGTATATCGTTACTGCCATTCAAAATATCGTTTCGAATGCTATTTGATGTAATTGGAATCGCATTAAAATATCAATGAATTCGGATTCTATAGTTGGTCCAAGTAGCTTGTCAATAAGTGACTTTTTGGTTTTTGCAGAGATATCGAAAACTAAGCGCATTTTTGTTGTTTTGCTTTCGGGCTTAATAACGGGATAATGTGGTAGATAATTTAATTCCAGATTATTAGCGTATCTACTCCATGTGATTTAAACTTAGATTACGACTCTGGCTTGAGTAAATTTGGGAAACTGCTTGCTCGGGTTGGACTCCCCAGAGCAAGTAAATTTTGTGCAAGCGGTAATTACAATAAACCTTCCATTTGGTGTAAGTTTTCTGGCCAACGAAACTTCTTCGAGCTTTCACAATTTATGAAGACTCTCATCTACATTGAACTCTAAGTGAAGGCTGATGTTGGTTTGTGTACTGGTTGAATTTTCTCCAGAAACTTTCCAGCCAAGTGCAGTATTTTTAGTTGTTAGATTGTTTGACTACCGAGTAGACGTGCAGCTTCATAGGCCATAACTTTGCTATTTTTGGATGCAACTTTAGACTTGTACTTTTCTATGTCTTTGACATTAATTCTATTTTACAACAGCAATTTCGCCAATGTTAGAAGCATTCTAGAATAATGACGAATCAAATTGATTGAATAAATTCGTCTTTGATAATTAAACGGCAGAAACTATGCACGACAATGGAAACAGGTACAAAGTTGTTAAAGTAAGAAATAAAAAAAAAATTTAATTATTTTTCACAGTTATACTAATCAGTTACTGTACTTATACTTCTTGTTATCTATTTTCTATGTTGAAAAAGAATTTCTTTCTTTATTAACTTTTTTTTTTATTTTTTATTAATTATCTACATTGTACCGTTAAATTGTCATGACTTAAAGATTTTTTTTTTGTTTAAGCTTAAATGTCACAACCATATGTAACAATGTATAGACATAGTCGTTACGTTTCGTGTGGAGCAAAATATATTGAATCTATGTTTTTTTTATAAAGGGACATTGACAAGGTCACTTAAAGGTCAATTTGGTTTTAAAAAGATTTTGTATCTTATTCTAATGCTTTATGAAAAAAAAATGTTTGCCCTTTCAATTTTTCCTTCTGACCTTAATTATTTTTTCCGGATATTTTGAGGCATAGTTTTGATTTATTTTCTTAATATGGGCCTTCCATCTCGTATCATGGCTAATTACTTGGCTACATTAGCGTATGGTATCTGTTTTTTTATTTTTGAACATTTTGGCTAATGTTAAGGTACAGATTTTGTAAAATCTTCAATTTTATTTTAAATGTGGCAAGTATGTTTTCTTCTTCCATTGGTTTTGATGTAACATATTTAGCATATCGTATTTCTTTACAATTATTGGCAGGAGTCTTTTCAGAAGTAACTTCAAATACTTCAAAAGTTACTGGCAATAGTGATATTGGTCTGTATGACGTTGTTTTCTGTGGTGGTTTTGCTGGCTTGAAAATAATTATTACTTTAGCCACCTTCTATAATTTGGGTACATACTAAAGGGCAGCTTCTAAAATAGTCTCAATCGTATGCTTATTACTTAGTTGGCTGTAAGTTTATTTAAAATTAAATCACAAAATTTCAATTTAAAAATTTAAATCACAAATCGAAAACTTTCAAAATTCAGAAAATATATGATGGATAGACCATCAAATTTGCAAAATTTAAGCCATAAATCGAAAATTTCCAAATCCAGTAAACCTATGATGGTTTGCCTATTAAAACTGAGAAATTCAAGCCGTAAATCGATAATTTCCAAAATACAGGAAATACAGGATTTCCAGAAAATACAGATGATTGGCCCATCAAAACTGAAAAACTTAAGCCACAAACCGAAAATTTCCAAAATCTTCAAAACTGAAAAATTTAAGCCACAAATCGAAAATTTACAAATGCAGAAAACATATGATGCTTAGCCCATCAAAACTAAGAAATTAAAGCCACAAATTGAAAATTTCCAAAATTCAGAAAACACATGATGGTTAGCCCATCAAAACTAAGAAATTTAAGCCACAAATCGAAAATTTCCAAAATTCAGAAAACACGTGATGGTAAGCTCATCAAAACTGAGAAATTTAAGCCGCAAATCGATAATTTCAAAATCCAGAATATACATGATGGAGAGCTCATCAAAACTAAGAAATTTAAGCCACAAATTGAAAATTTCCAAAATTCAGAAAACACATGATGGTTAGCCCATCAAAACTAAGAAATTTAAGCCTCAAATCGAAAATTTCCAAAATCCAGAAAATACATGAATGATAAGCTCATCAAAACTAAAAAAAATTAAGCAACAAATCGAAAATTTCCAAAATTCAGAAAATACACGAAGTGTATGCCCATCAAAACTGAGAAGTTAAAGCCTCAAATCGAAAATTTCCAAAATCCAGAAAATACATGAATGATAAGCTTATCAAAACTAAAAAAATTTAAGCAACAAATCGAAAATTTCCAAAATTCAGAAAATACACGAAGTGTATGCCCATCAAAACTGAGAAGTTAAAGCCTCAAATCGAAAATTTCTAAATTCCAAAAAAAAACATGATGGTTACGTCAAAACTAAGAAATTTAAGCCACAAATCGAAAATTTCCAAAATTCAGAAAATACACGAAGGTATGCCCATCAAAACTGAGAAGTTTAAGCCTCAAATCGAAAATTTCCAAAATCCAGAAAATACACGAAGGTATGCCCATCAAAACTGAGAAGTTTAAGCCTCAAATCGAAAATTTCCAAAATCCAGAAAATACATGAATGATAAGCTCATCAAAACTAAAAAAATTTAAGCAACAAATCGAAAATTTCCAAAATTCAGAAAATACACGAAGTGTATGCCCATCAAAACTGAGAAGTTAAAGCCTCAAATCTAAATTCCAAAAAAAAAACATGATGGTTACGTCAAAACTAAGAAATTTAAGCCAAAAATTGAAAATGTCCAAATCAAGAAAACAAGTGACGGTCAGCCCATCAAAACTAAGAAATTTAAGCCGCAAATCGAAAATTACCAAAATTCAGAAAATATATGGATAGCCCATTAAAACTGAGAAACTGAGAGATGGACCAAAGCACTCCCATGTGAGAGAGCAATGTGGCCAATGTGTGGCCTAGGCTAGACTTGAAACCGTCCAGGACACTAATCTCTTTGCGTAGAAGTAAGTTAAGAGTAGTATATGGGAGAAACGGGGTCTGGAAAGTAATGACTTTTGCAGAAGGTGTATGGACAAAGAAGAGGTTCATTTCCTATATTATGTTCGGCTTAAGCACAAAAAATTCTATTGGCGTTCCAGCTTATGAAGATTTAAAGATACCATATTTGATTCAAAACATACGCCGTTATTGGCGCATATGTAATTTTTACATCAAAACAGCTGCACTATTTGTAACTGCAATATTTGCAGTTTCCATCCATTTAAAGGTAACATTTAATTCTTTGGTCTCTTGTCTAAATTTCGAAAAAAATATTCTTGCACTTTAATTTAGAAAAAAGTTACCACTATTTTTAAAACTAGGAGTTTAAAATCCAACAGGTATTAGTGGAATATAGAGATAAACCTTGGTGGAAAACACAAAAGACTATGGTTCTCATTACAAATTAAATAAGAATCCTTGGTAAAGCTTAGGAAGTTAAAAGCTTACACAGATGTCGCTCTTCAACGGTTTTCTATAGTAAACCATGTTACTAATATCACTTTCATTTTTTTTCTGATCGTTGAATGATGTGTACACGCTTCATACACAATTCCAGGGCTATGAAACTGTATCGCTTTCAAAAAATTATAAACAAACGATAACACTCGATTGTCGGTTTTTGTTTTGTTGTTGGTATCTTTTTTATCAAAACCCCTTATCAATTATATAAATATAGTGGTACAATCACATTCCTGGTTAATCTCTCGTTTTTGTTTTGTACACTAGCCATAGATAATAAAAGAATCTGGAAATCTGTTTTTTATTTATTTACAACAACAAAAACGAATGTGATGGGAAATCTTTGTCACACATTGACATTATAATGTCAAATTATAATTTATGTTCGCAAACGATATACGCAAAATAGAACAAGACAAAAAAACTAAATTGATAAGAACCAACTGTAAATAACAATGCAATTAGATCGGTCGGATGATATTTGAAAGTGCATCACAATACAAAGACAACAACAACAAAAAATGTTTTGAAACTTAGAACAATAAGGAAATCGAAATGCCGTTAGTTTATAATCTAATCTAAATTGTAAGATAGGTAAGATACGTCATGTCATTGTGAAATCGACGATTAAAGAAAAATACAGAAAAAAAACTATCATCTGTGATTTATCTGTATATAGTTTCGAGATCGCGAGAATAAAATTCTATTTTCAATTTTGAATTAAAATTATAAAAAATAAAAAAAAACACAACACAGAAACGTAAGTCATTGAACTGCATGAAAATTGTATAAATATACGAGTACAGGCACAGAGTGTACAAAAAGTATCGGGACGATGTAATTTTTCGAAAGTGTTAACTACACAAATTGCATTAGTACATAAAAGGCATTCAACTGTGTCCCTGACCTTGGATCAAACTAAGAGGTCATTAGGAAGTAAATCTTATAGGGTTTTCATAGTTAACCACATTTCTGATGAAATAACTTTTGAAGGTTTTTTTTAAGTTGAACGACTTTTGAAAGACGTTTGTAGTTATGAATATTTGAAGCCTTGTAAACAGCTTCAGCTTAAATATGATGATTTTTCAAACATAAACGTACATATTTTTGAGGTTATACTCGATATCTTTCAAACCGTAAGCTTTCCCAATTAAATGACTCCTATAAGCTTGCTGTAAGTCTAACAGTAAGTGATATCGTTCGTACAACGAGGTGTTCTGCAATAATTAGAATCACGCCCCAATATTTTTAACTTTAAGCGAAATATTCGCAGACTAACAACTATTCAAAAAACCTTGTGTTTTGTATGACTTTTTTTACAAATGTCAACTGTGACGTCACTGTGCTCACCAAAGAAGATTGTATGTTGCCTGCTAAAAAAATCTTGCTGTACTTTATGATATGTTTTGTATAATTTAGAGCTGTTATGCGAAAACTTAATAAATGACTGATTCGGATAAAATGACGTAATAGTTCCTTGGTAGTCACGACCAGATAAACCGTACCAAGGTATAACTACATCTATATAGCAGATACAAAAAGTGTATGTTACTCTGGTTGACACCCAAAACTAACGACATACAATTATACATAAGTAGTCGTTATGAACTCCCGATATTTCTTGTTCTATACTCCATTTTAAACGAAACTCTCGAATCATTTATTTTATCCAAGGATCTGATATAGATTGAATTTACAATAGACGGAGCAATAAACTTCTGTAGAGTTAAAATACTCTTTTCCTAGTGTTGCCTTCATCAGATGATATTCATTTTAATTTTCGATTAAAATGAATATCATCTGATGAATTCTTTTTAGTACCCTTGAGTGCATTCAAGAAATTAAAAGTATTGGTGTTTAAATGTCAATACCGGTGTGTTTGTTTCCAAAGTATCGCCCTGTTGAAATGTAGGTCGAAGTATTTAACAGTCTACTAGACAAGTTAATCTGTGGAATATGAAGGAAACATGGACAGATTTACAGTCGTTATTTTATGTAGAAGAACGCCTTGCCATTCTTTTGTTATACCAAATGCAAATTGACATAAGTTTTTCAGGGTTGGTCTTGATGGACCTTCGTCTAGTTGGACCTTTCCAATGTTTTAGTTAATCGATTTAGGATCCGTGCGACATTTGCGAAACTGGGTACAAATCGTCGATAGTATACGAGCATACTCCTAAAAAAATCCTCAACTCATCGAAATTCCTTACACTCCTAATCAATTGGACGTCCTGGTACGATAATGTCATCCAGATAATATAATGAAGATGTCGGCTCCTGTTAACGTATCCAATGTGTCATCAATACACGGCTACTTATAACTGACCGTTTAAGTCACATCGTTTATAGGTAATCAACACAAAACCTCGTCGAACCACTCAGATTTTCAATAAATGCACCTGGTGCTTGTCAGATAGAAGCACCATTACCTGTGTTGATAGGCAAAGACGTCGGTTAAGCCTTGTAGAGTCTTCGTTACTAATCTTGTCTCTGCTGTCGCAATTTGCGATGTAGAGTCGGCTTCCTCAGATTTTCCAATCACAAACCTTTCCTTGGTATAACTTACTGTCGGACGTAGGTTCAATACTCTCACTGGAATTTTCGGAAGGAATTTACCAAAGCTTTCATCATGTTGTTAGGTTCCACTATTTCTATTTTTTCCCCAAGGGTCACCGTGCATAGATAACTTTATCAATCATTGCTGGGATATCCATCCTACCTTCAGAACTTTACTTTCTTCACTGCTGCATCTTCAACAGAAGTTCTAATCAAGTCGAACTGACCACATTTTCCATTTGCTCTTGGGATACCAAATCTGAACGCATGAACGATTTGGAAGCTTCGGTATGCAATGTTAAAACGCATGATTTCATGAGTTGTGTAATTAGAACAGTGACCATAAAACATTTCCCAGCTTACGCCCCGCAAATGTCTTTATTCACATAAGACGAGATAAATAATCTCCATCAGAGACTCTCATTTACAATTCTGATAAAGTGACCAGTTTTTTGACATTTAAACATTTGAATGGGAATTGGATCTTTAGGGTCAACCATCCTGGAGTGTTGGGTTTTCACATCTTTAAAGCGTTCCCCCTGCTGCTAACGTCTTTTATGAAAATAAATTTTGCGTAACTCCAGGACTTAATTTAGTCCATATCTAAACTCCAACCGCTCAAGATTCGGCTGTAGCTTATTTCTGTGGTGAGCACCGTTTTGTCTCCCGACATCTTTAACACAGCTGTGTTGGTCAGTTCCATGGGTGTGATTGGAGAACTTATTCTGTATTGCTTTGGATTCTTTCAAAAGTATCAGTATAAGCAAGGAATCCTTCTTCGAACAGACCATGCTGCTCTTAAATGGTTAATTGCTCCAAATGAAATAACAAAACAGTAGGTTTAATGAACTAAACTCCGAAATAAAATAAGTTCTAACAATGTGATGGATGAAATGGAATTTTGCAACAACAAGCCTGAGGAAAGTCAACATAGACACATTTACATTTTCTGCATTACATCAGGAGACGAATTGTTACTCTACTTCCCCATGTTTGCATTTCATTTACGCACAAAATGGAGCTTTGAGAGTATTGGTTTATTTTATTTGTCAGGTGAGGATAATCAATGGGCTTGACGAACTTGGTCCGTTGCTTGATGAATTGTTAATTGCAGTATTTACCGAGGTAAAGGGTTCTGATTATGGACCATTGTGTGGTCTGGAGAAGCCCAGATGTTTGTCAGTATGTCAGCATACGATGGTTCTTGGTATTTTCATGTTATCGAAGGCATGGATCAAATTTGACAGCATAAACTGCAATTGATTGATTTTATTGATGTCTTCCATCGTTAATTCTCAGGTCTTCAAGCCATTTACAATGTTCCGAGGAACTTTCAGTCTGAAATTATCTTTAGGCCTGTGTATTAATCTTCATATTTTACGCGAAAGTATATGTCGGGTATGTAGACTTTCAAAATTTCATAATACTATTTGGAACGGTCCCATTGTAACTTGTACTCTATTCATTTATGCCAAACAAGATCATATGCTTGTACTACATTCAAAAAGATGTCACCATAGAGTCTCTATAGAGTATCATCATATTCATCATCATATTAATCATTTGACGTTTTTTATGCGTGAGAATGTCACCTAGACTTAGTCTTTATACATTCTCGCGCCGTCGTGCTTGGTCTTTCTTATTGTTCTTAGTATGCTTAGCCAGGTTCTAAAACCTGTTTCCGTCCCTGCCACGTGGAGGCGCATACTTCCTACTATCTAGCCCCGTTGTCTGATCAGTACTTTGACATGTGCATGTTAGTGTACTATCTAGTGCCCTTTTCGCGAGAACTTGACACTATTTATTGGTTAGAACATTGTCACAGAACCTTTTAAAAGCCATGATTTTTCTAGGCATCATTAACGTAAGTCTACTGGCTGGCCATTCTGTTCCCAGCTCCATCCTTAATTGGATTCTTTCTCTTTCGACAAGATTGCAGCTGTAGAGCACGTGGTCCATGGTTTCGTCTTCATGGCCGCACTCACATCTGCTGGTTTCACTTATGTGGAATCTTTGCAGGTAGGATGCTATTTTGCCATGCCCGATAACATTTGCGTAAACGGTGCACTAAGCTCAAGTCTTTCATCCAATCTTGCTGCGATGTTTGGAAGGAAACTAAAAGTTGTCCTACCATCCAACGCGTTGTTCCATCTATCTTGCCATATTGCGATAGATGATTTCCGCATCTGCCTTTTAAGTGCGCCGATAAGGTTTGTGTCAATTTAATCACGTTGTATCACCACGTTACCGTATGTCACATTCATCCTTTTTCTCAATTTATATCTTGCAACTCTTTCTTGTAGCAGTATATCAATTGGTATTATACCAGCTAGCACAGGAAGTGCATCGGTTGAAACATTTTTGTAAGCCTTAGTAATACCAATAAAGATTCCCCTTTGTGCGCTTATCAATGATCTTCGGTGGTGAAAGTTCATTCTGTCAACCCACCCAGCACAACCATAAGTTAGTAATGGAACCACTAGGCCTTCATATATAATCTTGAGTGTGTTTTGTTTAAGACCCCAAGTTTCTTTGGCTACTCTTTTTAGTGCATAGAAAACTTTCTTACTGCTTTCTGCAATCCTTTTGACATGCGACGTGACTCCGAGCATTTCGTCAAAGTCCACCCCAAGCCATTTTCCACTTTTGACCATCTTGATCCTCGCTCCGTTCATAGACACCGTAGGTGGTCTTCTGATGTCGAGTGATCCTTTAAGTTGGAACATAACTGTTTTGGCTGGCGAAAGCTCCATCTTATTGCTTGTAGCACCAATCTGTGTGTATTTTGTTAATAGCACTCTGCGCTGATTTCTGAATGCTTTGTCTTGAGTTTCCAGCAAAGAGTAATACTTTGTCGTCCGCAAATGCTACTTCATGGACACTGGCGTTCATGCTACTATTGAATACGATGTTCCAGAGGTGTGGGCAAACCGGACCCCTGTGGACATCCTTTGGTCACATTTTTCTGTAGTGTGCCAAAATTTGTGACAACCGTTGCGAATCTATCAGAAAAGTAGTTATTAATAATGGCGTGAAGATTTGCTGGACAGCCCATCTTTTTTAACTCACTCATAATACTAGGGCACCACAGATTGTCAAAAGCTCCAGATATGTCAAGGAATATACCAAGAACATATTTTTGCTCAGATTGTTGGACTATGTCGATCATTCTCACCATAGCGTCCTCTGTGGACCGATTCCCTCTAAATCCGAACTGTTTGTCACTGTACCTTCCACTACTCTCAAAAGCATACTTTAGCCTGCCAGTAATTACTTTTTCGAGTAATTTGCCCCAGACTAGTAGTAGCATGATTGGCCTATAGGTTTTTAGGTCAGTGTGGTCTCTTTCACCGCCCTTTTTTATTATAATTACTTTACCGTTTTTCCAAGCTTTAGGAAAAACTCTTATTTTAAGACATTCGTTTAGGAAACGCATGAGACTGGGCCCTATTTTAGGCCATGCTCTTTGTACCACTTCGACTTCGATGTTATCAAGGCCGGGTGCTTTCCAGTTTTGAATGACATTATTGCTTCCGTAGTTTCATCATCACTGAATACTTCCACGTCGCAATTTCTTGGTGCAACATATCTTTGCAGTCTTACCTCTTTATTCGCTTCTGTGTCATTTGCCTCAGTGTCATCAGGAAGCAGTGCACTCAACAAACAATTTGTGGTGTCCTTCCAACATGTAGTTGTCAGGCCATCGCTGTTTGTTAAAGTGCTTAAAACTTCTTGAGTTTTTAGTTTCCCAGCACAGAATTTATATACGAAGCCACATGGTTCTGCGTTACCGTGCTCTGTAATGAATTTTTCTAAACTACGTTGGCTAGTCTTAGACACGTCATTCATGTATTCATTACGGCACTCTTTGTAATGCATTTTCTTTAGCAGTCTTACAGCGGGATCCTTTCCTTTTTGATATATCTAGTCTCTATAAAGTCTACGAAAAAGGTTCCAAATGGTATTCTTGTTGTACAATTTTGGTGATATTTGTTTAGTTTCAATATTGACTGGTTCGGAGTTGCGCCAACAAATTGAAAGTCACATTTTGTGTTGTTCTTCTGGACTCTCAAAAATCGTTTTTTGCGTGAAAGCCAATGCCAATAATGAACTTTCTTTCCAAGGTGTGAAAAAGTTCTTCGTATTCTTCTTTTTTCAAGTTATAGCGTTTGCGATTGGTGATGACGATGAACACAACAATGACCCTCTGTTAAAGTGCAGAACTTATAGGCCGAAATGTAAATGTCAGAGTTAAAAAATATTTAGCACCAAAATTAAATGAAATAACCGATAAACTGACAAAATACACTTCGTTATAATTACAAGAAAATATTGTGATGGGTTTAAGTTTTTTGAGCATTTATTCATGTTGAAGTCACTAAATAGAACATCAATGGAATTACCATAATAATTACGTAATAAATCATTTAGTAACTGATAATCGTATTTCAGGTTGAGTTATAGTTTAAAAATGTTATGGTTGCGTTTATAAGGTTTCACTTATGTTAATCCTAGTTGTAGTATCAAATCCGACATTTGTTAGGTTAAAGTTCTTAAATTGGAAGTATTTTGAAAAAAAGGTGGTGACTGATTTATCTTCTCCGGTTTAGGATTTTTATTGCTCTCACTTGTTGCATTTCCCGTTTAAAATGTCCAGTTACTTGTTCTATATATGGTTGCTTTCGTTTTATGTTTATTGTTACTCTTTTTCTATGTTTTATATCAGGATCAGTTTGTAGGTTTCTTATCTCTTTTCAAATAATCTTCCTAAAATCTTTTATGTTGTCTCAATATGTTGTTCTCTCCGTTCCTTAAACCGCACGATTTTTCCTTAACAAAGTTATCCATGTTTGAAAAAAATTTCCGAATTACGTTACCTTATACAGTTCAATGTAAATAACTGTCCCGGTACATTTTGCACACTCGGTCTGTACACAGGTCGCATATTTATTTTGAAACGAAATTTTTTTTTTTTATTTTTATTTAAAAGACGTAAATTATTTTATATTACTTTTAATATGTTGGCGGTGCACACACCACGTTTATTGTACTTGTAACAATAATAATAATTACTATTATTGTTGTTTGTGCCAACAAATCTTAATTTAAGCTTTTCAAATTGCATTCGTTTTAACAAAAAAAAAAAAAAAAAAAAAAACGTAAACATGCAGACATTTAAGACAATAGAGACATTACTTAACACTATTAATGGTTTGCGTTTATAAATTGACTTGGTACGGTTTTATTTTATTGCACACCTGATATATATGTACTATACATATATATAGTTCAAGTGATCCGGCCCGACAGACTAATGTTTATGTTATGCAATAAAAAATAAAAAAAAGTAATGCAATAAATCGTACATTAGTCAATCGACAGACGATATTTCAAACCTTGTTATTATTCAATAATTTGAAGCCATGTTTCGTTCGATACATTTTCATCGCAACATAAGAAATCGCTAACATGTTGTTATGGCTAACAACATCTTGTTATGCAATCGTTTCGGTTTTGTTTTTTTATGTAATGACACTAGAAATGAACAATCTGTAAATGGTTTGTAGAGTATTACACACACACGAAAATGTATATTCAATTTGTGTGTGTGCACATACTAAGACTCTATATGCGTGTACCTATATAATAAAATCGAACAATGCCCTCCATCAATGATAAATTTACTTCCACTTTATGTTTTTCGTATGTACGTTGATGTCAAGCGAATTGAAATCATTGCGCTTCTCCGGTATAATTCAATTAAAAAAAAAATTATTATTCAATGACAATAATAAAAATAATTAGAATTTGTCTGAACGAGGGTCGTATGTTAAGTACCTGGCCTCCATCTCAAAAATTGACAGTTTTTCTCAATACACTTTGACAGCTAATTTTACTTCCACCAGTGGAATTTTCTCTCAATACTAACACGTTGGTGTTTCAATTCAATTCTTCTTGAATTTTTTCCCAAATTGAACATCTAAAAGATATCATTTTTCCGAGTACCGGTCGAAACTGGATATTTCACAACTGGATTTGACGAAACAGGATAATTCAAAACTGGATATTTTAAAACGAGATAAGGTACAAAACGAGATATGGTACAAAACTGGATATTTCAAAACAGGATATTTCGAATTTGATTTAAACTTAAAATGATTTTTTAAGAAAGATCTGGAATATGGCCAATTAGGGAGGAACTCGGTTAGTTCTTAACATTTACAAATCCCATTTTCATCCTACACATCGAATTTCATCAAAATTGGTTAAGAACTCGCCAAGTTCCTCCCTAATTGGCCCTATTCCAGAACTTTCCTAAAAAATCATTTTAAGTTTAAATCACATTTCGAAATATCCTGTTTTGAAATATCCAGTTTTGTACCATATCTCGTTTTGTACCTTATCTCGTTTTGTCAAATCCTATTTTGAAATATCCAGTTTTAAAATGTCGAGTTCTGAGCGGTTCCCCATTTTTCCTTTGTTGCTTCTTGGTACGTTTACAACATTTAAACCCTTTACTAACTGCAATCGTTCTGCAATCATCAAAGTTAAAATCTTTCAGAATCTTTGAATTTTATTTTTTAACTATAGAACAAAGCAAATTCAATAGGCAGATTACTTATAAGCTTTGCAGCTCATCTACCTCTGTTTCCTTGTGCCCATCGCTCCTGCCACAGATTTAGTTCTGGTTTGGTCTGTATACACTTTAAATCATACATATTTTTCCTTTACCTAGCCGGCGATCAATCAGAATAATTCCTGCAATAACTACCGGTTTCTATAATTTTCCACGAGCATTGTTTCATCCGAGAGTTTGCATCCATACAGAGCAATATAGACTGCATGACTAAATTAAGTACAGTATTCAGTTATTTTTTTTAGGCCCTTCAATATTTTCCATAAACTTGCTGATGACTATAGTACCTTTTGCCGCCTCATTGGCTGCATGTTGTATTTGGCACCAGCAAAGGACTCCGTCGTACATGACATTCCAAAGATAAGACCCAAGACTGATCATTGAGCGACACCAACCGTTATTTTCTTTTTACAGGACCAACAAGACGGGTTTTCTGGAGGAACGGTTCCCAAGTTAAGCTCTACGAGCTTTTTTCGACATCTTGAATTGCATCAATAGTACAGTTAGTCTATAGGTTTTAAAAGTCTCTCCAGTAGATTTCCGGCTGTGTTAAACATACATGACATCAATATTTTAATTGATCTTAAAGGTCTTCTCGATAGCGGAGCCAGTGTCAGCGTTTTCGGTTGGGGTTCAGCAAAATGTATTACTGATGCCTCCACTCAGTTTTATAGTTTTCTTCCACCATTGGTACGGCTATCACTTTATTTAGGTATCGACTTCTGGAATCGGTTCGGATTTGTACTAAATATACCTCCATTAAAATTGCCGGAAGCCGTAGCTGAGGTACCACCATCTCCAAAATTCACCACACTTATTAGAGCAACAAAAATTGAACCAAATTAGGGATTCCTTTCCTTCTAGCCCTAACTTGGGTTTAGGACAAACTTCCATTGTAACACACTATATTGAGGTCGTGTATTGAGGTTAAACAGCGATTCTCTTCAGTTTATCCTGCCGTTCGGATGTCGTCCCTGGGGGTTATCGAGGTGTCACAGACTTCCTGTTGTTTACCGGTGTCTTTAGTGAGAAGGGCATTTAGGCTAATGGCAAAGTTCATTTGTGCTTAGATGCTAGAGAATTGAATAAGGCCACCGTCAAGGATGCGTATCCGTTACCTCTCATCTCACGACTGTTAGATCGTTTGAATCAAATCCGATTCATTTTGACGATTGGTTTAAAAGATTCCTTTTTGGCAAACATCTCTTGACCCATAATCTCGCAGTAAGGTAACTTGGCGGTCCATGTATTAGTTCACCTTAAAGCCGTTTGGGTTAAGCTATGCGCCACAGACTTTTTGTTGCATGATGCACATCTTGCCAATGACTCATCAGTTCTTTAGTTTTAATGTCGTTCTCAGACACCAGAGTCATTAAGGAGGTAGGGGCAGGCATATCCCACTCAACTATCCTAGTAAAAATTAAAATTAACTGCATTTCAACCAAACAAATCCAGCATCTGAGCATCCCACAGCATCCCTTGCTAGAGTATTCGAATACCAACTCGGAGTGTCTTTCCCGCTAAATTGCGGTGATTATTAGGAGGTTCATCTTAAGCTCCGTTATAAGTTGTTTGTCTTTGGTTGAGGTTCGTCTTATTCATAAGGCCTTCCTTTCCACAATATCTTTGTGCCCCGTGCTCTTCTTTCGGTTACCTTGGAATTTGTTTGAGTATGACCATAGCTAAAACAACTGAAGAAACGAGTATACTTGTTCGATAAGCTCAACGAGGGCATTTTGTTTTATCTCTTCTGACATGACCCAGTAGTTCAGGTCCTTGATTTCGACTGGTCTTTTGAGTTCCAGACTATGTACGCTAGCTTAATTCCCGACAATATTTGTGAAAGTCTCGTTTCAAATTTTTTCTTCACTATTATCGCCCACTCCCAGGAGTATTTTCCCCGTTTAGGTTGGTCATATCGCACTTATTTTGGCATTACTCTCTTCTGGATTTGCCTTGCGGTTTATTTCTTTTACTGTTACGCATAAGTTCTCCAATTTTATTACGAATGCATCTGGACATTTTCTAAACTATTTTCTCTTCGGCTTCCGATCCGATTGCGCCTCCTCAATTTGATTGGATCTCTACTTTTCTTGTCATATTTCTCTTTAGGAATAAAAAATTCTTGTCTCTTATTGGTGATCACCAAAGAAGCTGAATCCATGTTGCTGTTCATGAATGTTACTGACTCCGTAAGACCATTCTTCCAAAGAGACCTTTTGATAATCTTCTACAGTAAAATTATGAATCCGTCATAAATTGTTTATTCTTAGAACTTATTATTATAAGGACATTGTCGCAAGTTCCCAGCAAGTTTGTATCCCTCGAAATGGTATGGTATTTCATATGCGAAAGCAAATACAGTGCTCTTCCTTCTAGGATTTGACCCTAATCATGCATCGAGAAGTAAAAAACTAAACGGAAGTTATATTTTAGACAAGGTATAGATTTTATGGGGCTACCCAACTGTTCTCTATGCGACAGCCGGGAAAACTTTCTATTTCGTCTGTCTATCTATAACTTTTTTTTCATTGTTAACCCGTCGGAAATAAAATCGAAGACGTTATGGTATCTAAAAGAGGATAGCAAATGTCAATCCTTTTAAATTTTGATTAGATAGGCTGATCAGTATGTAAATGCATGACGGTGGTTCTCCAACTTGACATTGGAACACTATGGGCTCTTCGATAGCCGTTGAAAGATTGTACTGACTTTAGTCTTTGTCTCTGTCATAAATTAGTGCTAATACCGCCTTAGTTTTCCGAAAGTTATCTGCTTTGAAAGTTTTAACTCATAATAATTTCTAAGCACTGTTTGTTCTTTGAGAAGTTCGTTCGATGGTATGCATCATTAAGATCCAACACGTATATCGGTTTGCATTTTAGTACGATCGTATACGTTCTATAGATTGTTTGCTTTCTGGCAGACCAGTGGTCAAAAGATTTTCTAAATAAATTTATTTTAAAAATGTCTCTTAGATTTGTCCTCGGCAAATGGCATGAATTTCACAGTTTTAGATGTTCGATTTGTTGCGAAAACTTTACAGTTTCATTTGAAAACGCTTAACAATAGGGAACAGGAAATGAAATTTAAAAAATTCAGCAATAATTCATTCAGATGCTGTGATATCGAGAAATTGCTGTGGCATTATTGATTAATCGTCAATATGTCTCAATGTTGCGCAGATTCTCAATCTGCTGTCAAATTTTTAAACAAAAGAGATGAAAAAATTCCTGGCATGATATCATTAAATGAGTCACTAAAAATCTTAATTTTCTCGCTGGCAGGCCCTTGCATCTTGTAGTACTGTAATTACATACAAAAAGCACTGTCCAGATTACACTTATATAAAATTCGGCTCTTCTAAATTATCGCAGAAGACTTCAAAACCGTAAAGTAAAGTAAAGTCGTTTTACAGCTAGTTGCCACTGTTGACTTTTGTGAGAAACGCAGTAAAATATATCGTCAAAACCGAAAACAAAGCATGGTGTGTTTTCAGTCTTAGCACTTTATTAGACCCCAACACCCATGGCATGCATGCAAGAAATAAAATACTTAAAAATCGCTACTAAAATGTATATATATATATATATATATATATATATATATATATATATATATATATATATATATATATATATATATATATATATATATATATATATATATATATATATATATATATATATATATATATATATATAATTATATAACATTTATACGCACCACTTCATCTATAAAGAAATCATCCAATCTAAATCTGGATAATGTCAAAATTTCTTAGTATTTCTTGGTACAATGCTACTAATTCAGCACATTCAAGTACACGTTTGCCATTTGGCCAATTAAAATGCACTATCATTATTTTTGTTATTTCCCAAAATAAATTGGCTCACATCCATGAGGAGATCACATTTTTTCATAAAAAATAAATTATATTGACAATCATATACGTGTAATGTATGTTTGTAGTCAGTTCGGTATTAAGATCGCTGAGCCGATCTTAATTTATTTATAATGGGGGTTTCCATATAAAAATAATGATTTCATATTTACAGCCGCCAATTGCAAATACAGTCGATATCCTTGTATTTGTTTTTGTTAAGGAAATTGGTGATGGCATTTGTAATCAATTGACATTCTATTTAAATTGAATTTATCTGTCGATTTATTATCAATCAACCTACTCGTAAAAACCTCCTCAGTATGTTGGGTTTGAAACCTAATTATTGAGGTTATCACTATTATTGTAGTAATCACCAATTAAACGACTTCCAAAGACCCTGAGATATCCGTGTCCATGTAGTATTGAATATTTAATCTTAAATTTTAATAACATTGAATTTTGGATCTTGGATCATAAGTCTTGAAGGAGTTACCCTCGCAAAATAATACTAGAAATTATCTTGTGGTTCATACACCACCTTTTACCGCCAGCCTAACTTAGTGTTTGCATTTGCTAGATGACAACTGTGTAATTGGACGATACAGTGTTGTCATCTGCATTTGAAAACACTTTATTACACTATCGGTATAGTACCAACTCAAAATTCAAGATCCAATATTCGAGATCTAAATTTAAAGACTCAATATTCAAAATTAATGATTCAAGATTCAAAATACAATAGATACACGATTCATGGTTCAAGTTTCAAATTTATAAGTCAAAATTCAAACTTCTAATTCTCAATTCTAAATTCAAAATCAAAATTAAAAATTAAAATCCATTGTTCAAGATTCAAAATTCTAAATTCTAAATTTAAGATTCAATAGTTCGAGATTCAAGATTCATGGTTCAAAAACTTCAAAAACTTCAAAAGTCAAAATTCAGAATTCTAAATTCTAAATTCTAAATTCTAAATTCTAAATTCTAAATTCTAAATTCTAAATTCTAAATTCTAAATTCTAAATTCTAAATTCTAAATTCTAAATTCTAAATTCTAAATTCTAAATTCTAAATTCTAAATTCTAAATTCTAAATTCTAAATTCTAAATTCTAAATTCTAAATTCTAAATTCTAAATTCTAAATTCTAAATTCTAAATTCTAAATTCTAAATTCTAAATTCTAAATTCTAAATTCTAAATTCTAAATTCTAAATTCTAAATTCTGAATTCTAAATTCTAAATTCTAAATTCTAAATTCTAAATTCTAAATTCTAAATTCTAAATTCTAAATTCTAAATTCTAAATTCTAAATTCTAAATTCTAAATTCTAAATTCTGAATTCTAAATTCTAAATTCTAAATTCTAAATTCTAAATTCTAAATTCTAAATTCTAAATTCTAAATTCTAAATTCTAAATTCTAAATTCTCAATTCTAAATTCCAAATTCTAAACTCTTAATTCTACATTCTAAATTCTAAATTCTAAATTCTAAATTCTAAATTCTAAATTCCAAATTCTAAATTCCAAATTCTAAATTCTAGATTCTAAAATCAAAATTAAAAATCAAAATGTAAAATTCAAAATTCAATATTAAAATTAAAAATTTTAATTTAAAATCCATTGTTCAAGATGCAAGATTCAAAATTCAAGATTCTAGATTCTAGATTCTAGATTCAAGATTCAAGACTCAAGATTCAAGATTCAAGGCTGAAGATTCAAGATTCAAAATTCAAGATTCGAGATTTCAGATTTAAGATTCAAAAGTTCAAAGTTCAAAATAAAAAAATTTAAATTCAAAATGTACGATTTAAGATTTGGTTTTCGAGATTCAAAATTTAAGATTAAAAATTCAAGTTACAAGATACAAAAATTCATGATACAAGATACAAAGAATTAAAATTGCATGATTCAAAATACAAGATTCAAGTTGCAAGATTTAAAATTCAAAATTCAAGATTTTAGATTCAAGATTCAAAATTCAATATTTAAAATTTAAGATTCAAGATCCAAGATTCAAGATTCAAGATTCAAGATTCAAAATTAATGAATCAAGAATCAAGAGAAATTTGAAATTTTTAAGATTAAAAATTCAAGATAAAAGATACAAAAAATTTAAAATTCATGATTCAAAATGCAAGATTCAAGATAGTTTCAAGATTTAAAATTTAAAATTCAATATTCTTGATTCAAGATTTAAGATTCATAATTCAAAATTCAATATTTAAAATTCAAGATTCAAGAAACAAGATTCAACATTTAAAAAACTAAAAATTCAAATGCATTATGGAAGATGCAAGATTTAAACTTCAAAATTCAATATTCTTGATTTAAGATTCAAGATTCAAGATCCAAGATTCAAGATTTAAGATCAGGATTCAACATTCAAGATTCAAGATTTAAGATTAAAAATTCAAGATACAAAAAATTTAAAATGCATGATGCAAAATGCAAGATTCAAGATTCCAGATTTAAGATTTAAGATTCAACATTCAACATTCAAGTTTCAAAATACAAAATTTAAAATTATAGATTTAAGATTTCGAAATTAATAATAAAAAACTCAAGATTCAATCTTCAAAATGCTAGATCTAAGATTCAAGATTTAAGATGGAAGATTCCAAATGCAAAATTCAAAATTCTAGATTGAAAATGCAAGAATCAAGTTTCAAGATTTAAGATTTACAATTCAAGATTAATGATTCAAGATAAAAAATTGATTCAAAATGTGAAATTTAAGATTCAACATTTAAGATTTAAGTTTAAAATTCCAAGATTCAAGTTTCAAAATTTAAAATTGAAAGTACTAGATTAATGAATAAAAATTCAAGTTTTGAAATTCTAAATTTTTAATTCAAGAGTTCCTGATTCAAGATAAACAAATCAAAATTCAAGAATCAAAATGCAAGATTCAAATTCACAATTGGATATTTAGGATTCCAGAGTTCGAAATGCAAAATTCAAGATAAAAAATTAAAGATTTAAAATTTAAAATTCAATATTTAAAGTTAATGATACAAAATTCAAAATCCAAAGAGGGCCAGCTTATACGGTCAAATATAATTTACATGGAAAAGTAACTTTATCCAAATGAAATTGTAAAACAGCTGAGTCACTCACACGATCCTTATTTCGGTATATAAGAAAACAAGTCATTCCATTCTAAACGTATGAACCACACAAAGTGCAAACAAAAAATGAAGGGTTTCAAAGTTATCCTCTTTAATAAGTTAAATGACATGATACTGAAGAATTTATGTATTACATATTGTGCTGCATATGTATTTTTTATATGTTATGTTATGTGAACAAAATAAATCAAAAAACCAAAAATCAGGATAAACAGGATTTAAAGTTAAATGAATGAATAAACAATAAAAATCCCAATCCTCAACAATGAAGATAAAATTTTTTGAGAAAACCAAAAGAAAATTTAACTTCTTTTGCTGTATATCCTTTTTCAACATTACTTTTCGAATTGTTGGTTACTTTTTTATCTCTCGACTATATACTCGTACACACACACACACACATACAAAGTATCCGTTTAAAAGAAACCTTACAAGATAAAAAAATTTTGAACACATATGATTATATTATACAGGGTGTCCCTGTAACACGAGTATTATTTATTTGTAGAAGTAACGCAAAACACTCAAATTATTTTTTAACGTGGGAACATAAATTGTTTTGATCATATTTAGGGTGAAATTTTACTCGCCATCCTAACGAGAACTACCCTCGCAGTTTTATTTATAAATTATATACGTACCATGTGTGACACATCGTTTGAAAGGTAATTAAAAAAGAAGTTTATTGGAACGGTACTTTTTTAAAAATACATTAATCGAAAAATTGATTGGGCATGAAATGGAAATTTTAACAAATTGTTCGAATTATGAGATTCAAGCAAAAAGTTTTAAATTAAAATTTTGGCAAACCGAACTGAAATAAACGCAGCTGTAGGTCTTCTAAATAGAGTAATGTCTACATCAATATGTTAATAAATTTGGATCACCCTACATGTATATTGCTGTATGTGCAATAAGTTTATCCATATGCCATTGGCAATAAATTTAGTTAAATAAAGAGATCTATGTGCGTTCAATGCTTGCTAGTAAGTTTTAACAAAAGATGAAATTTAAGTCTGGAGAGGATACATCCAAGCAAAAATCACTAAAGTTATTGTTTGTAATTTTTAACAATTTTTTTTTTTTTGGTATTTGAAAAAAAGGAAGGAAGTAAGAAGTAAATAAGAAATCATCATTTGCCAACAAAAATTGTAAAGTTATTTTTTGTTATTTGTTTCCTGTGTACTCTTGTAGCGCAAATTGTCAATAAATCGTGAAGACGTTATAACTATTGTACCTGCGATTATTCATTATTACGTTACCTGCATTATGGATAATGACGCGATTACATTTTTTAGCGTCTCTACGTGTTTGTGTCTATGTAAAATCGTTTAATTATAATTCAAAAAATTCAAATATCGATCCGGCCAAATCATGCAACCAGAACAACAAAATCCAATTTAATCAAAGTTTTAATTTCCGTTCCTAAAAAAAAAAAAAAAATTTAATTCAAAAAAGGATCTAAAAAAGGAAATAATGTTTTTAAATAGACTTTTAGAGGAAATTCTTTTCTTTAAAATCAAGAAATTTCCTCTTAAAGTCGTTACCTTTAGGTCAATGAATCAAATTAGGTTTTTGGTATTGCGTCGATTTAATTTTGTTATCCTTAGCAAGTCTACCTAATAGTATTAAATGGGGATGTATTTTTAATCTTAAGGTCATTTAGGGTCATTAAACGAATTGTTTACCTGTAAACCGAATTGTTTACCTGTATTTTAAGACTTACTTTAAAGTTGTGAAAGTTGTGACCAAAAGGTAGGAAGACCATTTAATTTCGATACTAGTTAACTTTGTAGATTAACAGCATAGTCAGAGTACCGTATGCTACTGGGCAAAGTAATTTTGAGACAAATAAATTTACATTATCCTTGAAAAAATTGTAACAAGGTTCAAAAACTATTGAAAACTACATGATCAACTATTTGTAGGCAATTTTCAAATATTTTAGTAGTGGATGTGGGGAGAACATTTCCTTTTAAGCTTCCGCATATCAACGTACCTGCCTGATTTGACTCGATGTGAGCATAGAGGTTTCGATCCTGGCCCGAATGGCCCTGGACATTTTTCAGTTTATTTAAATTATCGGACCTGGCTAATAGTTTATATGTTCACAATTGCTTCTTGGTAATACTAAATCTTATGGACGAGCTAATAGGAGTGTTGGGTGCTCGTTCCTTCTGAATCGATAGAACTGTCATCAGCTTCATCGCTGTTTGCTGCTTCGGATTTATCAAATGCTGCTGTTTTTGCCTCTATAGCAAATCTAACTCTGGTTATTCTAGTATTTCGTCTACTTACCGTGTGTTTGATGTAACAGCAATTAATGAAGTACCTTTGCCATCTAAATTTTCTAATAGATTATCGAAGTGTCTAAAAATTTTAATGATATCAAGTAATCTGAACTTAGACGCCTAAAACCAATTTTACGGGTAAAATTGCGGTTGGTGAGCTCTATTCCAGGTGATAACTTGCAGGCAGATATAAACTTTACTTTAAAAGTTAGTCATTAAATGTTCGCAGTTTCTAAACATTTTGATGATATATCCGTTTCTGCTAAGCTAGGTCAGATTTGACCGAAGTCCTAATACTCAGGAAAATAAAGGATAGCTCTATGCTCCTACACATGGTATTGTCTTCGTAGTCTACTTTTAGGATATGGTGGGATCGTTCTACCATACCGTTTGACTTTGGTTGTCTGTATTTTGTGTGAACCTACAAAATATCTTAAGTTCCTGAAAAAGGTTACTTTCAAACTGAGAGCCTTGGTTAGACTTTATCTCAAGTGGCACACCAAATCTACTAATTCAAGTGCTACTGTTGACCAAAGGAATGGCTTCCGGCCATCGCGTAAACTGATCTATTATTGTTAATATGTATGCGTAGTTATTTGACGGAGGTAGTCCAGCTGTGTCCATGTGTGTTTGCTACTTTTTAAAAAGTATATCAAAGCGTCATTGTGGATTTACAAGCTTTAATAATTTCAAATAAAACTTGTCTAAAAGGCCTTTTAAAATCACGGACTCCTAATATTGATTTAGCTGCTAACATTACAAACGATCGAATCTTGTATGAAAATCCGTGAGATCGCCCAACTCACTAAGCATTCGGAATGCGCTTACATTCACAAGTTTCAGTATTAAAAAGGCATACTGAACAATAAAGCTGCTTCTCTAAATCGTCATGTGGCCATGACAGATCTAATTACACGTTAGCCTGGGACAAAATGAAGAAAAGATACTTCAAGAAAAATATTCAATCTGCAAATATAAATTCAGAAGCACTTCAAGCTCTCAACATCAGTATTAATACTACTATAAAATATTCTTACATTTTCACAAATCATTTTTAAGCATAAAAATTCGCAAAGGGGTGTAAGCCTTTTCAGATTTTCGAAAATGAATAAATAGCAAATAACACCCGTAATGGTGGTCCGA